>ML682133.1:2409998-2944819 GCA_007922195.1 Podocnemis expansa
CGGGGCCGGGGCCGGGGCCGGGGCCGGCGCGGTGAGTGAGCGGGCGGCGGCGGGCGGCGGCTCCGCCTTGCGGGGCTCCCCTTCCTTGTTCCCCGTCCCCTCCCCGAGCTGTGGCCCGGAGCCCGGAGCCGCTGGGCGAGGAGAAGGAGGCGCCTCTTGCGGGCCGGGGCCAAGCTTAGGTCGCTTACGGCTGCCCGGAGCCTCTTCCCTTGTGGGGGCGGGCGGCATCCTCCCCGCTGGCAGCTCGGCCCCTTCAAGGGGCGCTGCCTGCCCTCCTCCATCCTGGCAGGCGGGGGGGTGCGCGCCCCCCTCCGCTGTGCTGCCCACTTCGTGCCTCTGCTGAAGTGGCGTGGAGGCTGCCAAGGCTTGGGCTTGGGCTTGCAGAAATCTCTTGGTCTGTAAGGTGCCCCGGGGCTCTGGTGGTTTCCCATGAGTCGGGGAGCGATGGACAGCCTTGGCTTTTGGCAGGTGGTGGAAGCGATCAGTCTAGGTATGCGCTGGGCAGCTTGCCCCCGCAGACAAGTCTTCAGCCGTGGGGGGTTTTCATGGGGGAAAGAACAAAAGCTGCCTCTAATCTAGTGGCTTGTCTCTGAAGACAGGCCCACACTAGCAAACTGATCCACTGGTGTTTGCTCAGTGGCCTTTTATGCTCTGCGTTACCCTAGCCATGTTTGTCCATCGCTGTTTATAAAACTAGTGGCGTCCAGCAGCCTATTTACACAGGACTTCGTAACCTGGCTAATAGTGCTGGAGCTGCAGCAGCATGAACCACGGTAGAAAACTGCTGCAGAATTTCCATGGCGTAGATGAGGCCTAAGTGTTCGGAAAAGCACGTTAGTGCTGACCCTTGCTGTGTTGTCATATCCCTTGCTGAGAGGTTTCTTCCAGGAAGAGCATGAGATCCAGTGAGAAGAAGGCCCATGCCCAGCTACTCCAATTCGTTTTTCACAATTCGCTGTCAGTGCAACTGGGGCATCTCTTGACTTAGGCAACAAAAAGCGAGTTTATTTCACATTTGTTTAAAGATTGTTTTTGATTTCCAGTTTTTTTAGTTCTGTAATTTTTCTATTGGAAATACTGCTGGGAAATATGGTGTGATCTGAGATATGTAGTGAGGGGAACATGCATATGCCTGACCCAGAAAGGCTGGTGTATCAGGATGGCATAGGTTTGCCAGCCCACCATGGTTCACCTGAAACAATTTTCATAGTGGGCGTGCTGAGAGCCATCAAACCGGGCTGTAAACTCTATATCTAACAGAAACCATTTCAAACCAGGGGGTACAGCAGCACCTATGTCCTGGACTGTCCACAGATTAAAAAATAATATTTAAAGAGTGCATCATGTGATGAAGCCTCCAAGAATTCATCTAGCCGGAATTAGTAACCTTAACATGGCAGCCTTTTTTACCCTTAATGATATGATGGACCTAGTTATGTTACTCAGGGGTGTGAAATCTTCAGTTTGGGAGTCTAAATCTAAAAAATAACATTGCTGGAAATGACTAAGGCTTCACCGCAGAGCTGAGTTACGTACACTTGAGTTAGCTTAGCTCAAGGAAGAGCAGGATGCCATTTGAGCGGTGCAGAGTGGTTGAATTGAGCACACAGTTATTCCTCAGCAGTAGCCTGTCTATTAATGGGCTACTGAGAACTCAAGCTACAGGCGCTACCAGACATGAGTTAAGGAGCGCTGTGTATGGATGGGACTAGAGCACGTGTGCCCAAAGTTCGTCCTGTGGGCTGCATGTGTCCTGCAAAGGGCTTTTCTGCGGCCCACAATGAGTTTCTTGAAAAAAGTATGCAAATACAAAATTTTAACCAGGTCAGTAAGCCGGAGCACTGGAAATAAAAAAAAATCTGGCACTGCAGCAGAGAGCGGCCCCCGCCCAGGCTGGGAGTTTTGAAATCTCCCGCCCTGAGCACGCTCAGGACAGGAGCCCCAGCTCGTGGCGTGGCCTCCAGAGCAGCCAAGTAAGGGGGCCTGGGTGGGAGGGTCAGCCCTGGGGAGCCAGTGTCAGGGAAGGGGGGGGGAGAGGCAGAAGCCAGCATGCAGGACTGGGGTTAGGGAGAGGGTTGGGGAGCCGTGAAAGCCGGCAGCGCAGGGTGGGGCTGTTAGGGAAGGGGATCGGGGAGCGGCGAAAGCCATATATAGTGGAAAAAAAATTATTGGAATTTTGTGGCCCACAGGCCTGCACCAATCAGGCTCTGCAGGACCCCCCCCCCAATTTACGAAAACTTTGGGCACCCCTGGACTAGAGTTAGGAGCAAACGAACTTGGTTAACTTTACATAAGGCTTCATTGGTGCGCTGAAAATTCACCAGGAGATGCCGCTTTGCACTTTTCACTGCTGAAATCTGTCTCTCTTTTAATAGTACGTGGTAAGGTAGGGGGTGACTCTACAGCATACCAGCTTGCTGCGAATTTAGGTGCTAGGTCACAGCTAAAACACAGTGAAAATCTTGGAGTACACCCTCTGGTAGGTTAGTGTGAGACAAGGTGGTGTGCTGTAAATTCCTACTATGGCTGACAGGATGCTAACTTGTGCTGAGGAGCCCTTAGTCCAAAACATACAGCATTTGGAGACCTTACAGGCATGCAGCAACATGTTGGTTTGATCAGTTTTTTGAAAGGGGTTCAGGGTTTGCTTTCCAGAGCAATAAAGGAACAGGAAAGGGGTTTTGTAAGTGGCTAGCTGAGCTAATGTTGACATTACTTTATGTTGTTGTGATGTTATTTTATTAACACTGGTATTAGGTTACTTAGGCTAGGCATCTTTTCAAGCTATGTCTTAAATCTAAATTAAACAGGAATTTGCAAGTGAGTATTTTTCCCACTTAATAAATAAAACAAACTATTCTGCTTACAGATTAACTCTTGGATCGCTTGTGTCACGTGCCTCAGAATTGGACCTGCAGGTATTTCTACAAACACATTGATACATTTAGTCTTAGAGTCACTTCTTGAAAGCTATTTGCACATATGCTGTAATCATATTTTGTAATTTTTACATTAATAATCCTCAGATTGTTTCATATATTCATATTTGCTTCAACTACAAGTATTTTGATGAGAAATATTTATGTCGAAAGATTTATACGCCCTTTAGTAAGTGCTTGCGGACCAAGGTTTCGTATGTTAAAAAGTGAGCCAGATTATAATTCTTCCTTAAAACTATTTCTAACACACAGAAATGTAAAGTATAAACGTGTGTGTGATGTAGCCTCTTTTCAAGTAATTTGAGCCTGAATTTTAATATACTGCAGAACTCTTATGTGAAAAATTCTCTCTATATTTTAAATATCTTGCATTTTCAATACAATGTAACTCTTGCTCATATGACAATTGCATGATCATTTACTTTTTTTCTTTCCTTGGTGTATAGGTTAGGTTGTTTCAGTTGTACTTTTCATTTCACATCTAGTTTTCACACACAGGCAAAATAGTTGCAAACACAGTAGATGATTAATCCCAAAAAACTTTCAGTTGATTTTTTTAAAAGGAGGTATTTTTGTAAACAAGTTTAATAAAACCTTTTTGTCACCAAGTGTAAACTTCAGAAGAACTATTCCTTTAAGCATGAATAAATCCTTCTTGTCAAATTCCTTTGAAAGCTCTCATATAATAACAAAACTAAAAACATAGTAGTTAATTGTGAGTGAATGTACGTATAATCTATATGTATGTGTGTGGATATAGATAGATATATCTGTGTCTCACGTCCTTCACAAATGCCTGCAAGATTTGAACTGTAAATGACTTTCATGGCTGTTTGGAACACACCACGTAGACATGCAGTTACTTTGAAATTAAATCCTTATTTGTTAACCTCCACTACAAAATTTACACATTTGGGACTTTTCTGCTGTTGCTGAATACTCTTTTTGGTATGTATTTAACTTGCATTGAGAAGGGGAAAGAATATTGTGATTGTGGGATGATCTGGTCAGATAATTGAACTAGCTGAAGTATTTGAAGAGGTTTTTTCTAATTGTAATATCTCTTCTTTCATTGTGTTTTTTTAGCTTTATCTCTTGCATAACAAGCTTCTCGGCATCTAAAACAACATTCTGGTCAGAGTTTATCCTTCATTTTGCTCAATTATTAACACAAATCCGACACCAGCTCCTGGCTCCCATAACTTCTAAGGCAGAAGCCTGCTGCTATTACAGTGTTTTAACCCCGACCATTTTGAAGTGTTTGAAAACATTAAAGCCATTTTTAGTGACAGATTAGTAACTGTTTTTAGCGGACTGTCATCTGAGTAAATGTTATAGGTATTGAATGACAGATGAACAACCATTTCTTAAAGTATTCTTGGGCTTGTTTCTATTGCTCAGTTTCAAGAAACTGTATTAACGTGATAAGTGAATAAGAGACTCAGATAGTTCTTGGTAATTTTTTGTCTTTCTGTAGACATGGCGTTACATCCACGCAGAGTTCGTTTGAAACCCTGGCTGGTAGCCCAGGTAGATAGTGGTATGTATCCAGGCCTCATATGGCTGAATCGGGAAGCGAAGCGATTTCAGATACCCTGGAAGCATGCGACTCGACACAGTCCTCAGCATGAAGAGGAGAATACCATCTTTAAGGTGTGTGCGCGGGGAGGGGGAGGACTAGGGACTTAAAAAAAAAACCAACCCAAAACCCTGACGTTTTGTTAAGGTTGCTTTCCCAGCTAGTTCTGTGCAGTCTGAATTTTGTGTTATTTTTGGTTCTTACATGAACTGTTAAAAACAAATACTTTGTGATGCTTTGCTCTCTTGCCACCTTGTGTTTATATGTCAGCCCAGAAACTTGCTACAAAATACACTATGGGAACTTCCTAAATCAAAGTGAACACACCTCTGTGCTTGCTTTGTATTACTTTGTAAGTTCCAGCAGATTGTCTCCAGCCTACAGCTGTTCTCTGAGGGTTGAGAGTTGTTTGGATTAAGTGTTGGATGATCATTCCAGTAACTATCTGTTACCACCTTTTTGTCTTTTAAATGCACCTAATTCCTTTGACTTCAAAAGGAATGTTACATGCATCTGAATGCAAAAGTATGGATTTAGTTGGGGGGATGGGGGACACTTGTTAGACTCGTCAGCGTACTCATTTGTTTCTTTCAAACTAACAGCTTATTTCCACTATTGTAGAAAACTTCCTGATTACTGCTGACTTTTAACAGATTGTTTTCCTCTAGCTACCTTGCCTGGGAAGTGACTAGGTTGTTCCAAATATGTTGTGCTAAACTGTTGCTTAGGCTAATATTCCTGTGTGCAGTATTTGATCTGAAATGGAATACTTATAAGCTTGGAGAGAACAAATTGAGGAGCACCTCCCTTTTCTGATAACTACCGTTGTTGTTGTACCTTTATTCTCACAGGCTGGCTCATGAGAAACATTATGACTTGTTTGCAGTGTGTGGGCGGATGTTACTGTTACATGGGCAGAGTTGAGGGCTGTTGAAGACAACTAGTATCTTGATCAGTGCTTTTTCCCCCATTTGAACCAGGCTGTTCTAACCCAAACAGCTATGGCCCAGATTTTCAAAAGTGATCAGTGACTTTTGGGTGTTCAACTGAAGAGGCTTAGAAAGGGCCTGGCTTTCAGAAAGTGCAGGTGCTCCGTATTTTGTAAATCATGCTTCTTTCATGCATCCCAAGTTGGGTACCCAAAATCACTAGTCACTCATACAAATTGGAGCGTGTGTGTGTGTGTGTGTGTGTGTGTGTGTGTGTGTGTGTGTGTGTAAGAGGTAATTCAGTTGTTGGCTGGCCTAAGAAGTAGGGAAGTGAAGAAGAGCTCTTGTAAAGCAAATAGTGTAGTGGCTAGCACCTCTGTTTAACATGCAGAAGGTCCTGGGTTCAGTTCCCAGGGGGTTGGACTCGATGATCTCACGAGGTCCCTTCCAGCCCTATGAGATGATGATGATGATGATAAAGAGATGACCATTTTTATAATGCATTTGTTTGGAAACCTGACACTCGGTTAAAACTGGGCACAATCACAGGGCTCAGCTGAACAGTGTGTACTTTGCCCCTAGGCATGGGCTGTGGAAACAGGAAAGTACCAGGAAGGAGTTGACGATCCAGACCCTGCAAAATGGAAAGCACAGCTCCGATGTGCTCTTAACAAAAGCCGGGAGTTCAACCTGATTTATGATGGCACAAAAGAAGTGCCTATGAATCCCATTAAAATCTATGAAGTGTGTGATATCCCACAGTCCCAAGGATCAATCATTAACCCAGGTGAGGAAAAAGGTGACGGCATCAGTGGAGCTCAAGGGCCTTGTTCTGCTGATATGTTAACCTCTTTGGTTACCTCTGCAAACAATACTGACTGGTGGAGGGGCTGTGATGACTAATCAAACTAGAGGATTTTAGGCAAACATTCAGAGGTGTTGGAATTAGAAGTGCTGCTGCACTTCTGGCTTGAAATGGTTTCTATCATATTTGGGGTTTAAAGTTTGGTTCAGTGGCTCTCAGCCCCTGATTATTTTTGTTGCCCTTCTCATAGTAGATCTTTACTGAGGAATGGTAACCAGAATTGCATGCGCTATTCAAGGTGTGGGACCTTATTTCCTACTATATGCAATGTTGCAAGGTCTTCGGTTAATGCTTCTCAATCTGCATCTTTCCTTTTTAATACAAATGGCTTTAAACATGATCTTAACGCATAATATGCATCACCTTTCTGATTATTGTAAAGAATACAAGTTAACATTTGACACTCTGCCAGACCAGCATCTTATTTAATGTACTTACAAGTAAGTGCATGCCAGTGGAAGATTATTCTAAGGCTACCAGGGGAACGAATGCAAATGCTCTGAGCAGTAGGCTTTTGGTCAATGAAAAAGTCACAGTCTGAAAGCAGAAGGGAAATTGGTAATAACCTGATGTTTGGCAGATGTTTTTGCTGTGTCCTGCTCAGCTGTGAAACCATGCAAGCTAAATGAGGAAAAAAATTGGGGAAAGAAACTCAGTTCACTTGGGGTGAAACTCAACTTTTTCACGGAGTGAGATGAGTAATGAATTTTTCCAATGTCTTGAAATTAAGTTGTGGCTTAAATTTGTATCTGGGACAGATCTCTTGGCTATTCAACAGGTGCCATACTGCAGTAGGAGAAGGAACTGATGTTTTGGGTCTTCTTTCTTAGTAGTCATGGAAGTACAATATTGCTTGCTAAACTTGTACTGTATGGTTGTGTACAGGCTCCACTGGCTCTGTTCCATGGGATGAGAAAGATAATGACCTGGAAGAGGAAGAGGAGGAGGAACTGAACCCATCTCAGCATGTTCCCATACAGGACACCTTTCCATTCCTTAACATTAATGGTTAGTAGATCTAAATCTAATGTGTCAGTGAAGTGCTGGACTTGTAAATCAGTGTATGTAATCCAGTTTTAGTTTATTAATCAATATTGTGATAGCGAGATAGTGTGGCCTACTACATAAAGCACTGGACTGGGACTCGAGGGAACCGGGCACTGTTCCCCAGTGGCTTGGGCAAGTGACATGACCTCCCCCTCCCTTAGTTTCCCATCTGTAAAATGGGGTTATTAAACCTGATCTCCTCTTTTCATAAAGCATTCCGTGATCTGTGGATGAAAAGCACTGCGTACGAGCTTCGTGGTATTGTTGGTAAAACAAACTTATAACATGACAGGGAGTGGTTAAAAGTACACTTATCTTCTTGGACCAGTTTATCCTTCACTTATTGCGTTGTAAAGAAATCCATGCACACCAGTATTGTATCCCACACTGACAAATCTGTTCCTTCAGTATTTCAGTTCCCATCTATAGCAAACATGGTTACTCTAAGCAAGCTTTCTTAAAAGAATAAGCTTCCACAGTGCACTAGAAAACAAAGGGATGACCCCTAATCTGTATGTCAAATCAAAGGATCCTGTAAAGGAGACTTCTTAAATAGCTGCTGTTGGTATCTTTTTAGGCAGCTAAGTTTCAAAGGGGAGCCGTGTTAGTGTAGTTCAGCAAAACAAACAAAGAATCTTGTGGTACTTTTAAAGATGAAAAAAATATATACATATTGCATGAACCTTCAGGCTCTCTCCCATGAAAGCTCATGTGATAAAGAAATTTGTTTTTAGGGAACTAGATTCTGGTTCGTGGGATTTTAATTGTAAGGTTGCTGTCTTGTCTCTCTGTATTGGTTTCTTAAAGGATCTGGGTTTGAAATTTGCTAGCCAATCTGGTTAGACGAGACGCAATGTTAGCTATCTTTTTTCCTGTTTCCTAAACCTTGGACTGGAGCTTTTTTAATAGGTTGCTAGTTTTTTATTAAACTAAAGACATGACGTGTGTTACAGTACTCCAATTATGAGTACTTGGCTCTGATAGTGATCTCAGAGAAGCAATTGTAGTTGACCATCTTGCAGCTGTTTGCATGTCTGTATTAGAAGATTGGGTCAGTTCTCAGTGGATGGGCATCATATGATCATTGCACAGATGTTCTCTGGCACTGCTGGGGTCTGGCTGTGCTAACTCCTTGTCATTCTATAATAGTGTTCACCCCAGATAAGATGGGAGCATGCTGATAGCACTGGGGGAGGAATAGTATCAGAGGAATCCTCTGCTACTTGTTGGGTGATGAGAGGATGTAACGTTAAACAGATAGACCAGATGTACCTTACAGCAGCTTCTGTACTTCACAGAATAACTGGGGGCCAAGGGTGTGAGAGCAGATATTCCTATTCATGCTTCTGTCAGTCTGTATTCAACATTATGGAAAACTGACAGGACTCTAAATCATTTCTGTGCCACAGTTCCCATAAATTAATCATGTTAATAAAAATGCAGTCATTACTGGGCAAAACAAACATTTTAGATTTTTGACTGTTTATAACAACTTCACAAATGTCATGTAAATATCAGAAAAAAACACCCATTAAAAACATTTTAGTTTGATCAATCTTCCTATTTAACAGGGTGCTCGCATGTTAGAGAGTGAGTGTCATCACAACACCTATACTATGATGACTCTAGTGACTTGGTTAAATTGAAAGAAATCTCTGCATATGCATATTAAACAGACCCGGCCTGCCTGTCACATGATATTTAGAAAAAATTGGCCTGATAAGCTAGCTCTTTGCAGACGGATGTGATTTGTCAGTGTTTTAAATACATTTGTTCTCAAACTTACTTGATTCTTCTGTGTAGATTCCCCAATGGCGCCAACCAATGTGGAAGATTGCAGCCCTGAAGCTGTGTGGCCAAAGAATGAAACTCTAGATATGGAGATGCCCCCATCTGCACTGCAGCATGACTTCTTCAGCTCTCCTGAACTCTGGATCAGCTCTCTTCCTAGTAAGTATGTCGGTGGATTTCTTCTGCATCTATCACTGGCTAAAAAGCCTGTTTTACTTTACTGCTTCTGCATTTTGACTTCTGTACCCAGATAACTGTCTATATTTAGACTGTACTTCTGCAAGTCTAACTTACAATGCAATGTTCTTCCTGCAATGATGTCACACCCTGTCTGATGTGGTGCTTGCCAAGGTCTTTGCTGAACAGGAACAAAGTTGCTCTATCACTTTATTTCACAGTGACAGATCTAGAAATCAAGTTTGAGTATCGAGGAAAAGAGATTGGGCAGACGACAACTGTGAGCAATCCCCAGGGATGCAGACTCTTCTATGGAGAACTGGGCCCTATGCCTGACCAAGAAGAGCTGTTTGGACCTATCAGTTTAGAGCAAGTGAAGTTTCCGGGAACAGACCAAATCAACAATGAAAAGCAAAAGATCTTCACAAGCCGGCTACTGGATGTAATGGACCGGGGTCTGATTCTGGAGGTCAGTGGCCATGCCATCTATGCTATCCGGCTCTGCCAGTGCAAGGTGTACTGGTCTGGACCATGTGCCCCTTCGGCCATCGCACCAAACTTGATTGAGAGGCAGAAGAAGGTCAAACTCTTCTGCCTGGAAACGTTTCTGAGTGGTGAGTAACTTTGCCTAGCCTTTAACAATGCTGAGCAGTAGCCTTTCAGTTGACAGCGCTGTTTATTGTGGAGGCTGGACAGTTCAGGCCGTGGTCAGTATGATAGCCCTGCCCCTCAGTTTCATGGTCTAGGTGCAAGGGAGCCTAATCTGATGTCCTCTGAAGTAAGTTGGATGGACTAGGGCTGGAGTGAGAAGGAACACGAGAATGGCCATACGAGGTCAGACAAAAAGTTGTCCTCACCCTGTATCCTGCCTTCCAACTGTGATCAGTGGCAGGTGCTTCAAAGGGAATGAATAAAATACATAATATTGAGTGATGCATCCTGTTGGCTCTTCCCAGTGCAGGGCAAACGGCAATCCTGCCTATTTGGTTAATAGCCAGAGATGGATCTATTCTCCATTAACTTAACTAGCTCTTTTTTGAACCCCGTTATAGTCTTGGCTTGCCATAGGATGTGAAAGAAATTCCATGGGTTGACTGTGTTATGTGAAGTAACATTTCCCTTGGCAGCAGGTTTAAAACCGTTAATTTCATTTGGTGACCCCACAGTTCTTGTGTTAGGAGGGGTAAATAACACTTCCTTATTTAGTTTCTCCATGCCAGTTATGATTTCATAGATCTGTCATATCCCCACTTGTTTATCTCTTATAAGCTGAAAGGTCCTGATCTTTTTAAGCTCTCTTCATGTAGAAGCTATTCCATACCCCTAATCATTTTTGTTGTCCTTTCCTGTAACTTTTCCTACTCCAGTATACCTTTTTTGAAAGGGAGCAACCAGATCGGCCTGCAGTATTCAAGATGTAAGCATATCATGAATTTATAAAGAGACAATACAATATTTTGTACTATCCCTTTTCTAGTGATTTCCAACATTGTTAGGTTTTTAGACAGCTGCTACACATTAATCAGGTGTTTTCAGAGAATTATCCTCCGTGATTTCAAGATGTCTTTCTTGAGTGGTGGTAACTAATTTAGATGCCATCATTTTTCAAGTATAGTTTGTAAAGCAATCCCAAGTGCATTATTTTGCATTTATTAACATGGATTTAACATGCCCATTTCACTGCCCAGTCACCCAGTTTTGTGAGGTTCCTTTGTAACTCTTTGCAGTTTGCTTTGGACTTACCTTGAGTAGTTTTGTAGCATTTTCATATTTGCCACATCAGTGGGTTACCCTTTTTCCAGGTCATTTATGAATACGTTAAACAGTACTGATAGGAGTCCAGACCCTTAGAGCAGTGGTTCCCCCTCTTTTTTTCTGCTGTGGCACACCTTGATACCTTTAATTTTTTTGAGGCATGCTGCCATTTAATTTCCAAATGAACTCATGAATATTCATGAACCAATCCAGAACTCTTTTGAGTAGTTTTCAAAAAATTCTTTGGCACACCTGCTCAGGCCTGAGGGCACACCTGTGTGCCATGGCACACTGGCTGGGAAACAGTGCCTTAGAAGACACCACTTTTTACCCTTTTCCATTCTGAAAACTGACCATTTATTCCTACTCTGTTTCCTACCTTTTAACCATTCTTTGTTCCAAGAGAGGACTGTCTCTCATCGCATGACCACTTAAGCCTTTGGAGGGACTTGACTGTGACAAAGTACACTGGATTACCTTTGTCCACATGTTTGTTTAACCCCATCAGAGAATTCTGATAGCTTGGTGAGGCACGAGTTCCCTTTAAAAAAAAAACAAACAAACCAAAACCTTTTGTTGAATCTCCCTCAACAAACTGTATTCACCTATGTGTCATTGAGGTTTTTACTTTTATAGCCTCTCCGAACAAATAGTCACTTAAAGGTCTTCATCAGGTGGTTGGTAGTATCCCTTCTGCTATGTTCTTATTATTCATGCGGGGAATTATTATCTATGGAGATGCTAGGGCACAATTCAGTTCATTTAAGATGTTTGTCATTTGGCTCTATTCCTGCTTTCACATACAGTGCTACTCCCCTACCACTGTGACCTATTCTGCCCTTCCGATTCATTTTGTACCCTGGTATTACTGTGTCCCATTGATTAGCCTCATTGCACCATGTTTCTGTGATGCCTACTACATCAAGATCCTCGTTTAATACAAGGCATTCATCTTCATCTGTCTTAGTATTTAAACTTCCAGCATTTGTATATAAGTACTTAAAGTAGGGAAAAGTGAACAGACATTGTCTTCTGCTAAACAACTGTTTCTTTCATTGACTCAGCAGTATTGGCTGCTAGTGTAGTTTTTGGAAAACCTTCTACCCAAGAGAGAAAAAAAGCTCTGAGAAGTGATGCTGGAAGTGTAAACATATTTCCATGGAATAAAAGCAGAGATTATGAACTATGTTACTTAGTGTGCTGTAGTAAGCCCTTGTGTTCAGATGGTAGAGCAGGACACTATGTCACCACCAGAAACACCCACCCCTGATCTGATGTATCACACTGCTTCTTTCCTTAGAGCTGATTGCCCATCAGAAAGGACAGGTAGAAAAGCAGCCACCTTATGAGATCTACTTCTGTTTTGGAGAAGAATGGCCTGATGGAAAACCAAGGGAGAGAAAGCTGATCGTGGTTCAGGTAAGGGACTTCTGGCTTTGCAGAACAAATGTCTGTTAGAAGAAGTGGCTGATTCAGACACACACATCTTTAACAGACTATCTCCGTTTCAGCATATGTGGAAGCGTCAAACTCGTTCATGGTATGAGAAACTAGTGTTGCGAACCGGTGGCTATTTTTGGATTTTAAATCCAAGTAACATGGAATCAATTTACAGCGAAGTGGAATGTTTTTCATTGTAACCTGCAGTTCGGGTGACAGTGAATCTGTTCTATAGAGAGTCAAATGTGTCTTGGTTTACCTGCGTGTTTGGGAACCTCACTGTGCCACTTCTGAGCTATCACCCTTATTAGGCTAAAATAACTTTTCTTTTAAAACAGGTGATTCCAGTTGTCGCTCGGATGATTTATGAAATGTTTTCTGGAGACTTCACACGTTCCTTTGACAGTGGCAGCGTGCGGCTGCAGATTTCCACGCCTGACATTAAAGACAACATTGTAGCCCACCTGAAACAGCTGTACCGCCTCCTGCAGACTCACCAAGAGGGCTGGCCAATGCAGGCACCAACAATGCAGATTGCTCAGCCACTCCCAGCACAATGACAAATGTTCAGTCTCTGACTTCACTTGGCACCACTCTCTGGTTTCTGATATGTACATAGCAAAGGATATTTTTAAATGGTGCCTTGCCCATATATAAATAAACGTTGTGTAAATCCTGTCCACAGATGCTCAAATTTTAACAGTATACAAAATTCACTTTTTTATGTGTCTAGAATGAAAGGCTTTGAAGCAGTACATTTAAACTTCTTAGTTCATCCTCTATACTTTTATCTCAGACTAGTTTGCTTAAGAAATCTGTTATAAATCACAGGTTTTAAAGTCTTAAATATTTTAAAATAACTAATGCTTACAGCCTGGTGTATAAAATAGACAATCAGTGTAAAAAACAGTTTTAATTATCAACTGTCAGTGTCCTTTTTATATTCGCCATTAAAATTGCTTTGAGAAATTATGGACCAAGATAAAAGTATTCTGAATTTTCTTTAGCAGCAAATGGCTGGCTGGTGCTTCATGTAGGAGGCTTTTTCATATTGATGCATAATAATTTCATTGATAGGTAAAGATTTCTCAAGATTAAGGTTTTAACATTATAGCCTTCAGGCCAAGGTCCTGCCTCAGTGCAGGGACTGAACCTGATGATTCTCAAGGTCCTTTCTAGCTGTTCGTTTCTATGATTCTGTAGTTCAGAGATTGCTACTAAGAAGATCCGGGACTTAAACTCTTACCCAGCAGCCTACATTTGGCCTTTAGGACGTTTCTTCTAGCTTTCCCTCTGTCAGTGATGCATACATGTAACCATGACCCCCAGCTCTTCCTCTGCAGTGCATCGAAGTCTGTTTACATATCTCGTCATCTTCAACCTTCACGCCTGGCAGGTGGTTGTCTCAGTCATGACAAATCCACTTGTCTGTATTTCTGTAGGAACTGTCCCCTGCATAAATAAGAGAAAAGAGGCTAATAGGTGTTAATCTTTCAGTATTCAGTTGCCTGATTAACTTTGTGCCTGCTATTTTGCCTCATTCCTGTTAGTAAAGGAAACTGCTCTCAAATTATTCGTGGATTTCCTTAGTGAAGCGTTTTGGGTGTATGTTCTGTGTCCTCACGGGTTGCATTATGCATTTCTGTCTCCTGAAAAGAAGCACTTAGGAGCCCTGTTCTTGCATATCTGAATGTCATTACAGGAATTAGTCATGGATTTGGGTGAAGGAAATGCACAGAGGGCTGAGCATAAGCTTATAGCTCCATTTTCAGTAGCAGGTGATGCTCAGTTGCATGAATAGAGCATATATCAGCCAGAACTTTTGGTGGTAAAATTTTTCCTTTCTGGCCAGGTTTAACTTACCAGTAGTCATGTTGAGTTTTGAAAGGAGAGAAAATAGGAAGGAAGAAATCCTACCTATTGTAAAGCTAAAAACAATTCACAGTTTTCATGTTTATTGTACAATGTATATTTTTATATACATGCATCTCCCAAGAGGTGTATATGATGAGATTATTATAGTGCTCTGTCATACAAAGGACAGTTGCAGTTTATCTGTCCCTTTTAAATTTTTTTGGTTTACTTTTCTGTCTTTAAAGCAAAGGATGATAAGACATAGCATGGTGTCATTAATGAGAAGGATGCTCCAGTGATTATAAAGCCAATGAAATTGAACCACAACTCATATTTCACAGAGATGGTGACTAAAAATGTAAAGCATTAAATTACCTAATGGAAACAAATGAGCAGATAATAGAAAGATAAAGCAAGGTTGTTTTGCTGCTCCCTATACCTTGATGACATCGGGCTTTTATGCATGCATTTGCTGAGGTTTCAAAGTTGCTTACTGACTAATCGTATATTAAACCAACAGTATTTCCTTGTAGATATGTGGAAAAAACTGCTCAATCAAGTAGACTCATTTTTTTAAAATAGATCACACTCCCTGTACTGTAGTGTGTGTAATAGAGCTCGGTTTACTGCATTGACGACTTAGGAAGCTACTAACTTACACAGGAGGAAGTATTTTCCTGCTGAATTCCTGTAACCCAGAAACCTGATGTATTTAAGCACAATGAAAACCATGGGATGCTTCCAAAACACACACAGCTGCTTTTCGTGTAGGCGTGAAATCTGCTAGTGTGTAAACTAGCGTTTCAAAGTACACTGAGCATGACTTTCCTAAAATAAACTCTGACTGCCATAATCTGTATAGGGGCAATCTTGATCTGGGCAAAACATGAGCCTATCCTGTGCTAGATCCAATAATGTAAGGTTTGAACATGCATTTAATTGTTTTTAGTTGCTGCTGTCTGTTTCAAAAATAACCCTGTGTTGGATACACTGACAAGGGTTTAGTTTACAGTATTTCTAAACTTGTCTTAGATTACCTATTGTACCTGGAGCTCCTGTCTCAGGCTCTCGACAGGTCTTCAGGATTTTTAGAACAAAAAGTTGCATTAAAAATCCAAGTGGCTACCTGTCTTGCAGTTTATCTACCTTCCCTCCCATGTGCTGGAGTAGGAGTCTCCAACACATGGCCCACGGGCCGCATGTGGCCCCTAAGGCTATTTCCTGTGGCCTGCAACAATGCTATTGTTACTGATATTTGCAATATTGGGTAAAAAGGTTTCATGGGTGCAGTCCTTGGGCTAATGTACTAGTCCTCATGTGGCCCTTGTGGTGATTTGAATTTGAGACCCCTGTGGTAGAGCAACAGTCTTCTTTCTGGAAAGGGGCTAAAGGGGCCTGGCTGGTGCTTGGCTTCACAAGCCTCTAAGAAAAGGACTCCAGACACCTTCAGCTGAGCTGGCGTGGAGGTATAGAGTGCTTTCTACTTCAAGGGGTCCCAAGTTACCAGAGGGGGGGAGTGAGATAATGTAAACAAGGATTGGCCTTTTTTCTAGCTGTGTTACGGTGGTCTAGCTCCAGTGGTGCAAGTTGCATGAAGGTTCACAAGATCATAGTGGTCCATGCCCCAGAAGCAGCTGTCTAGGTCAGTGGTAGTCAACCTTTTCTCTTCAAGGTACACCTTTTATACTTTTATTTGGGGGGTGCACCAACCTGTTGTCTCCAAGAACTCATAAATATTCATGAGCCAGTGTAGCACTCAAGTAGTTCAAAAAATTCAATGGCACACGTCCTCGGCCCCGATGCCACACAAGTGTGTCATGGTGCACTGATTGGGACTCTCGGGTCTATTGGACTAGATTTACCTGCTAGCTCTGGTTCCATAGAGGGTAGCAGTGATGGATAAAGCTACCCAAGGGAGGGGTGGGCAGTCTTCCAACAACGAGTCGGAGGTGCAGGGAGCAGCCCTCACCAAAGCAGGCTGCTGTTGGAGTGCACTCAACACTGTGGTTATGCTCAGGCTCTTAACAAGCTAGGGCCTTTCCTGGTAACAGTGCCAGGATTTCAGCCCTCACCCTGGACTGATGCTGCCACCACCACTTGAGCAGCAAGGCCTGCAGCTTGAAAGAGGTGAGATGTGGGGGAGTTTTGAAGTGCAGGTGGGCTGTAGCCCCCAAACCTATTGTTGCAATAGGACTCAGGGCGTCTTGTTGCATCCTTGCCTTGCTAGAGGGAAAGGCAGGGCGGCAAGGTACCAATTCTTGCTAAGGAAGAGCAGGACTGAGCTGGGAGGCGCCGAGTGGGTGAGGTGCGTGACAGCATGCAGTAGGTGCTGCCTGTGTCTATTTCCTGGTTTGGGGTGAGGCGCTTGTCCTGTAGCATTGCAGTGGCAGGCCCTGAAGTCTGAATATGAGGCTCTTCTGCGTCCTATGCAGAAACACCCAGCTGGAAGCGGGGACAAACCAGGCTCTCTGGTGCAGAAACCCAGCTGACCAAATGGTGCAAGCCCTGTGATGGATGCCCCTGGAAAAAGCTTCTGTGCTGTATGTGCCATGAGAACGGGGAAAGACTTTTGTTAGTCTTCAAGTGCCACAAGCCGCCTTGCTTTTTTGGTTGTACTCATGTTCCAGACCTGGCAGGGCAAAGGCTGAGCTGTGTCACCTGCAATTGTTGGAAGCCCCCTGCCTGGGCTCTGGTCCTGCAGCTTGCTCAGGCTGGTTGCAGCCTGCAGGGACTTTGCTGTGCAATTGCAGGGCTGGCTGCAGCCCTGAGCCTGCCTCTTTAAGAGCAGCCCTGGCAGCAGGAGGGAGCCGGGCTGGGCTGTCAGCTGATGGGGAAGCGGAAACCCGAGATCCGGGCGGCTGCTGCAGGGGCTGGGGCTGGGGCTGCCCGGCCCTTGGGTGCTCACACTGGGTGCGCGTGCCCACGTGTTAACACACCAGCATCATCCCCTCGTGCACAGCTCTGCACCCCATGGCAGAGAGAGGGTTTGGGGTGCAAAGCTGTGCCTGAAAATAGCCTGCTCTGCAGGGCTGGTGTTAAATGCTTTCTGGCTGCTTTGCAGGGATTCTGCTGAATCTGGGGGCTTGATGCTCAGGCTGGGTTTTAATTCCCTCTGGGGGAAAACCACTAAGCCTCGTTTGTCCTATCTTCTTTGTTTCAGCTGCAGACAAGGAGAGCCTGGCCAGCCAGCGGCGAGCGGTCTGCAGATCACATCCCACTTCGGCAAGGCCAGGGGTAGGGGAGTGCGGCGTGTCTCCCACCTGAACCTCCTGCTGTTGCTGCGCCCTCCTCTTCAGCCTTTAAGTCCCCAAGGTCTGTAACAGGCTCTGTGAATTTTCACCCAGGAGCCAGTGAGTCTTTGCTATAACGTATGTTTGCCCCTGCTGTGTGGAGGATAGATGGGGATTTAATGGCTGTTTGTTTGGACACACAACGGTGTACAGCTGTTTCTGCAGGACGTAGTCCGGGAAACAAAATCTGACTTTCTGTCATTCGGTACATTGGATCCCTTTTAAATAATACTCACATTTGTTCAATATGCATAGCGGCAGTGACCTGGGCAGCAGAAGCCTAAAGAAAAGCGGACCATGGAGGTGTAGAGAGTGGTGAGTTAAGATTTCATTCTGGACAGCTGGCTCCAGCGTAAGCCAGAAGGTAGAGAGCCCAATGGCAACGTTATCTCAGTTAGTAATAGGAGCAGCTCAGCAGCACCTTAGGCCGAGGAGGAAGAAGGGTTTATCTCCCACTAGCGCCTTGCACCTGGCTGGGGAGATTTTAGCCGTTAGTTCTGGACTGAAACCAGCTGTCCTGTACGATTACAATGCAGCTGGGATAGACAAAATCGAAAACTATCTTCACCAGATCCAGGCCATCGGCCTGACGAGGCGTCGGCTGCATCTTCTGAACATAGCAGACAGCGTTCTGATACTCAACCTGGAGGAGACGGCACGATGGCTGGAGACGCTGTTACTCACGAACAAAGTGCCGTTCATTGACGTTTCCATTTCCAGGTCGTGTCCTGGCCCCTGTGAGCCAAAACATGTGGAGTCTATAAAAGGCCACCTTGCTGAAATATTGGCTCATGTTAAAAAATGGGCGGTTGTCACGTCTCCGCTGGTCACCTCCAGTGAGATCTTCTCTGCCGACTGGAATCTGTGCACCATCTTTGGTGTTCTCCTGGGCTACCCAGCTTCCTACACTTTCTCTACAGATCAAGGCTTTGAAAACTGTTTGTCTCTGACCCCACTGAGAGTTTTTACCGTTGAGGCTGCTTGCTGTAGGATAAGTAAAGATCTCAGAGTCCGAATTTATTCCTTCAGTGTCCCAGAAAGCATGTATTTTGCCATTAAGGAGGAACTGGACACATGGTGTGGAAACCTGAGGGATGTATTTAGTACACAGAATGACTTTACAAACCTCTGTATCTCAACAAAAGTGGTTTCTTTAGCAGCTGTTGCTTTGTAAATCTAGTTCCTTTGTATTAGGGATTTGATAGGTGCCAGGCGAAATTTAGGGGCACACTTAATGCTCACAAAGTTTCCCTGAGGAATAGTGTGGGCCACAGCGCTCCCCTCACCTTTAATCTAGGCCTGAGCTGAGACCCTAACCATGGGATGTGAAAACTGAGCATCGTCATTGCCAGGCCTCTGCTGTGTTATGCCATTGGTAGGTTAAACACTTGTTTTTCCTGGAAGTTCACTTTGTGTACTGGAGCAACACAGCTTGTTTCGAGGCAGTTCACAAGTGATGGATCGCACTTGTAGGCTGTGTGACCTGCCCATGCCCAGGGGCCTCACACCCAGGAAAATGCCCAGACCTGGGCCAGGTGCAAAAAGGAGAGCAGATTTACCCAGCACTGGTAGGAAATACTGAAGTTAGGTTACCCCAGCTCTCTTTACTGCATCTCAGTCTCTAGCTCCTAGGTAGCACCTCAGTCTGGTAAAGAAATAAGTTATTTAAATTTCATTTCCTTTACCAGAATGTTATCTTGCTTCCCAAAGGGTTAGCCACATTGCCAGATCAATACAAATTTGGATCTTATACCATGCTGCCAGCCCATTCTTTAATAACAAACTGAAGAGGCGATATAAAAGGAAAGAAACAATCAAAAAACACTGTTAAATGGTGAAAGCAGTCGGCTAAATACAAAAGACTTAAGTCCACAAGTATCAGATTTTCCTCAGAATTGTGGCGTTTGCAGGGGTATAGAGTCATCTTGTGTACATCCATTACCTGGATAGGTCTCATTCCTTTGTTTCACATTTTCAGTTGTAGATGAGTTGCTCCAGAGATAGGAAGCAGGAATGAAGAGAAAAGGATGGGGCAGATGCATTTTATAGTTTTCTGGCATGAGATTTGTAATGCCTTTGTCCTAAACATAGCAGCACAGCACATGGCATGGAAAGGCTTCTGAGTTCCCTGTCCATAGGAATGTTCTTACATGTGCTTCCTGGTGCCTCCTAAAATGTAACTCTGCTTTTCTCCCAGGGCTCATCCAGTCATTACTAACACTCATCTGCCTGGGGTGGGGGCTGTAACCCACTAGCTGAGCACATGATTTTGGATATAGATGGACCACACTTAGCCATAACTGACAGTGCCATGATGCTAAACAGCATTTCCACTGGTTACCTGACAAGGCCAATTTTGTATGAATCTTTGCAGTTGTGTCATCCGGGTATTAAAAAAAAATTAAATGGTCATTCACTGTCTGTGCAGCGTCATGGGTTTGCTAACTCCTAGGGCTTGTCTGCATTTGCAGGATTGCTGTAGTGCTTAAGGAAGAGGCTACCTGTACTGCTGCAGAGCTGCTCCTGTCGGTGTAGGTACCCTGCCTTCCCAAGAGCCAAACCATGTTGAGGTGACGGTTTTGCCAGATGATGTTCTAACACTCGATCTGGAGGAGACGGCACTGTGGCAGGAGATGGTTTTTATGAGCATCGTGCCTTTCATTGACATTTCGGTTTCTAGATTGTGTCCTCTCCTGTAGTGTAGACTTGGACCCAGGAACCTCACACTAATGACATACTGGAACTCCACCCCATTACTTTCCAAATAGAAGTGTTGGAATTCAGTCCCATGGGACACATCAACTTCTGTTGCTGAGGGCAGCTTGACCAGACGAATAAACACAGTGTCAAGAGGCAAAACATCAGAGGTTCGATCTCTGTTTTTGCCCCATGTGTGCCTCAGTTTCCCCATCTGTAAAATGGGGATATCTACCTTCAGAAACATTGTGAGTAAAAAAAAAAAAAATGTGTCCATGTTGGTAGGGCTTTGAACATGTAAAATTTGATATTATTACTTGTTACCTGTGTTGCCCATCTACTATAGACTGCTTATCCAAACACCACAGCTGTGTGTTTGCATTACAGATATATGCTGATGTCAAAGCTCCATAACTCAGCTAGTAAAGGAAATTCAGTAGGTACCTGTGTTCACACCGATTAACATGGTGTGGAGACTTCACAATTTCCCTCCTCACCTTTAATTAAAAAAAATCAGCAACCTCTAGTACGTTGTATGGATGGGGAAGCATTGCAGAGGCAGAGAGGGAGGATACAGTGATGAACATGGGAGGTGATGAGGGTTTGGACATCAGCTGCAGCAGTCTTGGCATAAAGAAAAGAAGGGGGGTTGTTCTCCAGTGCTGAGGGTTTTGTGCCTGCTCCTGTGTTCTTTCCTGGCAGTTGTTAAGTGGCTGGTGCTGGACAGTATAACACAACTGCTGAACCACAGCTAACGTAACCTTTAATTAAAAAAACAAAACAAAAAAAACCCCTAGCATCACGAATGATGTCAAAGCATTTATTGAAACAGCAGAAATTTGTTGAGGAGTGAGACACTCTCCAAATATGCCCCCCAACAAACAAAATAGTTGTTACATTACAGTGAAACACGGTTGTGAGTTGCTGAGCTGAGGTAGTTGAAACGGATTTTCAAGGTACAAAATTGGCTAAGAAAGCTGCCGTGGCTGCCGCTATCACCACCATTAGGAGAGGGATCCAGTGGCCACATTGTCTCTGAAAGAGCGAATGAAACGTGTTTAGCAAATCAGTACACAAATGAAGGGAATTTTTAATGTACTCTCTGGTATCAACACACGTGCACTAACCAAACAACAGCACAAACCTCAACGCCCTGCTTCAAGCGCAAGGTGGTTCTTTGACCTTGCCATGTATCTCTATTAGAGAAAGCTATGAGTATTATAAGAAAAAGAAAAAGAAAAACAAAACATGCCCCATAGCTGACCAAAACAGGACACTCCTATGGACCTGCTTCTGAGGAGAAGCCACTTAGTGCGCTGTGGGAGGGTGCCCAAATGCTACAGGGAAATGTGCAGTGAAAGAACCTGCATTTCCCCTGTACCCAGCTCCAGCTTGGCATCTGGAAAGGCTTCAAACTTCTGAGATTTTTTGCAGTAGGGAAGGGTGGACTGCATACAAGTGAATGCCTACTTTTGCCTGCTTGCTCTGGAAGTGATTGAGCTCTTCTCGGCACTGGCGTAACTTGGTCATGCAGGAGTGGTACTCATCGCTCAGGGCCTCCAGCTCCGACCGGAGCTCTACGCACTGGAAATGAAGCAGATGCTTGTTAGAAAATGGCTGACACGTGCCAAGAAGCTGGCAGGTCTCGGAGCAGAGCCAGGTAGTGATGGAGTGGACAGTGATTTTCACTCCCACCCCTAGTATTGTGATTTTGAGGGGAAGATTGCAGTGCATGTTGAAGGGGAGACCAGGAGAAACACACTCTGCTTCTGCCATGGTATTACCTCAACCGGGGCCCTTTGGCCTGCACTGCTGTATGCTGACAAGTTCCAAAGGGATAGCTGTGTTAGTCTAGTTTAGTAAAGCAAACAAGGAGCCTGGAGGTATCTAAGAGATGAGCAAATTTATCTATTGCATGAGCTTTCATGGGAGAAAATCCTTACCCCAAGATTTACACTCCCCTGCATTTATTTTGCTCTCATGCAGTAAGTTTCCAGGCCCGGAGTGGGTTCCACACAGGTGAATCCCCTACCCACAGCAGAGCATCGCTGAAGTGGAAGGCAATAGCAGAACAAGAAGGATTGAATAGGTAGGGAAGGGAACCCCACAGAAGCAGGCCTCTCTGACCCCCAAACATCTTTCTCTGTGACTGATGGTCATTACTAGCTATCCCCATGTCCCAGAACTTCTCCTGCCACCTCCCCAAGAGCACACCTGCTTGGGTGTGGCCTTTTCATTTGCGTAAACTGAAACAGCTGCAGCCCACAGACGGTTGTCTGAGAAGGGGCTGCTGTCGACATCATCTAGGCTCCAGCAGGTGAGTAGCTGTTATGTTTTTCCTTTGGTTTTGGGGGGAAGTCTGCTTTCAGCAGCTCCTGTGAAGTACCAAGACTCTGGCTATGGCTGGGGGGTACAGGTGGTGCATAGGGCCACCCGTTAGTTTGTCTGTGCATTGTGTGTTTGTTGCACTGATGCTTGCAGCACTGTGTGGTGGGTGAGGTGCACCTGAGCTGGTCAGACTGTGTTGATGCTGCGTTGTACGAGGAGCGGTCTGTCTTCTGTCTAATGCAGCTTGTTCTAAGGAGACCCAGTACGCTGGGATTGTAACCCTGTAGAAACTGGTGGCAAAGCGAGAGGGTTGTATATTCTAATCAGCTCCTGCTCACACCTTTTTCTTTTGGATAGAAAACTGGTTTGCACTGCCCTTGCCCTCAGCCAATTTAGACCCGTTTTGCAGTGTTTGGGGCTGGTAGTCCTTCTAGCAGACAATGTGAGTACAGACAATCTGAGCCCTAATGGTAACTCTGATTGCAGCTACCACAGAGAAACCTGTTTTTTGAATGGCCATCTAGAGATCCCTGGGTGCCCAGCTACTGTTCTAGGCACTACATTAGACAGGCAGTGAAGAGGAAAAGCCACATCTCTCCCTTCCCATGCAAAGAAGCTCCTCTGAGGGGGTGGGAGTGAATAGGCCATAAAGATGTGAGGGGTGGGATAGGGGAAAAGAAATGAAAGAAGTGGTCATTAGTCACCTGAGATGCAAATCCTCAAGCCTCCCTTGCGTTGTCTGCCCCTTTACATTCTGTGTACTGTAGCCCCAGGTGTGTTTGTGGTGAGTGGAGAGTAAGGACCCCCCTGGCAGCTGCGGGGGGCATCTGCTTGTGCAGGACAGACTGCCCCAACGTCTGTGGTTCTGGGGGATCCCACAGACGGGTAACGTCTGCCTGCTGGAAGGGCCCACGAACCCTCAGGCTGGGAATCTAGCGCTCCGTAATCAGGAGACGCTTACTCTACTTCTACTTGTCCTCCCCACAGACGCAGTCAGGGGGTGAGGGCCGGCCAAGGGGCTTTCCTTGGGCCTGTTTGGATCTTTGAGCACCAGTCAGGTGGCCCCTGTGTTTGTGCCCTTGGATGCTGCACTGCAGTTGTGCTACCAGACCGTGAGCCCTCAGAGGAAGCACGTGTTATTGTCCAGTGTGCAGCCCCCACTTGTGTATGCATTTCTAGTGGTGTCAAAAGGATCAATTTTAAAGTGATGCATTCTCTTTGCAATTCCCTTTGGTGGACATAAAATGTGTTTCTATCAATCTCTTCCCTATTCCAAGAACTGAGGATCTCATAAAGGAACTGGCTACACGGAGAGGGAGGGCAGGGTTCACTTGTCTGGAAAGCTGGTGTACCAATGTGAAGTAGTATTTTGATAACCCTGAGCTCCTCTCGGTACAAGATTTTTTACAGTATTTAACTAGCATGCAACCTTGATGTACATTTCAGCTTCTGCAGGTGAGGATTTTTATTCAGGGTGTGAAATATTTTTGTGTATTTAATGCTATCTATGTAAATAGCTTGCTTCTAGTTCTCCATGACTGTTGTACCTGCAAATACAGGAAACCCCATGGGGGTGTTACCTGAAATCACAATGGAGTGGCCATGGCCTCCAGGTACAGAAGTAGATGCTATTTGTATGGCTAATTCTAAAAATCATCACACAGTATTTTCATTTCTTCCTTGGAAAGCCTTTTAAAGGTAGTGGCTAATCTTCTACATATCTCACTAATGGATTGTATCAATTCCTCACCTCCTTTTCCTTTGCACTGAGCTGCGCTGTCGTCTTTTGCATCTGGTCCTTCAGATTTTCCTCTCCCTCATCGTCAGGATGCTTTAACAAAGCATTTTGTTTTTCTCTGAGTGGGCTGGGGGGTTGGATCTGCATAGTTAAAACCTGATCTAAAAAACAGCCAGACTTCCAATGAGAAATAAGTGCCAGTTTTTGCTCAGCATCTTCATTGCTCTACAAGTTGATCGTCTTTAACTTGCTGCATTTAAATGTAATGCAATTGCTAAACAATTGGAAATGAATGCAGGAGATGGCTTAGTTACCTAACTGCTTGGTTGTGGCTGTGAAGTAATAATTGTTTTAAAAATAAATATTACTAAGTGTTTGGCAAAATAAGATAACATAGTGTGTGTGGGGGGGCATGTCAAAACTTCCCTATCTTAGGTTGTTTATCTTGGTATTCAGGGAGTAGCTGTAATTGGAGATCGAGAATATCAAGTAAACAATGACTAGCATGGCCTCTGAAGAGTGTTGAAATCAAATTAAATCAATTTATTGTTTAAGGCAATAGCCATCACAGATACATGTCTTCATATAGACTGAGACTAAATTTGGTTTCAGTTAGGAACACATTGTAACCTGTTATGAACAGTACAATTCTTTTACGCTACATAAATAAACAGACTTCACTCAAAGTTGCTGTTTAATGTTTTCATGTGAGATTGGAAGCATAAAGGGGTTTCTAAAGTCTGAATTACAAAGTTTGCTGACCTTTTCTTCCTAGTACCTCTTCCCAAGCTCTCTGCTCCTTGGACTGGTTCTGTAACAAGTCTGCAAATAGAATAAGCCACTATTATCACCCAGACTATTTACACAGCTCAGTTTCATTTTGGGTATTTCCTTTTTCTCTTCTAATCTGCACCTTCTCCTAGCTCAACTCTCCTTGTTTGTTTTTAAATCATTGTAAACTGGTTATGCTGTGTGGATGGCTTGACTCACTTCCTTCACGTAATCTCTTGGACAATTCTACCAGCAGTTTCATGACATCTCAGGGGGTGTATGCTGTACCCCAAAGCAGAATTACTTCTTCTGTTGCCACTGTTACTATTGGAAGAAATAACCTCCAAACAGACATTGCTGAGTCTGGACAGATTTAGTTTGAAAGACAACATCGAGCTTGTTCAGTATGATTTACTATAGACTCTAGCGACTCTTCGTTCTCAGTGTACAGAGAAGAAGAAGAGTACCCACACAAACGTCACTGGCTCCCCCGTTCAGTTCAGGATCCAGTACAAAATAGGCCTCCATGTCCAAGATTTTTAAATGGTGTGTGACGTGGGGCAATCAAGCTGAGATACCTTAGAGTGAGCAGATTTTAGGAGGCAGATACCAAGCACTATCTGAAAATCAAACCTCTTAAGGCATCTCACGTTGCTCACTCCAAAAGTCAGGCACTTGCAGAGTTAGTAGTCACTCGAAAATCCTGGTCCTTGTGTTTAAAACCTCTGGTTTTGCTTCTGCCATGAAGCATTAGCTATCTGTGTCTGTCAACTCATCCTTCTTCCCTTCTCTCTAGTCCCAGTGGCCTGTAAACAGTAGCTGTATTATGTTAAAGCAAGGATGTCAAACTCATTTGCTGTGGTGGGACAAATTTGACTTAACTATACAGTACTTCAAGTGAGCCATGCATAGGATCAGGAACAGCACTCAGGTTTGTGGCGCCCCCCTGCAGCAGAGCCACGCAGGCACAGAAAAATGACATCAAGAGGGGAGTGCAACAGCACTGTTCCTTTTTGGCACCCCTCAAATGTCGGTGCCCCCCTGCAATGCCTACCCGGCTTACAGGGTTGCGCCAGCCCTGCATAGGATAAATTGAAACATTAGGGCACTCTCATGGCATCTCAGAGTGATGTGTGTGTCTGACTGCGTGCCGCGATACCTCTCGCTCTTTATCTCTGTTAGGGAGAGAGTATGGTTTCACGGAGCAGTCTTGCACACTCAGTGCTCCGTGATGTCCTGAGACCTGACGCTCTTGCAGCATTGTGGAGCGGTGTGTTTGTGAAAACACACCCCGTCTCTCTCTTTGTTAGGGGGAGAGTATAGTCTTATGGAGTGCAGTTGTGGGCTGCATCTGGCCCACAGGCTGCATGTTTGATGCCCCTAAAGTGACAGCATTCTTTGAATCTCCTGTTGTATGAAATATCTTCATTGTACCTTCGCCTCTTTTCCAGTGTCAGGTGAACACAGTCTCCTCTGCTGTCTCCTCTTGTACTTCCTCTCCCTCTGCTAATACATAACTCTAAGATATTCAGGGATAAAGTCCGTATCAAAGACACTTTGTAAAATGAGACTGCATCATGCTGAGGGCTGGGTATGTCTTGTGAAGATGAGTAGGCTGGGGTGGGGGGAAGAGGGGTGTTGCTTTGTGCCTGCCTTTCCTCCAGATCCCTGGATTTTCTGTTTCCAGAATCTTTCAGCCTAGACCTTCTGATACCCAGGTCAGCTTCAGAGCCAATCACAATTGCAATGGATGGTGGGAAAACCTGCTCTTGTATAACGAGTAGGAAAGACAATTCCATAAGTCTCTGTGCAGGGGAGTTAATCCATGAACGGAGAAAAATAGATGTAACTGGAGAGGGCTCTTGCATTTCCCTGTAGTGCACAGTTCAGCGATCAGTGGGCCTGACTCTTATCTCATCTGTGTAAGCCACAATTCATGAACCCACTGGAATTGCACTGCAATAGCAGCATCAGCTCTAACACATTTTAAAAATGCCGGCCTGCGCCATGCAATTCCACTTACTATGCAAATGAGTGATTGTTGCCTCCAGCACCAGCTTCTGTTTTTGTTCATTTTGCAATTTACCTGCAATTAACAAACTAATTGTCAGAGATGATTTTAAAAAAAACAACCCTCTCTGTGAATATCTATCTAAAGGCAGCAGGTTCCCTTTTCTCCAAATCTCTAGAACTTCTGTGGGGTGGAATAAAGGGTATTGAGAGCCCTAAGGAGCAAATGTTTTCCCTTAAGTGATTTAATTAGCTATGCCCAAATAAATGCAATTTAGCCAGTGATGGCAGCTTTACACTCTGTTAATAATGCTTTGCGGTTTGGTTTTTAGTTTAAATGAGGATTTGCAAGCCTTGAATTCATTATTTAGAAGGAGCTGCCATGGCTCATTAATTTGATTTACTAAACTTCAAATAGCCACGAGTGGAAAATGACTTCCAGTGCTTTTCCCTGAACTTCCACTTGCCAATATGATTAGCCTTTATTTATGGCCTAATCATGCCCATCACCATTCCCCTGCACTTAAGATGTTAGAGTGTATCAACAATCACATGAGGTAGCTTAGTAGTATCCCCATTACCCGGGTATGGAAACTGAGGCACAAAGCTGCAATGACTTGCCATGGAGCACACAGGTGAGCCTGTAGAGCTCCCAGCTTCCATTCCGTCCTTTTTTTCTTGGGAAACTATTTGACTTCCTTATAACTGAGTAACCCTAGATGGAAAAAAATCAGTTAAAACTTCCTCTTGGATCCCCATTAGAAACCAAAGATTGTGTCTGAGCTGAGATGTTCAAAAGACTTAAAGGAAAGTATTTTTTATTCTGAGTTTTAAGGGATGGGATTCTTTAAAAAAGTATTTCCTCAAAGTGACACGTCAGTGAGTCACCTCTGACATTACTGATCCTGCACTTCCCTTTGCAAAAACTGTACCTTCCATTGCACTGACGTGCTCCATTTTGAGCTTGTTGTCTACTTGCAGAGCCTCGATTCTTGAATGGAGATCTGTACGCTCCCTTTCCAAGTTCTGCAGAGCCTGCTGGAGCTGATCATTCTGAGCGTCTGCCCACTACATGCGGGGGAAAAAAGCACAACATCAGGCATGGGCTGGCAAGGAAATAAGTAACAATTCAAAGGATAACAATGTGGGCTTGGTTGCCAGAAGCCAAAGTGAGCTGAGTGCTCAACACCTCCGAAAATCTGGTCCTGTATGGCTAGTAAATAGTAACAGCACTGCTTAAATTAAAGGCTTTGTTTTCAAACTGGCCTGGATCTCTGGCCTGCACAGTTGTACACCCAAATTTCTGGACATCTAAAAATGTGTGTTTCTGTGTGTAATTGATTCCATTGCTCCCAAAACCACTTGGGCCACAATTGCAATGCAGTTTCCTAAGAAGTGGGATAGCGGTTATTTAGGTGCGCATAGACATGCCACACAAGTGTGTGGGGCTGGAAGAGATGAGTACTCTGCCACTGAATCTCAAGGAGAATTCAGTTACTTGAACTGGAGGGCTGGGACATGGCACTACATGGAGATTTAAGAAGTTTATAGATATTTTATACAAGTTCCAGTCTGGGAAAAATCTCGTAAACCACCTAAATGCTGTGATTTAGATGAGAATGCAGCTCTAATCTTCACCATGGTGGAACTGTGTTTGAATGTAACCTATTCATGGTCATACATCCACCGTCTCTACTAGCTTGATAAGAGCGACAGAGGCAACAAAACAACAATACAGTAAAGACTGAACTTACTTGCAGTTTGTTCTGCAAAACGTAGAGCTTGTTCTCTAGTTCATTGTGCTTGGTGGCTGTCTCACTCCAGTCTGCTTTTAATGTGTCATAGTGTTCTTTCCAGAGAGTGCAATTGTCCTCCGTGACTGTCAGGGTTCTCTGAAGAATAAAACCACACAGGTTTCAACTTCGTTAGCTGCACACGGTTCTGATTTTTTTTTTTTTTTTTTTACTGATTCAGTTAAACTGATGCAACACTGTGAGACGTTCTTGTATCTGTTTAATACCGTAAATTTAAAAGCACAAGCTAAATTGATAGAACCAGTGATCAACTCAATCCAGTGCATCTCCTTTAAAGATTCCCCATTCCCTTCCTTGAAATAAATACAGGGCAGCAAACTCCAAGCATGAAGAATCAGATTTTTGGTGTTGCTGTGAAGATTCCAGTCTGTATAAGGTGCTGAACTTTGTCGGGGTCCCAGCTCTCCCCCTTCCCACTCCTGCCTGGCTGCCTGCATGAATGTGTAGGGGTGGCTCTTTCAAGATGGTATGCCAACTTCACTGTCTTTAGCAGCTCTGGGAAATGCGAGGAAAAAATCTAGATTCTGTGCATTTGTAATAGAACGTGATTTTATTGCCCTGTTTCTGCATAGTGAAGTAGCGTAGAAACATTAGAATATGTTCCAAAGTGGTAGCTGTGTCAGTGTGTTTCACCAGAACAAACAAGGATTCCTGTGGCACTTTTAAAGACTTGATAAATTTATTTATTCCATGAGCTTTCATGAGAGAAAATCCCACTTTGTCAGATGGTAGAATATGAATATGGTGCCACCTGATGGAGAGACAGAAAAAGAGGAGTTTTCACTCTGGAAGCTAAAGGTACATGGGGGTTGTGCATGCATGAGGTGTGTTTTATATAACTACTAGGAGTTTTGACCTGGGGGATTATCTGAATTCAAGTGTGCTTCTGTAGATTTCAAACAGTCAGACTACTTCAGTGCTGCTCTGTTGGAGTGTTTTTTTTCCTCCTGTATTGGAAATATGAATTTGTTCCCTGGCTTAATGGACAAACGTGGCACAGGAGAGTGCTCCTGGTCATGTGATGTGTTAGGGTTTTGGTCTAGAAAAAGCCACAGCAAAGGGACTCATCCAGAGCTCTGGATGTATGTTTAGAAGCCACCATATTACTGGAGCAGCATTTTTCCATCCCACTATAACCGATTGTTTAGCTCAGACACCCAACTTATTATGAGCCATTGTTCCTCTAAATATGGAGCTGGAGAGTGGGAGTTGAGGGAAAGATAACTACTTTAGACTTTGTTGAGTAGTGAAAATAGACTATTTTGAAAACTTGTTGAAGATGGTTGAAAGCAAAATCCTCTTCTCATTAAAGCCAAGGGGGAGTTTTGTCCAATGATGTCACAGGGACCAGGACTGGGCCCCCAGTGATCAAACTGGTGGGGGATTATATTTTTCAGTAGTCTGAAAATGGGCCTGTCCCTCTAGCCAGGGCATCTGTTTTAGGATTTGTGTTCCTCACCTGAGTAATCTGTAGCTGCTGTTCTGCTTGGAGTTTCTCCTCTAGCAGCTTCTGCACAGCCTCTCTTGCTTTCTGCTCATAGGTCTGCTTTTGGTCCTCCATCTCCATCAGGATCCTCTTCACGCTGTCCTTCGAGTAACTCTTTAAAGGGAGAATTGAAATGACAATTATCCATGAACACTTAGCCCACCAACAAGACACAAGCCTAGAAATCAAAAAGACCACCAAGGCCCAAATAATGATTTTTCTCTCTATAACATATTTTCCATGGCTTTGTCCTGATTAAGTTTTAAATGTCTAAAATGCCACAGCCCATGATGAGCTACTTCCCACTGTCACAAATCTTACTGGATCTGAGTGTTAGCTTGTACATTTGTAAATGCAGCAAGTCGAAGATTGCTGCAGCAAATGACATCAATTATTTTGCCTAATCTTCTTTAAGAAGAGCCTTCTGGAAAGCCAAAACTACATAATGAATCAGGTCTGTGTTTCACATACAAAGTTCTTTGGTTTTTTGTTTTTTGTTTTTTTAAAGTTACCTGGGAACAGGTGTGAAGTTGATTTTTAAGGGCTCTCAGTTCACCCTTCAGTTTTTCTTCATTCAGCTGACCCTGTAATAAACAATTGAGGCAAGGTTGGGAATACTGAATTGCATAACCACTTCTGCAGATTTCTAAGTGAAACCATCATACACTGGCTCATTCATGTTGCTAATTTTGCTTCTGCTCATTTACAACAAAAAACCAAGAGTCCTGTGGTACCTTTAAAGACTAACAAAGTTCTGCAGGCAAAGGCTTTCATGGGCTGCAACCCACTTTGCCAGATGACACTGACAGAGATCTGATAAACACGGTTGCATCCCACAAAGCTTATGCCTGAAGAACTTTGTTAGTCTTCAAGGTGTCATAGGGCTCTTGTTGGTTTTTACTGTCTACAGAGTAACACGGCTACCCCTCTGGAACTTCTGCTTATAATGTCCTGACCAGGGCTGAATTATTTTCAAAGTTTAAAATTTAAGATTTATCTTAAAAAATTGAAAAATAAATGGGAAAATTTCAAATAGCAGAATTTTGAAAAAGAGGAAAATTGAAACACCTGCAATTCCCCTCCCCTTTTATTGTCCTAACCAACTCCCCCAAGTATAAGAATGCAGATACTCTCAATTAAAGATATGGGCAAAGGAGTCATGTAGTCATCCTGGACGAATCTACGCTTATAACTGCCCCCCAGCCCACACACATGACCTTGTTTTCTGTGCTGCAATTCTTTCCTGCAACAACATTATGGTTTACAGCTGCAGCTGGCGGTAGCATCTTAGCTTATCTAACTTCCTTAGGAAACAGAGTGGGTTTGCATTGCAGGCTTTGTTGAAGGGTGGCGAGAGGAATGGGGAAACTGAATATCATTATATTTTCAACGCCAGTCAAGTTCTGCAGTTGCATTTATCAAATTCATACTATATGCAAATCAGGGCAAGGCTTCTAGCAAAGAGCCTGCCTGAACTGTCGTCTTCCTTCTCTGGTCTGAAGAGTGTCAGTACCCATGCCACTCGCTCGGATGCTGCCACGCTGAACATACATTGGATGAATATTTGTTTGGCAGCATCCAGAGGCTATGGGAAGATCAGACCCCTGAGTGCTGGATGCAATGTAACCACCAATGGGTTTGCACATACCAGCCCAAAGAGTGTAAAACCTAACAAATCCAGCCCTCACTTCCCATGACAACCTAGAGCCCAGTTTAAAAAAGTAATGTTGAGACATCTGTGAGATATTGGAAGAGACTTTATTCTGGAATCTCCTGGCAGTCTTTTTAAGCTGGTGCAAAGTGGATGTAAAGCACTCCCGCATCAAAAAAGTAGCAGTTCTCATCCGTTTTGCACAGGGGTATGTGAGCGTAGAGATCCAGATGGGAGAATCAGAATTGATGGGTTTTGCTAGTAGACTTATACCAGTAAATTGCTCCCCAGTAGAGATGCAGCTTACACCTGCAAGAACTCTTGCCACTGTAGCTTAACCATTTCTCTGAATGGAGTAACCTCTGCTGCAAAAGGACTCCTTTGCAGCAGCTTCCCCAGGACTTAAAATCTGGGGGGGGGTCTGCTGGGAGATGCAGGGGTGTTGGGATGCTCACTAAATTGGTGTTATGCTGTTACTAGCTAACAAGTGGGGGGTACTGGGAAATTCGGGGGGGGGGGGGTTAACGCTGAGCTTTTTGCCAAAACAGCTATGATTGTTACGGTGTGGAGAGGAAAATCCCATTCCTGACTGACACAGCTATGCCAGCAAAACTTTAAACTGTTGACCAGGTTTAGGCAGTATTTATCGATCCAGAAGGGATTTCTCAGAAGCCACTGTAATGTGCTTCTCAGCTTTTCATTCTTAGTTCTGTTTGGGCTGTTCCTCATACCTGAATTCTCTAAGATGGCAGCTTATGCTATTCACAGATCTCCGTGTCAGCCTCCGCGGCCTGAAGGAGGCACAGGAGAACTCTGTCAGTCGAAGGGCCAGTGTCTGCAAACACGGCCACTGATTTTGGGGGCATCAATTGTCCGGTACCCCTTGGGCTTGACTTTGAGACAGGATGCCACCCACCATGTCGAGTCAATAGAAGCCACTGATACTTGGCACTTCTGATCTCCGGTTGGGCTTCCAAAAACTGGGATGTCTGAAGGCAGTAGCCACTCTAAAATTCTTGGCTGCAAAATTCACCTTTGCTGCATCTCTGTCCAGCTGTCAGCAAATCACAATGTGTTGTTTGCTGCTGACTGCAGGGTCCTCCTGTCCCAGGACTGGTAGACTGTAAATGATGTTCCCTCCCCTTTGCTGCCCTTTTTTTTTTTTTTTTTAAACCGGTCATTTTTAAATTCCTGGCATAAAGAAGCAGTTTTAAGCATTGTTTTTGGACTGCATTCACTTTTGTTAAACATCATGTCCATACCAAATAAAATGGAGAAAAGTGAGTCCTAAAAGTGGCAGCAAAGAGGATGAACAGTCTTTATGCAGAAAATGTTGCAAGCTTCCCAGGGTCTGACGACATATTGGGGGATGGGAAAAATGTATTCAGGTGGTGGTTGTACACTTTAAAAAACAAGTCTAAAAAGTAATTACTTTGCTAGTTGCTGTAACAACATGAAACTTATTTAACACTCTTCATGTAAAGGTCTCCAAAGTATTTTGCAAACAATAATTAAGCTTTACAACAGCTCTGTTGTTGTTCTCCTCCTTGCACAGGAGGAAATGGGGGCGCCCGTGGATTGAGGCTTGCTGAAGATCAGTGGCAAAGCTAGGAAATCAAACTGGGGGGGGGCAAGGGGGAACCCCTGGAGTCCTGACATGCAGTCCCTTGGCTCGACTGCTAGACAGATTGCTATTCTACTGATGAATATGTTCATTATGTTGATCTAGATGCACCCACAAATATTAATTAGGATCCAGCGGCAGCTCCCAGCGTGATTACAACCCAAGGCTTACTGTAGAACATGATCACATTTTTTTTCCTTTTCCCTTCAGACTTCTTATAATAAGAACTACTGGGTCTAAAATAGTGCATCACGTTTGGTAGCTTAGGTGGTTATGGAAATGTGACAATCATCTTCTAATTTGCTTTAAAGAGGCTCCCAAACAGGACCCTTGAGGGTGTCTGGCAACCTAATTTCCCAGCTGTGGTCCAACTGATACCCTCTTAGCATTTTTTCTCTGGCTTGTTCTTTTACGATGTGCTAAACTATTGCCAAGGGACCAGTGTCTAAATATCATTTACTTTGTTTGCTGCAATGCCAGCAGCAAAGTAATTTTAACTTTCTCATTAAAAACTAAAAGCCAAAGGAGCAAAGAAATCTATTTTTCTATAGTAAAGACATTAAGAAGCAAAGTGCACCCACCTGTTTCTAATCTGAGGTTTCATGGCTACTTCCTGCCAGCGTGTGTGTCAGTGTGTGTCAGCGTGTTTTTTCCTGCTTTGTATTATATTTGTCAGAAGCATTTTACGGAGGAAGTCTCAAACCGCAGTACATCTAACGTATTTTTTTACTCCATCTCACCCAATCGGTTAGCTCCTCTGCCCTGACAGAGCTCTTACAGATCTTTTTATTTTTTTAAGCCTAGTTCCAAATTCATTTTTAATAGCAAATATTTCACAGCGAAACTTGATTTTGAATTCTTGTTATTAAAATCAGTTTTATGACCTAGTTCATAATGGTTTATCCTTTTCAGAAGTAGTTACTTAATTTCATCTTCAGGCTGCTGATTAAAAATCTACTCAACTGTGATCAGAAGTTAGAGGTTGATGCCTGTTTGGTGAGCCCTAATTCAGCAGAACACTTAAGTGTATCTTTAACTTTGCGTGTGCATTAAGTGTTCTGCTGACCGGGGGCCTTCAGCCTATGTTGAGTGGATGAGGGTCTGTATAACACAAAATGCCACCGCTGGCTCTCGATCTAGATATAGTCGTCTAACTGATTGTCTCAAAGAGTGGCAAAGGAGCGAACAGCTTTTTATTTTAAGGGGCTCTCTCCAGTGAATGTCAGCAATGGCTTGAGGGACTTGCTCGGGTTTGTCTGGGTTGTAGCTGTTTGGGTGGATAACCAGAGGTGGTAACTCCCCAGAACTGTGAGTCTAGTGCCTTCATCAGGACTAAATTATTTCAGATACACAAGTGGTTTAAACTAGTTCTGTAGTTCTTGGCACTCTCGTTTAGCACAGGGGAGTCTTGGCACCGTCTGGCAGGGGCACACCAGAAACTAAGCTGTGGCAGAGCTCACAGAGGTTCTCTCTCTTGTTAAAACCTCTCCTGTTCCCCTTTGTTGGTTTGAAGAAAATGGTAGGAAATGAGTTTGGTTTAAAAAGAAAACAGTGCTTTCTCAATTGAAAAATGGCTCTTCAACCTAAATGAAAAAAATGGGTGAAAAATTTTAATTTTGGCTAAAATCTTTTGTCTCCTGCTCACTTAAAATAAACAAAAGTCCTACTTTTGTTTCAAAGGGAAAACATTTGTTTGCTTCTTTGTTGGTTCTCCCCCGTTATCTTGGACTTAGTTCTACTGGAAAAGGGGAGAAAACATGAATGACAGAAATGGGGGAAAAATGCTCAAATTCCCAAAGCTTGATTTTTAAAAAAAAAACAAAACAAACAAAACCCAAGAGAAGAATTTACAGTTGAAAGCTAAGTGAAACCTTTTGTTTCATCGCAACTTTTTTGTGCCAATGAAAGAAAAATGACAATTCCAAACAAAAAGTAGTTTTCACAACAACGGAATTCTGTTTTTTAGTCCTAGAATGAAATAACACGTGAGAGGGAGGGGAATGACTCTCACATGCTAAACAGTTCTGAACATCGTCACGTCCACTTAAGACTTAGCTGAACTTCAGATCTCTACCACCCCCCTGAGAAGAGAAAGGTAACCCCAAAGTATGTTATGGGACCAGAAGCAGGGTTGGAACTGAGCTGGCAGAAATAAGCAAGACATGAGGGAGTCTCCCCCTTGCACAGATGGGACTCTGGACCGGCAGATCCTGGCTTAATCCTAAACCCAAAGCCAAGTATTCAGCATAGCAATTTGGTACCTTCCAAGATTTTTCTGATGCTTGCAGCAATGTGGATAAAAGATCCTGTAAAATCACCATCTTCTTCTTCAGCAGCAGCTCTCGATGAAGTGCTTCCTGCAGGCAAAATGAGAGAACCAGGCTCATGAAGGTGCTCCAGTTGTATCTAGGGCCCGTAGTTCACCCGGACACCCAGGGGTCAACTGTTACCCCTCTAGGACTCATTATACCTATTTTCACTCCTCACTATTTGGGAAATAATTTGCTGGGCTTCAAAGGCGGCTCCTTTTTGTTTTCTGACCACTTTAAAAGTAGGTGCATGGTACCAGTTCCATCTCTGCACACTCACCCTCCTTCCATTTCTAGAACCGCATTTAGCATATTTGTACTAACCTTGAGGTAGTTGGAAAGCTGAATAATTTCCTAAAAGTAAAAGAAAAATGAAGTAAAATTGCAAAATTTTATTTGATTCTGTTGTAAATCAATCTTAGTCCAGAAAGAAAAGATTTTGCGAGAAATAACCATCAGTGACATGAGTTCTAACAAACCTTAAGTGGGACCCATAAGTTATCGCATTCTCAAGACAATGACAATAAACTGTACAGACATTTACTGTCCTTAGTTGCTCTGTCACTCACTGGCTGCTAAACCTAAAGTAGGTGTTTTACAGCACAAGCCAGTGCTTTTTCTGGAACAAAATTGCCTCTGTCTACTGCATTGGATGTCCTCTCATAGATCTTCCATTAATTTCCAGCAATCTCATCATCTACGTTCCAATAAGAAACAAATCCTGCTTTCACTGACACTGTTCAACCCTAGCATGTGAGGAGTTTGGCCCTCTAATACTAATGTTTCTTATGAGAACAGGATTCTTATGGGCATTTCTGTGCAGGTTATTTCTATGATTTGCTTACCTTATCTAATACCGCTGTTCCACAGCTAAAATTCAAAAAAGGGGGAAAAAAGGGATTTTAGTAAAATGGATATGATATAGATTTATAAAATGTCACAGGAATGGGTGCATTAAAATACCTGCTAGATGGAGCAGCAATCATATGAAGATTCATAGAACAATAAAGAATGTGAATCATAATCATTCTTTGCACTTGCATAGAGCCTTCCATCTAAGGACATCAAAGTGGCTTTACAGATATCAGGAAATCCTAGCCCTGCCCAGGCAGAAAGAATGTGCTCTTAATAAGATAGAAGACAAAATACTTACTCTGTTTGTTGGCTTGAGTCTTTCTTTATTGTACTAGAATCTGTTAATGTCTGAGTGCCTGTTAAGATAAAATGTAGAGAGCTGGGTACTGGTCCCTAAATTGTAAACAAACATACTATAAAATCTCTCCTATGCTGCACCTTTCCTTCTGAAGGCTCATGAAGTACCCTACTGACTCTAAAGGGGTGAGGTTGTCGGGTAGTGGTGTTGGTCTAGTTCAGCAAAACAAGCAAGGAGTCCTGTGACACTGTTAAAGACTAACAAATTTTGTTTATTACATGAGCTTTTGAAAATCCCACTTCATCAGAGGCTTTGATGATGGGGGAGTTACAGAATGGGAGGAAAATAAATGCAGGGGAGTGTCAGTCAGGAGATCAGGTGAGACTGCAACAGCAAATCAAAGCAGTTGTTAAGATTCAAGCACTGGGAAACAGCACACAGAGGAAGGTGAGGTCAAATCACCATCTGTAATAGGAAAAAAATCCATAGTCACAATTTAATCTTTATGGTCTGACCTGATGCCATGACTTACATTCCCCTGCATTTGTTTCCCTCATCTTCAAAACATCTGACAAATGGGATTTCCTCCCTTGAAAGCTCATGTGATCCATAAATTTCCTAGTTTTTAAGAGCCACAGGACTCCTTGCTTATTCTAGCAACTCTATACAGGGATTATTTCAACCATGACCAAAATGCAACCATTGCTAAGATAACGCATGGCAGTTTAAATGGCTCACAGCAATTTAGGATAAGAGGCAACGAAGAATTCTGCACTCAACTGCCACTGGAAGTGAAATCGAAGAAATTTGCCTGAGGTACTGGCAATCACACCTGTTTCTGAGAAAAGTGTTGAGGAGTTTTAAATGGGCACAAGGGTTCAGAGTCTCCATTTTACATCTGTATTGCATGACCACTCCCTCTGCAGCACAGTGTCATTTGCAGCAGGCTGGGGAACTAGGAACACTATTGACTGAGCATAAAGAATAGCACCTAATGAATCACATACATAGTTTGGAAAGGGGGAAAAAGTCTTTATTTTGGCAGATAGAGTAAGTCTTCCAATACTAGAACAGGGCTTGTAGTAAAAGAAGCTCTTTTGGGGTATTGTGACTGATTCTGATCCCATATAATTCAAAGGCAAAACTCCCACTGATTTCAGAGATGTTTCTTCAAGCTCAAGTTGCACTGGCAGCCAAGGGGATTCTTTAACAGTGGAGACACTCTCTTTTTCTGCCTGCTTCGGGGGCCCAAACCGAAATCATTAATCTGATTCCCTTCATGAACCTTAGAGGTTTAAAGAAAACACAGTCCTGATCCAAGTGATCCAGTTTGATTCTTTTTTTACCTCGGCTGGTCTTGGGGATGTCTTTGGGGGGAATGTTTTCTGATGAAACACTGCAGAAGTGCCTATTCTTCAGACTGTGAGGATCGTAGAAGCTGTGCTGGAGGTGTTTGTGATGGAACACAGACGTGCTGTTATCCCAGGAGAGCTGAAATGAAAGAATAGTTTAATTTCAATTACAGCCTATTGAAAATCAGGAGAGAAGATGGAAGGCAACTAACCAAATAACATAGTGTCACTTGGCGTTTTATAGATTGTGCAGCTACCTCAGGGATAACATCAGTAGAGATGGAGGGTTACAGTGAGGTTAGATTCGAGGACTAACTTTTCAGCACATCCTAAGCACCTGCAACTCACCAGAGTGTGTGCAAGATGTAGTCATTCTGCAGCACTAAGGGACAGAACGGGAACCTGCTAACTGCTGGTAGACTATGAAACTGAGAAGGAGACTAGACTGGCAGGGAAAAAATGCGCCTTTGAGAGGCCAGAGGCCAATTGCCCCACAAACCACGCAGAGAGTAAGACAGGAGCTTTTGATGCCCTGAGTTGGATTTAGTTCCTGACTACCATTGCTGCTAGCAGCTGCCTAGCTGATAATTAGTTCCAGTGGTTCCCAACATTTTCGCTGCTGTGGCACACCTTGCTACCTTTAACTAATTTGAGGCACAGCACCATATAGTTTCCAAATGAACTCATGAATATTCACTAGCCAATCCAGAGCTCTTTGACAAGTTTAAAAAAAAAAAATTGTGGCACACTGGTTGGGAAACAGCGATTTGTTCTACACTCATCAGAGGTGTATCTGAGAACTCCTCCTAGATCTCTGGCAGTGAAAGCATGTCCTGTCTTCTCCCTTACTTCTGCTCCTCAGAGCGAGACCCCTGCAGGTGATAGGATTAGAGTCCGCAAGTAGCCTGGCACTGCACCCAAAAGCCACGGGCCCATGGGCTGTAAGCACGTAAATGCCTGCTTCAGCATCTTGCTGTCTGGCTTGCGATTAAACCCAGTGATAATTGCTCTCCATGCTCACAACTTGTAGTGGAGCCCTGAGGGTGTGGCTCTGCTTCTATTTTATTGTCCTTGGTTGCTCATCTCAGCTAAAGGACCCTTAGATTACTTTGGCTAGATAAGAAAACAGATGGGAGGGGGGATGGTTTCATTTAAAGGGCAGCGTGTTTAGAAGGTACTGCCTGATTGTCTGTGACAAAGGAGCATTTATGGATGATTTTAATCTGATTTTACTAAATTCATTGGCTCAGGTGGTTCACTTCTGGCTGTGTGTAAGATAAGGAGGCTTGGCAGAATTCATTTTGATTTTTATCAGTGTAATTTTTTACAGTTGAGAGAAATTTTGGGGCAGTTAACATCCCATGCCAAAATATACAAGATAAATATGTCAACCTCCAGTCAGTTCTCAAGCAGCGCTTTTTTTTTTTTTTTTTTGCTTTGACTATCTGTAAATTTCAGTGATTACCAATGAAAATACTTCATTGGATGTGTATGGATGGATGAGGATATTAATGTTTACTTATAAAAATCTGCTACTTCCAAATCCAGACTGAGGATAGTCTGTAGTTTTAATAAGGATGCTAAAATTACGATTTAGTCAGACACTCATTACTAAGTAAACATGAAAAAATGTCCGTAACCAAAGAGGCTGGTGGGAAGGTGTGCTGCCATAGGTATGTCCCAAGAAAGCGGAACGTAAATAGCCATCCTGTCAGATCTGTTGATGAGAATGAAATGCAATTTGCACAAGTAGAAAACAGTCGTTTTGCTACCAAAATGCAGGTTTAAACTACAGGAAATAGCTAGAGATGTCCATCTGGTCAAAGTTCAAGACTTAGAAAGCAGGAGAGAAACACAAGGAGAGTGGCATCATAAAATATTGCTCTGGAATGAATCTGTGAACCATTTTTTATCATCAGTTTTTGCAATTACCTCAATATCGGGTTTTCCCATCAAATATGCAGGCCATAATCCCAAACCTATTAAAGTCAATGGAAAGACTCCCATTGATTCCAGAGAACATGGGATAAGGACTGGAGTGAAGAGCCAACCATCCATGGAGTTTGTTGTCACGATTGCACCTGTTACCTGCAAGGATGTCGGTGACCTCGGATCCATCCATCCCAGGGAGGATGCTCCCCTTGGAGTGCCTGTTGCACACTCATGTCCCAGCATTGTTGTTGCCCCAGTGGGAGACCTCATTTGTTTCTTTTCTCCTTCAGTCACTAAGTTTCTTCGCTTCAGGAATTCCTGCTGGCGAGGACTCTGGGATTGTTCCTCTGCCTCTTTCTTCTGACATTTCCTCACACGACGACATGTAGTTAGGTTGTTTCGTCTCCACAAGTTCTCGCGGGTCTCATGGCGGCGCTCACACTTTTCGTCATAACTCTCAGGCAGGCGCCCATGTTGGCGTGGGGACTTAACCATTTGACTGATCATGTTATCCACACACGAGCCTCACTGTCTTGGAGTAGCTCTTTCCTAATGAAACCAAAGGGGTAGGGGAAAGACATATGTCAAGTAAAAACAAATTATTCATCTGGAGACTGAATAAATGTATGAGACACATTAACTCTAGGAATAGCCTCCTTATCCAGTGGCTGCAGGAGGCATCACTGTAGAGCTATCGAAGTTGTCATGAATTTAGACATTGGTGATGAACGCTCATGTTCCTAACCCAGCCACAGATAAAAATACACACATACACGTGGGAGCTAATGGAGTATTGCTCCATGCTGGAGATTTCCTAGTGCTTTATCTAGTTTCAAGTGATGAAGCTTCTGCTACTTTCCTTGGGAGATTTATTCTGCGGTTTAATAGATCTTGCCATTAACAAATCCCTCCTGCTCTTTGGTCTAAATTTGCTTGGGTCAATTTTGTCCACTTGCCTCCTATATCTAACCCCTCAGCCCAGCTAAAAAAGTAAGAATGACTTCTGGTATTTCTGCAGTAAAGACCTTGCATTCCTTTCCTGCATACATATATATTTGCAGTCTGTTCCACAAGACTGAATGTAGCTGTGAGATGTTTGCTATTATATAACTTGCTTCTCATGCCTCTGCATGTATTTCTAAATCCTGTTTGTGTTCTGTGCATGCCTGTAGAGGTCTGGGATGTGAAATGTGTGTTACCTTGTCACATGGGCTTTCCCATAAAATATTTGGAAATATCTCCACTTATTTTTGTCTCATCAGTATTGAGAGATTATACTGTCTGAAGGTAATGGTCACTCAACATTAATGACTGCCTCATTCTTCTAGCTCATGTTCCTTACCACTCACCTTCTGTAATAACTTGACTTAAATGGTACTTTCTATTTTTCATTCTCCATGTTCTTCTTTCCTTTTCCTCACAAAGACTTGGCAGGCTATAACACTGTGTCCTTAATTCTCCTGGCTAGTGGCACTGCATCCTATCCCCTTCTACTGTAAATATTAAATACATTATTACCTCAAGTTAGAAACATTGGACTTGCAAAAAGGGGCAAGCAAAGAGTGGAATATCATTGCTCAGTGCATATGTTTGCCTCACTTATGTTTCTTTATAGCTCAGTAGGCTGCACCAGAGGCTTGCGCTATGAATGAGCTCCTTTGTTTGGGCCTTACCTTTTGACACTGGATACATGCGCAGAGTAAGTTCCCTCCGTTGCCTCCTACAGAAGTCTCTGTTCGCTCGCAAGCTCCATCTTACTTGCTTTACTAGACTATGGCCACATGGAGGGTGTTGTGGTCTTTTCTCTTCACCAGAGACGGAGCAAACAAAGCACAACTGAACACCCACACTTACAAAATCCCGAAATCAAATATTTCCCCTCCTACCTCTCCTTGCTTGCCAGCTCAGGAATTCCCTGCTCCATGATCTATGTGGATAATCCTCATGCACATTCCTTAAAGGCTGCTTCTTGGAGGATCATGTGAGGATACTACCATAGGCACTCTGCTGAGCATTTTGGGGTTGGATTAGTGCTCCCATGCGTGGGAGTGATCAGCCTAAATACTTAACTGTGTTGCCTGTCAGTCCAAATGTACATTTTGCTCTTTTTTTTTTTTTTTGCCTCTTCTCTTTGGATGATTTTTGTCCTGACATCTCCAATCTAATGAGATTCTCTTAGGTGTCATTAGTCCTGTTTACTATGGCAGTGGCCAAGGACCAACCAAGAATGGGGTCACATAATGCTAAAAATACACAAGCCCAGAGTAGCAAATGCAGGGTGGGGGAAAGAGCAGAACACAAAACAAATGAACAATGTGGGGCAGTTAGTTACACTGTGTTCAGCTAAATGGGATAGGAAAAGGATGAGCAGGGCAGGGCAGAGAAAGAACAGGTAATAGGGTAGGTGTGCCCTGAGGCTGAGGTGGAGAGTCTATGAGGGCGGTGGAGGGAGGGCTGGAAGAAACAGTCAGTCAGCGCAGGGCAGGGCAGGGCGGGACAGTCCAGTCAACACTCTGGAAAGCTGTGAATTTCCCAGTCTCTGAGCTGATTCTGCAACTCTGCATCTATGGCAGGATTTTTTGGCTGGTTCCTCTGTGCAGTTCCCCCAAGGACTCGTAGCTGTAAGGGGGTAGAAGGCACCCCATGGGTCCTTGTGCCTGCACAGTGTCTGGGGGTCTCCCATGCTTGGTTCTGGGTGTTGGAGGGAGGAGAGTCGCATTGCAGACCTGGGAATATCCATTTTATTTGGAGCAGCTACCCCGATGCGAACCAAGGCCTGGCTTTAGCTCCGTTGACTTCAGCAGTTACTCTGGATTGATACAGGTGCAAAAGAGAGAAGAAGCAAACTCCCCAAAACTGGAAGGGGACTTAGAAATATGGAGAGCTGCATGAGAAGAAAATGTCTTCTGAAATAGCTAACAAAAGATGGAGCAGATGCAATGCTTTATCAAGAGGGACTCCATGAAGCCGGTAAAACTAGATGTACAGAGTGAAAAATTGTGTGCTAAATTTAAATGCCGCTGTTTAGTGTTGAGCCGTAGTGAGAATGTGGATGCAGATGTTAGGAGTCCCATGAAGAGCATTTGGTGTAAATGGAGAAAGTCTAGCATGTATGCTTAAGACTGAGAATTCACATAAGTAAAGCAAAGAGTCAAGTGTTAGGGTCATGATGTGTGGGTCAGAATGCTGGCTGGTGAAGGAGAGACAACTCCTACTACTTCACATGGTGAAAATGAGAAAGCTCAGGCAGATGCTGGCTGGGTAAGATGCAAACTGACAAGCTATGCAGTGAAATGGTGCAAGTCATGATTCAAGTAGCCTCTATCACAGAGAAGTTGAGGGAGTATTGACTGAGATGGCTGAGTCATGTGAAATGGTCAGATGTAGGGTATGTTAGCCAGAGAGTACAAGAGCTGGTAATCACAGGATGAAGACCACCAAAAAGAGGTGACTTGGTATGCTGAAAGAGGATGTGAAGGAGGTTGGTGTCCGTGTGGTAGTGGAACCTAAGAACCAGAGCTGCAGATGCTGACTGACAGGAGAACGCAAAGAAGGGCTCAAAGTCCTTCCAGAAGAAGTTTGTCTATCTAGGTGTGGAGAAATGCTCCCAACTGCAGTGTAATCATACCCACAGAATGGAGTTTTTCAGTAGCATGAAGCACTGACCTACCTCTCTTCCAGCTGAAGTCGGTGGGAGTTTTATCATCACATCAATGGGAAGAGCGTCAGACCAATGGTTAATGCTGTAGCAAATCCCAACTGTGACGACTGGGGCCCATCAATCAGACGGTTCAAGCATTAGGGTTCAGTTCTGATAAGTTCCCAAGTACTTTTAATTTAGGGCCCCATTCTTCTCTGACTTTAATTTGGGAGTAACATCATTGTGTGGTGCCCTTCTGACTCATACCAGTGTAACGGTGAGCAGAATCAGCCTTTCTATGATAAACACAATAATTTGAGGAAAAAATTCAAGGAGCTTTTGGCTGTGGAGCTGCTGTCTGATGTCTGGCTCCAGAAACTGGAAATAGGGAGACAGTTTCTTCCAGTATTAGGTTTCCATTTCAGAGCAGATCGTACAGTTCTGCAGGACACCTGCCAGCATCTGTTCATGCAGCAAGAACTAAACTGGCATCCATCATATCATGCATAAAGTGTCTGAGCTGGAGTTTTCAGCACTGTCTGTAACAGGAAGCCGAGGGCACGGCCGTAAAATCCATACACAACAAACATTCTTCAAATTCTCATCAACATGTCTTGTTTTCATAACAGCCATTTATTACAGTCTACAAAGTCTTTGTCATCTAGACAGCTTCCTTATACTTTGCCACTCAGCTCTGACACAGAATGACTGAACTGAGATGTAGATAAGTAGGATCAAATTCCTATTCAAATACTTTCAAAGTCATGTTCACACTCTATCCAGCCACTTAGAGCGCTCTTTTCACTCTTAAGTCTTAGAGCCTGTCTGTCTGAAAGAAAAAATATCAGCTAAGTGAAGAAAAAAAGCAAGGAAAACTAGTCTCCGGAAAAGCAAGTTAAACTTCATCCACCTCAATTAAAAATAAGGTATTTCACTAGTGTTTCTTTGTCTCAAACAACTGGAAATCACTAACTGCTGGAAACACTGAGGGCAATTGGTGGCCTCAGTTACAGACCTCATGAGGCTTTGAGAAAAGGGAGGAAAATGGGGGCCATTTATAATAATCTGTCCCACAAGATAGAATAGAACCAGTAAAAATAAGCCCATTTCTATTACTGGAACAGTGCCAGCATGTCACCAAATATTTTCTCTTTAGCTAGAGGAACTCCTTTCCAATATAAGAGCAGCCTTTTAATGAGAGTCAGAAGCTCTCCTGCTTTTATATCGGAGAAATGTGTGCAAACTGGGAGTCGACGTCTCATTTTAAACGCTCTTCCATCCAGCCAGGAAAAAGAAGATTTCCGAGACAACGCTGCAGAGAGTCACTTTGTGGATGGCACTGACTTCAATGAGATGCTATTGACTGTCAAACTTCTCGCCTGTTCCCTTTCATCTCTTCCTGCATGTCACCAGAGCCTGCTTTACATTTGGTTTTATTGTTGCAAACATTCAGCTGGAGATATAACAGGATCAGAGAACTTGTATTATAAAAGGCTCATGATGCGTTGTTTCCACACAGCTTTTATGGTCTTTCCTTGAATAGTTTCATTGTGGCCTATGTTCTGGGCTTTCTCTCATGCTCTCTTGCATACAGTCTTCCTCAGCACAACAAGCTGATGATAGATCTGGTGCACAGCTTCTCAGACATGGAAATAAATGATGAGTAGGCCTGGGAAACACCCCACCCACCCCAGAGTTGACAACCCTTAAACTGGATCAGGAGGTAAATTGTGCCGTAGCAGATCCTCCCCCCTTTCTTGGGCCTAAAATCAATAAATAAATAAAATCCAGGCAACTTGCATCCAAACTTTTCAGGACTCGCAAAAGAGAGTTTTCTCCATTTATTTATTTTTGTATTTTAAAAATGGCCCAGTCTGTGTGGAATTTGGGTGCTGCCACCTATGCATCTGCGTGTGTGCACTATGTACGAAAGGCCTAGTTTTGTTCGACTCTTTCCCCCAAGCTGCTGGGCTCCCTTCTCACCTGCTCGGACTACCTCCTTTACAGAGGTTGGTTGTTGTGTGCCCCAGGAAGCAGGACTTGTCTTGATTTAAACACACAATGCCCTTTAATTCTTAAAGCAAGAGAGAAACATGAAGAAATGTGCGATCCGTTACTCACCCCCACACTGAGTTAGCTGCTGAACCCTTGCTGATGAATTAGGGGTTTCATTTTCTTCCGTGGTCACCCAAAAGTACTCTCCCTAATTAAGGAGCGTGCCCTTTATCTCTCTTTTGCACATTGTAACACCCGTAACTTAAAGGAGGAAAGAGAATCTCTTGCCGGTTCGTGTTACAACCTCCCAGTGTCAGTCATGCAGGCTGAAACCGGAGGGAAAAAAGACACACATTGCCTCCCTTTCCAGAGTTAGTGTTTGCTTGTGTGCATCCAGAGCTAGCGACAGATCAGAAGGGTCTTACCTGTCCTCGGCCAGGCCAGCCCTTGGGTGGATTCACCAGATAACTCAAGGCCCAGCTCTGCTCTCCAGCCTCAGCTAAGGCTCAAGCCAGAAGGTTACGGTGCTAACACACTGCAACTGACATCTTCATTTGAATGACTTCTCTCTGCTGCTTTTTTTTCTGACACAGGAAATGTACTAAGCCACAATGCTTAAGGCAGGTTCCTGTCTTAGCTCAGAGTTTGTGACATGGTAGGAGTGGCTAGGGGATAAGTAAATGCACTGGTGCCCAGGGCAGTACAGTTGCTTGGTTATCTCATGACGGGACAGGCTGCGTTCCACTATCGCCGGTGTCCATGCTTCTCCATTTATCAGCCGCGGCGCCTTGAGGCTGGGCTCCATCCCAGCAACTGTGCTGGGTGCTCTGTGCCTGCTTCTTCCCTGCTGCCTTTTGGCATGTACAATAGTGATGCCGGGAAGGCAAGTAGTGTAATGTCCAAACAAGCATGGGTAGTGTGAAATGTATATTTCAGGCATCTGAGGTTAAGCTGGCACCAGAATTCACAAAGATCCTAGTGAACCGAGTATTGATGCTCCCCACTAAACAGGTGGTGTGTAAGGTAAAAATGGAAGAAATAGAAATTCTAATGACATTGGAGAATTGTAGAAACCGGAAGGAATCATGAGAGGTCGTCGAGTCTAGTCCACTGCACTTCTTTATCTCCAGGCTGATTTTTTTTCTAAGAACATCCCTAGAAATGATGCTTGGCACAAGTTCATGGCTGAACAGGGCTAGAATAAAAAGTGAAACCCTCCTTAGTTTTGCTTCTGGGGTGTACACAGGGAAAAAACTTTTATTTGGACTGAACTGCAGAATCTATTTCCTTTCATCCATAAATCTTTCGCTGTCTCTGTACGAGTGCCCCCCTCCCCCTGACTTAAACCATTCCTCTAAAGTTCCTTATTTTGAAGTTTCTGAGGTTCCTGTGGGATTTTTTTTTGCCTGAGAGGCTCCAATTATTATTGTCAGAGGGGAATATATTTTGCAACCCATCATTACTGTAGTGATGATATTCACTTGGAAATTATCCCGGTGTGTCCTCAGGAAATATAGTCTCCCTGCTGACCAGGTTCCCTGAACATGTAACCCAAAGTCACCCTGGCCTGCTTTCTGCCATGTCACATTGCAATACTAGGCCACAGAGATTTTGCTGTCCAGCATTATCCCACCATCTTTCAGTCATTACTGCTTTCTGAGGCACTGCCATCTCTGGACTATGAACTTACCTGAGGGAAATAGAGCTTACATTGCCTGTTTTGCTTCTAGGATTTGGGGATCTCTGAATCAAGATATGCTGTTGCCACCAGCTAACACAGCTTTCAGTGTGGACTGAGTGAGAATGATTTGCTGTGGCAAGTGTGGGTAATTCTGCCCAGAATAGGAGAGAGGTGGATGTAGGAACTGGGGCAGAGAGGTCCTGGAGAACAATTCACCTTGGGCAAGAAAGTCCCAACTGACCTTTAGTTTCGTCACCATTTCCACTGAGAATAAAAGAACTACCTCAGGAAAAGGGAAGCCTTTGAGCACTACAGTAAATTGGCATGTTTGTGCACATGTGCACGCTGTGCCAGAACATAGTAAAATTGCAGCAAATTTCATACTAGTATATTTTTTTGATTAGCTTTTTGCATTGTTAACCAAAGCAGAATGCCTTCAGCAAGGACATGATCCCAAGTTCAGTGAAATTGGTGCAAAGGTTCTTATTGACTTCAGTGGGCTTTAGTTTCAGCTGTAAAAGAATAAACAAATCAATTCAAAATGTGTGTTTCATTCATACTTCATCATGCCTCTCTGGAATCTACTTGACTGTGTCACATAGTTTTATTTTTTATTTAGACCTAAACTTTCATTAGATTTTATAAAATTGCCAGTGGTGAAAATAATAGACCAAACAACAGGAAACAAATAGATAAAAAGGTTGTAAAATACCCATCTCACAACATTTTATTTATTGACATACTCTTATGCTTTGGACATATTTAATTTTGATGGTTTATGGGACTGCTGATGTGTTTCTATCCTACTGCACTTCATTTTTAGGGAGCATCAACTCACTGTAGCAGACAAGGAAGAGGATAGTTTTGACAGCATTTGGTTTTACACTTCCTTGAGGTAAATGGTGATTAGAGCTCCAAAATTAGGTTGGATTCCTTTTAGGCTTTCCTTCTTTGGGCTTCTATACATATAGGAAGATTTTAGGACACTTCGTCTGCTGTGTCGCTCTTTGCACCACAGAGGCACCAGCACTTGAGAACCGGAGAATGTGATCCCTAAATTTTAAAGCTTCTGCCTCAAATAGCAATGAAGTTAGTGTGAGCTAATTTCTCTTAACATTTTCCAGTTTGAGACGATTTCTTATGCGTGACTCCACAAATTCTGGAGCCCAGTCTCTCATTAAGATGATGGTTCTCACAGTGATGTAGGGGTAATATAGTTCCCGCTTCCGAAGTGCTCCACCCTTGATAATCTCCAGAGCGCACTCCTCCTTTGGTGCAGGTGGATTTTTCATCACATGGGAAACTGCTTTCTTAGCCATTTCTGTGGGGGGAAAAGGGAAATACAAGAAAGGAGAGTTGCATCCTCAACTGTGCATTGCAATGGAAATCGAAAGATCAGCATTAAGGAGGTGTTTGGTGTTCTGACAACTAATTTCTAAGTAGAGTGGATTTGAAAGAAAAAAATCAAATTTTGAGATTTCAACAAATCTACAGTTAGTTTTTAAAAAATAATAGTTGCTGAGATGTATTACTTCTCCCCTGCTTTGGAGTAACTAAAGAACTGGGCGTTATTGTTTGGTTTTTTTCTTGCCAATTTTATTACTAAGTTTATTTGGATAAAATTTTTAGAAGTATTCAAGTCCAATGTTCAAAAGTGACAGGATCCTTAGTGCCTAAAATCCCTTTTGGAAAAGTGACTTAGATTTTTCTTTGAAAATGTTATACCTTGGCTTTCACTTGTGGTTAGCGCATATTGGGTGCTATAAAAATAAAAATAATCATTATTGTGGCAATTCTGAGACACTCCTATTTGGGCTGAATTTCTTGCATTTATAAAATCATCACTGATGTGATTTTTGAGATGCCCTGAAAAGGTTTGCATGAAACTTAAGGTGATAAACTGAATTAAGTAAAAACAGTTCTTTCATTTTATGGCTAAAGCAATGAGCTTTTAGGAGATTTGGTTGCAGTATGATAAAAACATCAAAGGAAAATAATGAAACTTTTTTTTTTAAAGTACAGAGTTGCATTAAAGATGTTTTTGCAAACAAAACAAACTAACAAAAAAGCAGTCATGTACACACTGTTCTCCTCCACTCTCAGGGTGTAAGAAATATTTTTGTGCTAGAGCAATGTTTGTGCAGAGCTCCTAAACAGCAAGGCCAAATGACAGTGGTGATCATACCAGTAGCAATGTAGCCCAGGACACAGAGCGTGATGGAAACATTGATGTTCTCAATTCTCAATTCCTGTCGCAAGGAGCTGAAAAATCCATCCAGGGCAAACTTGGTTGCAGAATAGGAAGCAACAAAGGGATTTCCAACTTTACCTAGATGAACATGGGACAGCAATGTTTACATGGCTAAATACTTCCATGAAGAGAGAGAAAACTGTGTCATTCTGACTTTGTGAAACATGCTTAACACAGCTTTCTGGTGACACGTGACATATAAAATACAAGATGACTCACGGTGACAAAAAGTTATCAGCATGAGCGCTGAATGACCTTGCATAGAACACACACCAGCATATCTATTTGTGAATGTGTACATGAGACACAACCTAGCAAATAAATATGAATCATAATGGCAGATATTACCATGTGGTGCTGTTACACAGTCCTTACCAGATATTTTGCTTAGTGTGCAAGTGAGTGTTGACTGTTGGGGAGAGACACTGCGATGATGTTCATTTTTTGTTATACTGGGCTGTGTGTGGAGGCAGCATCAGAAAAGGGGGAGTCTGATCCCTGCCTTGGACTCACTTGAGAGTCAGTTCTTGAGGCAGAGTTGCTCTCTGGGAACAAGGTATTGGTCCTAAGCTGAGATTTCCACAAGCAGCAATTGCTCTGTGTGTTGGTGGCAATCCCATTTTTAGAGCCGGTACATGGGTGTAGGCGAAACAAACTGCATGTGAAGTGATATCCAGACTGTGCATCATATTTTTCTGACCTGCATGGCCCTGGACGTGTGTTGGAAGAAGGGCAGTATTTAGATCATGGAGCCTGGTTAGCTGACTTTATCCTGTTGAGCTCACAGCTCCAGGTAGTTATTTTAGTTTTCTTGGGTGATCTCCCTCCTCTCTTCTGAAAAGTGATTTCAGAGGCAGTCTCCCTTGAACCCTAGAAGGAACTGAACCAAAGGGAAGAAGTGAGCATCAATAACAATAAGGGTCTGTAGCCTGGTTCACTCTTACCTGCAACGGATGAAACCACAAGGATGCTACCCCTGCTCTCCTTCAGCATGGGCAGCGCAGAGACCGTCATGGCCACATAGCTGAGAAAGTTAACCTCCAGGAGTTGTCGAATATGCTCAACATCTCCATTGAAGTAATTAAAGTCGATGGGACGGATGTGATTGAGGATCAGCATGTCTAGCCCTCCTGAAAGCAAAATGGGTGTGTTAGCTTCAGCTGGAGTAAAATAAAGAAACTGTTTAATGACCCTATGCCTGCAGCATTTGAACACAGGACAGTCTTACCACAGCATAGCCCTTTTATCCTTTACGTTAAAGGAGAATACTCCCTTAACTTAGCATTATAGTAGGTTGTTATCCTTCAGTGGTTAAAGGGAAACCCTAAACGTGCTTTACATTGTGTCATATCAGCAGTTTGGACATGCAAGCACATATCAAAAACCAAATCCCCTTTTCCCAGTGATTCTAAAATGTTCATTTTTTGCTTTTTTCACAGCAATGTACCCATATTATCCAGCATATGCTGCTAGTGATATTTCTAAGAACAATACTGCAGAGTGACCAGGAAAGGTGTCAGCAATACACTGAATAAGTTCACTGCCCCTTCATCTCTGGAGGCGTATGCTTACAGCCTGGGTGTTAGTGAGAAGGAGAAATGAGACTGAGGTTATTTGTCTCTAGTGCTGAAATCATCTTTGTGAGAGGGGCAGGGGGTGGTTCCCAGACACCATGCTGTTAACATACCCCATAATTGTTCAGCCCTCTTCACCACATGTTCTGCAAGAGCCATGTCCTCCATGCTGCCATTCACATAGTGAGCAGATGCTGCGCCCAGCTCTAGACACCGTGCAACAACCTGAGACAAATGCAACACTTAAGACAGGGTCAGGATTCCCCTGTTAGTTCTCTTAGGGACTCAAGGGGTCCCAAAGAGACATGTGGGTGGCTCAGTGAGCAGCGTGATTACATTCTCTTACTTGGATGCATCCAATCTGAGTCGCATTCATAACTGGTATAAACACCCTGACAGGAAAGGAATTACACCATGCGAACATTTGATCTAGTGCCTCTGCCTGTAAAACTACAGACTAAACATCGGGTTCTGCAAACACTTACTTGGCTGTAAACTCATTTTGTTCATGGAATTTTGCAAATGGCTTTTTCTCTACAGCACCTGTAATAATGAACTGGGGAGCCTGGCATAGCACTCAAGAGTTAGTAATTAATAGTAACTTGCCAAAAAATAACGTGCTGTATTCACTTCTGTTTATCTTTTTAAAATGTTAGTAACTATAAATCCAAGACCTGGGAAGAGCTAAAATATTTGCATTGGTAAAAGCAGTCCCGTGCACTAGTTTTCATAGGGGAATTATGTGTAATACATTGATCCTACAGGGCAATCCACTAGTCTATTTAGGTGTCTTTCTCAGTACAGAAATTATTTTGCCTCCATGCAGGGCCCAAGAACAGGGTAAATGAGTTGCTATGCAGAATCGGGATAAATCAAGCATGAACATTTTACATTCAGCTGTGTTCAACTAGGCTGAACGGTAAAAACAAGTAACAAGATGTGAGAAATCATCACTTGCTCATAGCTCAAAAATGACCCTTGAACAGTCTGTAAAAATTAGCAAGGGGAGAGACATAAGAATTGCCAGGATGGGTAAGCCTAGGATTCTGTCCCGTCTAGTGATCTCCGTCTTTCATTGGCCAGCATCTGGGACATCAGATGGAAGTGCAAGAAACACTACAGTGCCAGCGGGTAGTGAAAAATAGGCTTTAAAATAGCAGTGGGTGGGAGCTGCAAACAGGCTTTGTCTTGAAAATATCTAATAATCTTCATCATGAGACATTGCTGCATGTCCATAAACTGTGTGTGTCTGAGCAGGGATATCTTTTTAGTCAAGTGTCCATATATCTGTATATATAATATACCCATCCCCATGGTATCTAGGCACATAAGAGTGTTTGGCTAGCCATTTACTTTCTGAAGTTTGGCTTCTGTCCGCGCTGTGACCAGAATGTGGGCTCCCATCTGTGCCAGGTGATAAGCCATCTGCTCTCCAATCCCACTGCTTGCTCCAGTGACGATGACTCGCTTCTCTTTCAGCATCTCTGCAGAAAAGTGCATGACCAATGTTGCATGTCCCACCACAATTGCCCTCAAAAAACATGTGTGCCCAAATGACAAGTGAAACTCACCATTCCTGTCCCAAATCCTACAAACGCTGTCTCAGAACAACCCCTTCCCCTGTTCTTTTTCCCAAAAGAAACCCCCAAAAGTAGGGTTACCAGATATCAAAGCATGGGAGGGAGGAGAGGGAATTACGAAAAGGACATCAGAGGTCACATAGAGAAAATGTTGTAATATCTTCTGTTTTTAGGAGGCCCTGGAAATCCTTGCCCTAAAAATAGGGTGTTCTGGGGCATTCCAGTGTACTTTAAGCCCTGTAAATAAAAAGCCAGACAAAATTATGTATTTCTAAAATGCCTGCCGGATAGAGGGCGTGAAGGTAAAAAGGAGGACATCTCCTTTTGCTTGACGCCTGGTAACCCTACCCAAAAGGAAGCAGTAGAAGTTCATACAAAAACAAAGATTTAATGCACAGTCACTTGCAGTTGAAAGCTCTTAAGTCTGAATATCTACAACTAGTGCAAATGAAAACTAAACTCAAAGAACTCTAACACCCAAGATCCCACAGCTTTAAATGTTTGGATCCAAAACTCACAACTGACCTTAATTTCCCTACTGAGGCAAGCCTAACGCCTAGCACCCTTTTCCTGAGCTAGTGTAAATCACCATCCCTCCATGGACCTCCATGAAGTTGTGCTGAGTTACACAGAGTAAGAATCCGGGTCTGGCTGCTCTACCGGGACAGAGAGGAAAACGTCCCTGTAAAGATGTTTCTATCCAGAGCTGAATTGTGTGGCTGACACCACACCTCTAATTTGAAAATGAGACATTTTAGGTTTCATGGCACTAAACATTGTGTCCAGTTATTTTTAGTGGCAACCACAGGATTCAAAAGTTGAAAATGAAAAGAATCTATTTTAAAATAACTTGATTTTTTTCCCCCAAATCCTTTATTTTGAAAATCCCTGCAAGCCCCAAACATTATTCCTTCGCTCCCTCTGCAAAACTAGAACTCTTCTTTTGTCAGCACTTTAGTACTATTAAGTAATTTGCCATTTTCTAGCAGAGAAAGCAATTCCATTTCAGGGGACGTTCCTGGACGTGCTTTATTCAGTTTCAGTCTGGAATCTGAAAGGCTCATGAAACTGCAGTGTTATCTTTGTGTGGATTCATTATCATAACTTTCAAAGGTGCCTCTTTCTGCCATGGATAAGAATCTTCACTTTAATCACCTACCTGGTTTAAAATCTTCCTTTGAATAAAACCAGAAGGCCAAGATCAGTCCCACACATGGAACCAGAGTCTTTAGCAACAGCCCCATCCCACTGCAGAAAAACAAGTACAGAATAAACCAAGCTTGTGGGTCTGAGCCCCCTGAAAGCAGATGTATAAATATTGGGAAATCTTGATATCAAGCAAGGGCAGCTTTGAAAACTTTACCCTGAAAACACTTGAACTGCAGATTAAATCTGTCATCACATTGGCTACGTTTTGCCTGCATTAACAATCATTAATTTAATGTAAACACGAGTGTCACTTGGTCTTTCTGTTGCCTTTTGCACCGTTTCTGTTCTGGAGTGCCTCTATGTTTGCTGAGTATGTCGAGGGAAGCTGTCTTCTTGCTAGAAAGAAACAGTCTCTGAGAAGGGAAGGGTGGGTTTGTGGAAGGAACTTGCATTCAAGAGATCTGGGTTCAATTGCCATCTCTAATGCATACTTTCTTCAGGAGGTCATTTAACTGTTCTCTGCCTCATGCTTAGACAAGATACTCTCCTCAATGCTAGGGCTGTTGTGAGGATAAGCTCATTAAGGAGTGTGAAGTGCTCAAATACTACAGCAATGAGGGCTATGTGAGAATCTAGACAGAACTTTTTAGTGTTTGCAGAACAAACTTACCAGAATTTTGCTCTCATCACTTGTTATTTCTATAACACCCTCCATCATATGCCAGATGCTTTTTGGTCTGTGCATTAAGGAGCAGACAGAGACACTCAAGCACAGGGAAGAAAGGCAGTAGAAACCAGTTAAGTGAAACATGTCTTGTAGTTCTAGAAATCCCCCCTGCCCATTTAGATCTTAGAATTGCTAAAAAGGGTGTGTGGGTAAACCTTTCCAGGAGAAATAGGGACTGCAGCTTCTCTGAAGAAGGTTGCTTTCATGTAAGCAGGGGATGTACCCACTATTGTGGGGAACCTTTCTTTGTTCACCATCCCAGTGAAGGTGAGTAGCAACAGGCTCGGAGCCCTTGCTCCCACCCGCTTTACCCAGAGACTTGCCTGACCTCAAAGGCTCCCCTGCGCGGTGGGGTCCCTGTAACCCTAACAAGGCTCGCCCCAGAGTTCCTGGGGGCTTGACCCCCAATCTTGTTGCAGCCATTCAGGGCAGGGGGTAGGGTGTCCCCACTCCAGGACGCTGACTGCCTTGGGCCCTTTCCTGGCCCACCAATCACTGCATGCAATTCAAAGTCATACAATTTATTCAACAAAAGGCAATCAAGAATCAAATAAAAAATAAAGAAAAGGGGAGAAAGGTTAAAGGTAAAATACCCAACAAGTGTCCTGGCACAGTGTTATCACACAGCGTCTCTGGGGTGCAGAGGACATTCTCGGTCTGTTTTACACATCGCAGGCCCTCTTCCCAGGCGTGGCAGCACTGCTGTGATTCAGGGAGTCGGGGAGACGGGCTCTGGCAATGGCCATACGTCCCCCTGTTCTAGGATCCCAGCATCAGACCCGCGTTCACTGTTCCCCAGTTGCTCAGCACACCCAGCTCCAGACGGCTCCAGCCCTGGCTCCCAGCCCCGCTCTGCTGTAGTGTGGCTCTCTAGGATGCTCCTTGGGCCCCTCTGGTTCTGCTTCTGTGCATCTGCACCGATCAGCTCAGCTCCTTGCCTCCTTCTCTGGCCTCCTGCACCCAGCTCCAGACAGCTTCTGCTCAGCTCTGTGCTGGTCCAGCTGCTGTGCATCTCTGCTCTCCACAAATCGGCTCAGCCCAGCTGCCTTGCCTGGGGTCTCTGGCTCCCAGCTGCTGGCTGCTTAGCTCGGCCCCACATGCTTTTTAGCTTGCCCACAAACATCCAGCCTGCAGTTTCGGCTCGGGGTGGGGGAGCGCTTTCCCAGCTCTCTCCTTGGCCTGTCTAGCCAGTCAATTGACTATCTTGTAACACTGGCCTGTCCCGTGGCCCTGGGGCTGTGTGTTTCAGAGTCCTGCTTCCAGGCCAGTCAAAAAAAGTCCATTTAGTTTCAGTCAGGGGCTATCAGGCTGGGGAGAGGGGATAATGGGCATCTATTTAAGACCCAGCCCCAATTGTTTGGCTCCTGTCCCTATAAAATCAATCAGCCTGGTCCCCACATAGTTCAGCTATGTCTGTCTAAAATCACACCCTGGGCCTGGCATCTACATAAAATCGGGGTCAACTTAGCGACACTGCTCAGGGCTGTGAAATATTCCACGCCCCTGTGCGACATAGTTACGCGGAGTTATGCCCCCGTGTAGACCCCACTAGATCAATGGAAGAACTCTGCCAGCCTGCCTGCTGGATCTGACAAAAGTACAGGAAAATCACTTCCATTGATGCAGAAAGTGTCTCTGTCCCCATGGTAGCTACAGGTCAGAGTGCCACTGTACTGGAGACATGCCTGATATAACGTGTCTCTGTAGATAGGGCTTCGACTGAAGTCAGTGACATGGTAAGGTGGGCCGTATAGATACGAGGAGACAGGAATTGGGGAGGGGAGGAATACACACAATTCTAAGGTTGGTGACATTTATTTTAAGAATGAATACATGTTACAACATTTCCCTGACACACTCTCCACAGATCTGTGTTTGGCGTTGGGGACTGGCAGGACAAGTGTTCTTGGAGTTATAAGAAAGTTCTGGCTTTATTCATTTGTGGGTATGTATTATGAAAAAAAATCCATGGTGCAGAATGCAGCAATTTCTCCTTAAATTTCAGCACAGATTTGGAAATTAGAAAGTGTTTCATATTAATATTTTTATTAGAATTGGTTAGGAAAAGAGGAACAATTTAATGACTATTTTTCAGTTTTTTTGTACAAGTGGAAAACATGTAATTTAAATTTGGAAGATTGCTATCCACACTATTTCTCCCAAAAAGGATGAGAGAATGTCAGGGGTGCTCTTTTGGTGATAGCTTGCTCCCCCATTCACAACAAATGACAGCTTTTCTGTCCTATAATCCATATCCTAAGAAGCCAGAACTGAGACTAGACACATTCTGGATACTTAATTTGCTATAGAAACAAGGAGTCCTGTGGTACTTAGACTAACAGATTTATTTATCACATGAAATCCCACTTCATCAGACACTTTGAAAATGGAGGAATTTACAGAATGGGAAGAAAATACACTCCCCTTCATTTAAGTCAAAGCATCTAACAAAGTGGGATTTTCTCCCACGAAAGCTCATGCAATAAATAAATTTTAATCTTTAAGCCATAGGACTCCTTGCTGCTTTTGCTAGACTAGACTAACATGGCTGCCCCTCTGTTACTTTGCTGTGTATGCTACGTTATGCAGCTAAATTATTCCAGATATTGGGGAATTGTTCTGTGGCTAAAGCAGTGGGCTGGCATGCTGACTAGTTTTTGCTGGGTCTTGGGCTGGCCTATTATTTTTAAAGGTGTGAACCTCCCACAGAGCTGCGGAAGCCATTCCCCTCTGAAAATCAGGCCACTTGGCTTTGTGGAGCAGTATACTCTCTTGAGGCATTTCTGGAATAGAAATTGTCTGACTTTCCTTGGGATAGCAGACAGACAATAGTTTTCAAAATTTACAATCAGGGCTCCCTGTGATCTGATGAAATTTGAAGGAATTACAGTCATAATTTAAAATACAGAGTGCTGTCTATCATCTTAAAAAATCAAAACAAAAATTATTTAGAGCATAGTCATATTTCTACTGTGGAAATGACCTAGCCACAATCTGCTTGACACAAGGACCATTTCAATATTACTAAGGCATTGCATCTCTCCTGTGAACTTCAAATCTGCCTGCTGCAGGGATTTTTTTCCGCCAGGAGAGGGAGTACGGGGACAGAATAAATCCTTTCCCCTCTGCAAAGGTCTCTTCCTACACAGTGCAATATAGATAGTCTAAAAATCAAGAGCCTGGTTCCTTTAAGTAAAAATGTTTCCTAAAGATAATTATGAGACCAGGGAGGCATAATGTAAAAGGAGTTATCATTCTGTTTTGCTAGAGAGGTTGTTAGTTCTTGAGCCTATTAAAATGCAGAGGCAGGAGTGCAAGATAAAGAGGAGTTAGAGTAGGGAATGCAGTCCCAGAGCACCAAATCCAAAAATCTCCAGCACATGGGCTTCTTAAGGCTATTATCCCTTCACTGTGCTCACAAGCTAGAGGACCTGAAGGGCATGCTTTGCCATTCTGTAATGACAGGAGTGGCATGCTGCATCAGGTTTCAGGGCTGTAAAATGTCACAGGATCCCAGGGTGAAACATGAGGGAGCGGCTCCAGGATTGCATTCCCTAAATGAGAAGAGGCTGGTCTAGGGCGTTCCACAGCACCCCCAGGTCTTGACAAAGGTATCCCCAGGGACACGCAGGACTAGAAAAGGCTGAGAGAGTTCAGAGTGATTACTTTTTCTTTAGGTTCTCCACATTGAAGCCTCCTCTGATGAGATAATCCAGGAGTTCTGGAGCCCAGTCCCGGATCAAGACGGGGATTTTGGTAGCTGCACGTTTGCAGTAAACTTCCCATTGGCGGAGGGTGCCCCCTTTGATAATTTCCAGCGCACACTTGTCCTTTGGTGCAGCGGACCCCTGCACCACATCAGAAGCTGCTTTCATGGCGCTTTCTGGCACAGTAGAACATAAAAGAAATGGGGTTAAATCTGCAATGCTTTCCCCAGTATGCCGTTCCATGCTGGCTGAAACCAGCTTTGATTAGCTTATTTTAATTGTTGTTTTTAAGCTATTTAACAGCAGTTGAGCTGTGCATGATTTAGTGAGTCTGGGAGAAAAGCAGCATGTCCCAAACTTGTTGTTACAGGGTCTCCGTTCTGTGGTAACGCAGGAGGCCCCAGTCCAGCTCCCAGTTTGCTCGGCCCTGTACGGATGCAGTTCCTCCCCCAGGAGCTTATAATTTAAGCAGAGGAGCAACAAAAATGTTGGCTAGAGCAGTGGTTCTCAACCTTGTCTTTGCCGTGGCACACCTCGATATCTTGAATTATTTTGAGGCCCACCAGCGTATAGTCTCCAAATCAACTCATGAATATTCATGAGCCAAGCCAGAGCCCTTTGGGTCGTTTTTCAAACAATTATGTGGCATGCCTGCTGAGACCCGATGGCACACTGGTTGGGAATCACTGGGTTAGAGGGAATCCATTCAATTGCCATGATTTTGACAGGCACACTATAGCCAGTAAAAACACTAAACAAAATCAGAATGGGACATTTCAACACTATATGCTATTGAAGTTTCAACAGAGAGAAAAAATTTTGCCCTCCGTTGTAAATTCCCCCCCGCCCCAATTTTCCAGCAGTTCTTCATTGCACCTTGTCTCTGTTCATACATTCATCTAGTAATTACAGCAGTACATAAACATACAGCAACATCTTCAGCTGATGTAAATTGGTGTAGGTCCATTACACAAATTAAATAGACCTATGCCAAATTCATACCTGCTGAGGATCTGGCCAACTGACTTACACCACCTGTATTTCAGGCTAGCCTAGCAATTGTTCATTGACTGATTTCTTTCTGATGTTGAGTCAAAAATGGGCCTAAGTGTATGTCTACACTACAGAGATCATATCACAACTGTGCTGGCATAGGCCCATCATGCAGGCATAGTTTACAGCAACAGAATGAGTTTGCCACTGGCACAGACTCATAGGGATGGAAGGGACCTCATGAGGTCGTCTACTCCAAGCCCCTGCGAAAAAGCAGGACCACTCTCACTGAATCATCCCAGCCAGGGTTTTGTCTAACCAGGTCTTAAATATCTCTAAAGATGGAGATTCCACCATCTCCCTAGGTAACCCATGCCAATGCTTCGTCACCCTCCTAGTAAGAAAGTTTTTCCTTATATCCGACCTCTACCTCCCTAGCAGTAACTTGAGACCATTGTTCCTTGTTCTGTCCTTTGTTACTACCGAGAACAGCCGAGCTCCTAGGAACGCTGCCTCTCTGTAATATAAAAAAAGCAAGGAGTCTTGTGGCGCTTAAAGACTAACAACTTCACATGTGCTTTTGTGAGAGAAAATCCCACTTCATCAGATGCTTTGAAGAGGGGGAATTTACAGAATGGGATGAAAATAAATGCAGGGGAGTGTAAGACATGGGATCAGGTCACACTGCAACAGCAAATCAGAGCGTTTGTAAGGATTAAAATTCTAGGAAACAGCACATGAGGGAGGGTGAAGTCAAATTAAAAAAGAGGAGTCGTGTGGCACTTAAAGACTTAACAGATTTGAGCTCGGGTGAAAAATAAATCTTAGTTTTTAAGTGCCACACGACTCCTTGGTGTGGTTTCGCCCCCCCCCCCCCCGGACTAGACTAATATGGCTATCCCTTTGGAAATTGAAGTCAGATTACCTGTTATAATGTGAAAAGAATCTATAGTCATGATTAAGTCCTGATTTCACACAATCTAATTTGCATATTAGTTGGATTTGGGCTGTTTCTCCTTGAAGTCTTGATGTCCCATTGGTTTTCTTGAGGACCATCATTAACAAATCATTAATGGAGTGATTAGGAAGATGGAAGTGCTCAGCAACTGTTTTCGTGTTGTGATTTCTGATGTCTGTAAGTCTGTTAAGTGCCACAAGACTCCTCCTTTTTTTGCTTTATTAGACCAACAAGGCTGCCCCTTTGGAATATCTCTGTAGTATGTTAGTTATGTCTTCAAAAGCACTCTTTGGTTGCCTAGCTGCATCCACCCTTTGTCAGCACAATTATGTCACAGTGTGGCTTTTCTTCACAGCCTGACATAGCTATGCTGCTATAAAATGTCAGTGTAGACCAGCCTGAGACTGCGATTTGAAGGAGGGGGTGATGCCCTTCTAGGTCAGCCCAAAAAGGACACTCCAGGTATTCAGAGCACAAGGAAAAAAGACAAAGAATTTGTGGGGAGATGACAAGTAGCACTGGTGGAGCAGACGTGAGAAAAGAGAAGGAAGAGAGGGAAGAGTTGTGAAGCAACCTGAAGGTTAGGCTAAAACGCTTGCACTTGGCAGGTGACTAGTTCCTAATCAGCAAGATCCACACGCCACTGATCTTACCTGTGTTAACAAAGCTGAGGATACAGAGTGTGATCGAAACATCGACATTCTGAATGATTGATTCCTGCCGCAAGGAGCTGAAAAACCCATCCAGGGCAAACTTGGTTGCAAAGTAGGCAGCGATAAATGGAAACCCAGCTTTACGTAGATACAGAGCAGCAATGTTGACACAGTGCAGCCCCATTAAAGTGCGACATGAAGCTTGATGTGATTCTGTACCAGCTGCAATACTCTTTGCAAGTGCATTGAGTGCTGGTGAAGTGTGATGCGTACAGCCTAAATCCCATTGATCCAAAGGTAGGCATCTAAATCCCCTTAACTCTTTGAAGGTCTTCTCAGTAGCCCAGCCAATCGTTCTATTTTGTGCACCACAGAGACCATATCATAGGTGGCAGCAGTTGCATCAGTGTCCTGCCTTTGATGCCCCCTAGTGATATGCTCAGATCTGAGCTATAGAGATCATTTTCACTACAGCATTGAAATTATTCTAAGTGGCCTGTGGGGTCGTTGGATCCTCAGCCAGGGTCTAACAAAGATGGCAGATTTAAGATACCTCACCAACCATCAGCCAAGGGTTCAGCTGGTTGTGGATTTCAACACCCGGCTATTGAATTTGATCCACAAAAACAAGGCTGTATACTCAACATATAGCTCATACAAAGAGCGAGCTGCATATTTCCAGTCTGTTCTGTTAGGACTATAAAGCCAATATCAGAAGAGGCTTAGTTCTGCTCCTCCAGTTAGCTCTTTTGCTCGTAGTGAAGAAGCATGCCAAGGTGATCAGCTTCTACAGACAAACTGCTAGGGGGATCCAAACCTAATCAGGGTGATATTTTTTCTTTTAGAAGGTGCTGAGAACTTGTACTTCACCATTGACCTCCCTGGGATTTTGGGGGGCCTCATTGTTTCTGAAAACCAGCCCCACAATCTGTCTGAATTCACAGCCCACCTGCCATGGATGAAACTATAATGATGCAGCCTCTGCTGTCTTTCAACCTGGGCAGTGCAGAGATGGTCGTGGTCACACAGCTGAGAAAGGTAATCTTCAGAAGCTTATGCACATGCCCCACATCACCATCAAAATACTTAAAATATGAACTGCCGACATGATTGAGGATCAGCATGTCCAAACCTCCTGAAAGCAAAGGGGAGAGTCAGGGATGCTTTAGTTTAGGGTGGGAGAGAATGAAGGAGCTGCCGTCCACTCTACTTGCATGTGCTGTGTGTCCTTTCCTATCACCACCATAAATCCCTGAAGGAATCTTTTCCTTGGAATGAAATAAGTATATCATCCTCATTATTAGTCTCATTATAAATTAATGCTAACAAATTAGGGTCTTGGGTTCAGCACACAGGCCTTTTATCTCTGGAGGGCTTGGTTAAAATCCAGATTCTGCCTGCCAATACAAATGGGATGGGCATTCATCCACCAAGTGCCAGTCTTCAGACTATATGACAAAAAACACTTTCTGCCATTCACGGCTGGAATAATATGGGGCTGGGATGGGAGTTGTACAGGCTTCTCTTGACTGGCAGGTGGGCTCAGAGCTGCAGCATCAGGGCATATTGCAAGAGATAGCGGACAGGTGTGTCTTTGCATAGCTTTGTGCAGTAACGCAAGCCTGGCATGGTAAATTTGCTACAGGGGAGAGAGAATGGATGAATGCAGTACCCAGAGTCATTAGGGCTGAGTTCTGTTGGCAGAGCCGCAGAATGCCTATCCATGCTATTGTTTGCTCTCTCCGGTTCTGTTTGTTTCTCACATTCACAAATGGCCGGTTACTGCAACATTTCCCCACTCCTCCTATTGTTTCTGCCTGTTTTGTTTTGTTTGGAATGTGGCAGAAGCAGTGTGGCTAGGGGGTAATGCCAAATCTCTCACACCGTACACAGTACAATATATCTTTTTATGTGCAGTTCTGGGCTCAGTGCAGTGGTACATACAGATTGGGGCATCACTCCAACTCTTAACTGGTCTTAGTTTGCTGATGAGATTACCTCTTTAGACTCTGCCTATTCATACCGGGCGGAAAGTTCAGCACACAAGGATAAAAGCCTCATCTGTAAGGCAATATGGTTTGAGTTATAAATGCAGAATGCCATAGGTGCCTGTGGATCTTACGGCTGGGCTTGAAAATATACACTCTCCTACCTCTACTTTGAGAAATCTCAGTACGTATCCTCTACAGCATAGCCCGAGGGTTAACCTGAAGTACCCCATGCTCCGCAATTCTATAACAAATCGATGGATGCCGTTCAGTTCCCAGGAGCAACCCTACAAAACCAAATCAGCCCGGGACCTACCAGCAGCCCTATAGGGATGAACCAGAGACCATGCTTTGTGGTAGGTTGAAGGAAAAGATTATTTGGATTAATATATTCAGGAGACCTGCATGGCTACCAATGGATCTCAAATCTTAAAATGTAGATTTCACTTCATTCAACTTAACCTCTCTTGATAAGAAGCACTTAATATATATTTTAGTCAGGCGTCATTGCCTTGAAGAAATGCTGCCACTTCCCCTGTGTCTCTCTCCTTCTTTGTTCCAACGCTGAATTCATGGAATTGGCCTTTTCATTTTCTTGGCTTAAGAATGAAAGAACCGGGGTAGGGGATGAGGACTGAGTAGGTCATGGTACCCGAGTTCCCTAGTGTGTCTTAGTGTTCATGTTTCAGTGTCAATGTAGCTGCACCTTGGCTTATAGGAATGCCATCCTGGAAGTGGCTGAATCCAACGTATGCTAGCACTGCGACCACCCTTGTGCTGCTGCAATGGTACTGAAAAATTAGTCCTAAATGTGTGTGTGTGTTAGGTTGGTGCTGCCTGAGAAGTGATACCTATGGGTGAAGGTCTTGCTTTGGAGTGAGTGTAAACAGTAGGGTTATGAGAGGGGCCACCCGCGCCCCAGACTCCTTCATGATCCTGAGCCCCTTTACCGTGTAGTCCCACATAGAAACGTCGTCACACAGGACTTTGTACCACTGCCTTTTGGAGCGGGTGGTGCTTTCTAACATGTGCCTGAGGCCATGGTGGATTCTTTCAGCCAGGGAATGTTTCTGGAGCTGATTTGGAAATCTCAGTCAGAACCCTGCAACAACAAGTGGGATTTAGCACAACAAGCCAGTGTCCCTAAGTGGAAATAGACTGACAGGTGCAAGGCAATATGCTGTGTATCTGAGGGCGCTGAGCTCAGTAACAGTCCCTGGCTTTGTTACAAGACTGCTGGGTCTTGCGCTTAGGGACAATTCAGCTGCCGTGTGAACCACGGCAGCTTGCAGCAGTTGGATTACGTGCAATCTTTAGGTGATCGGCTGGGGGTAAATAAAGGTGTTCTGTGCCCTGAAAGAGTTCAGTGGGATTGTGGAAAGACCTGTCTTGCCTTGCTAGCTCTCCAGAGGGATGGGAGGGGAGGAGAGCAGCTCCACCAGCACGCGGCTCCTCAGACCGCATCATCTCATTGACAAACCTTGATCTAATGCCAGGCTCCATCTCACTTAGGAGGTGAATCCCGGATTATTTAAACAACAGAACGCCCCTACTCCAAATGGGGCTGGTAGCTGGCAACCCTTGAGGAGATGGGTGTTAAACAGAGACACCGGGAAGGTCTGTGGAGAGGTGAGAGAGGGGAGGTTGCAGGTGACATTCCTGTTCAGTGATCTCTGTGAGAGCTTCCCAGATACAAGTGTCATTGGAGTTTGCACATGGCTAGTGCAGGGGGACTAGTGTGTGTTAGTGATATATCTGCTGGGTGACCTAATGCACCTCACTCCTGTGAAAGATAATCCAAGGACCCTGGACGCTGCCCATGTTCCCTGTGCCCTTAGAGAAAAAACCTGGCTTGTTTCTCTTGCGATGTTGATTGCTAAGGTCCTAAATATAGTTTGGACGCACTTGAACTGTGCAGTGGCCAACCTGCAAACAGCAGTAGTTGCGAAACGAGTGGTCCATGCTCATGAGGTCTGGCGCCTGCTGCAGTGCTCGGTTCGATTGTGCGACCTAGGCCGGAGTGAAGTCTTGGAATTAAAAGAGTGTCTGTTGAGATGTCTGTGGTGGAGCTGAGAGAATTGGCACATGAGATCTTAAAGCTTGACAAAGTGGGATCAATAAATGTTAGTCTTCAGAAGTGCCACAGGCTGCCTTGTTAGCTATATCCCAATAACCATCATTTTTAAAAAATCCCTTTATTTCTTTCCAAGTTGCAAATAGACCTGTATGATGCAAAAACAGCTCTGTATCTTCTATGCTTGATCTAATTTGCTGATTGCATTTAGTTGCAAAAGGCTATGTTTGTGCCCTTTGTATAACCCAAAAGCACTGCATGAATTCTTGGTTTTGGATGCCCAAATTAAGGGGCATTAAATTACCAGGTACCTCAAGCTGAGCAGTAAAAACTGAACCACTAAAATGACAGGTCACTTAGAAGATTTCAGCCACAATGTAGAAAGAGGAGTTTGTTTGAATCCTGATTTTTCTTTAGCGGGTGACTCTGCAACCCACCAATGTTGCCATGACATTATTTTGAATTCACAAGCACTGAAATTACATGGCTTGATGTAAAACTTCACATTGTCATTTAGTCACCGATACCTGCCTAATTGACACCAGTGTAGAATGCCAAAGATTTCTGGGCTCTGAATGCAAACTTGTAGCAGAGTCGATGAGATGTGAAACTGACTTTTCGGATTGACCTTTGGGGGAAAATATTTGCAAGGTGATGACCTCCGGGAGCACGGCAGATGGGAAGGCTGTATCCCGGAAGGAAGTCCTTGCTCAGAAGATTCTAGACACACTGGCCTAGTCACAGCTATTCTAGCTGTCTAATCCAGTTAGCCGCCTCAAGTGCAGCTACTTTGACAGTTGTACAAATCTCTCTGCTTTAAGCTCATAAACCCTGAAATTAGATAACTCTAGTTCTATTCAAAGGGAGAGTGGGCGGAAGGACAGGATTGCCTGATCCCAATCATGACAGACAAAATGAAATGTCCCTTTTCACAGAGCTTGAGGATAAAAATAGTCGCTGGCTCATACTAGGTTCAGGTCACTCAACAGAGAAGCTTTATCCAAAGCCTCTGAACTCTGCATTGCAGGAATTTCTTGTGACAGCAGAGAAGAAATGCTCCTCTTCATTTTGCAGGTTTTTTCATTATCCTGCATTGCATGTGGTCTGTGAAGTACAGTAGGTCTAGTCCTGTGACAAGAGTTTGAAGCCAAAAAGGCTTGAATAAAGTGAAGACCCAGTTGGTCTCTCTCTCAAACCAGATTGGCACCTACTAGCTCTACTTACCACAGTGGAGTTGCTCCTGATGTTCATAAATGTGAGATTCAAAGTCCAATAGTTATTGCATTATGTCCTCAAGAACTTTAGTATTAAGTGTCTGACTGCTACAGACAGCTAAGGGCTCACCTACGCCAACATGTATTTATGGCAAGCCAGGTCTTTGCTTTATGCCTCACTAGGTTGCTGGGCACAACTGTCCCTCTCGACCCTGCTGACACCCACTAGCAGTTTTAGTCTGCTTTGATCTATCTTGTGTGAAAACAGGAGTCAGTTAAAGTACACTGTTAGTACGCATCAGCAGTCCGCAGGCACGGCTGGTGCGAGTGTCATACCCGTCTGCCACAATTTAAATCGGGGGTCTCAAACTCAAATCCCCATGAGGGCTGCAGGAGGACTAGTTGAGGGCCGCACAAGAACTAGTACGTTAGCCCGAGGGTAGCACCACTGAAACCTTTTCATGCAATGATGTTGCAAATATTGGTAACAATAGTTTTGGTGTGGGCTGCAGGAAATAGCTTTAGGGGCCACATGTGGCCCACGGGCCATGTCTTTGAGACCCCTGATGTAAATGTTTCACGTAGAAACCACAAATGCTTGGTTTCCCTATGCAGCAGCAGAGGACTGAGCCTAATTCAACTTGGCCTAAATGGTGAGCACTCTCTTGACTTCATTTTCACTTTATTTTTATCAAAAATTCCTGAGGGGATTAAATGCCCAAACCCCAATGAAGTTAGAGAGGAAGTGGTAATGGTAGGTAAGATTGTCAGTTGGAAGTCTAATTTAAACCCCAAAACCACTTGGGTTCTTTTCTGACTGTTACTGCAGCACCTAACTCTTCTGGCTTCCTTTGGAAATCCCTGCCTATAATTTTAAGGAAGTTTTTTCTGTGAATTAAAAATAAAATTGTCAATAAAATAGTGAGGTAAGGTGGGGAAAGTGATGTCTGCTATTGGACCAATCTCTCTAAATGAGAGAGAGAAACTTTTGAGCTACTCACAGACCTGAAAAAAGGTCTTCGGTGCTTGAAAGCTGTCTCTTTCACCATCAGACATTGGTCTACTAAAAGACATCACCTCACCTGCAGTGTCTCTTTGTTTGTAGTAGGTATTTTCATACTCTTAAATTCAAATGTGTTATTTCTTGGTAAGAATAACAATGTGTCCACTAATGCAGCAATTCATATGTTCATAGTTCTGCATGTATTAAGTAATGAACTCTCTCTTGGGTTCCTACCACTGACATTGGGTCCCATTCCCACCCCCTAAACCTCCAACTCCCTCAGTATTTCAGGCATTTGTGTCTGTTGAGCAACTTTCTGATTGACTGGCGTACACCAACAATGTATTATTAGTTGTTGGTCTGTAACTGAAAACCATGTTTGTATATTGGTGGCTATAAATATGAACAGATGCTGGCAGTCTATCAGCGTGCTTTGTGTGTATTGCTATAATAAATGTCGCAAAGCAGTGGAACTAAAATAAACTACTCACAATCTGAAGGTGACTTGGGGAAGGCAAAATACCACCCTATCAGTCTAAAAATGGCTTTGTTCTTGCACCTGTTTGAGACAGCTTGTTAGAAATTGAAAGCTGAAGTGTATAGCTTCCCATGGAAGTGTCGTTAGGCGCGCACACACAGGATTGTTACTATACAGCTGAGTGTGTGCTTTCAGAGTGAATCAGTGCTAGAAAGTTTCATGGCTAGGTTATTTGGGATTTTAATCCACACCACTACTCTGCTGAAATTGAATGCTTTCGTTTAAAAAGACAGGCCCAGATTCTGATGGCTGTAGTTCTGCCTCCTAGATGATGATGATGATATTTTAGTACAGGGGTTGCACCAAGGAGCCCCCATCATAAGACAGGGCTCTACTGTACAAGGAGCTGTTAAAATGCAACAAAACTTGAGTTCAGTGAGATGACCTCTGAAGTAAGGTACACTACTGTGTGGCAAGGTGAGTAAGGGGATTGGAGTATGGCTCTAAATTTCCCTTTCCACTGCGACAGGCCTTGTGCAGCATCGCTGTAAAAACCACAAGGCACTTGGTTCAGCCTTTTTGTTTTTAAAGGGGCCAAATGGTCCCTTCACCTTTTTTGCACATGCAGTTGCCAGTGGAGTGAATGAGGCATTGGGCATGTCTGCCTTGTCTGGGAAACTGAAGCCCTGAGCAATGTTTGAGTGGCACACCAAACACAGAATTTCTCAAGTGCATTGTATGTTGACCTGTATCCCAGCTTTTTCCAGATGGAAAATGTACATGCAGCCTTTGAATTCAGAACAAAGTTTTTACGGGCTTTCTCTGTATGCTGTACCCTTCTTGACACCAGGTGATGGTTACACAGAAAGGGTGAAGCTGCTTTGTGTTTTTAATTTTTAAAATAAGTAAGATCTAGACATCCCCATAGGAGCTTTCTAGGGAGAAGAGCACCTTCCTTCCTGCTTTCTTATCTTTATTTCCCTTCCATTGCAGCAACTAGAAAATAGATCCCCCCCTTTTTTTGGCTCGATAAAGGCACATTATTTTCTCGTTTCTCTGATGCCACATGAGATACCTGTCAGCTCCTTAACGTGAGAAATGTTTCTACTGGAGAGAGCATGGTGGCTTCTGACAAATAGGTAACAATATTTAAAACAACTCCATGCTCCTCAACACACCCCACTAACTACTGAGTGAGAGAGCTGGGTAGCAGTTGAGGGGTGTGTTGCAAATGGGCCCTAGTCCTTGTTTTAAAAGGACAGCAGTAATACAGCCAGTCCAGTTGCTTGTTAATTAAAGCCTGTTGCTGCTAAAAAGCCACTTGTGCAGCAATGTTATTGGGATTCAAGACCTGTGTGCTATTCCTGCTCTGCCCATGACCTGCTCCGTGAGCTTGGGGAAGTCATTTCATGGCTGTGTCTGTCACCCCCCCCCCTTCAAAACGGATAAAGGTACCACAAATGCTGTGTCAGAGCAAACTCTGACGGCTACCTTCCACTAAAAGAGGTATCTCAGGCTCCTGCTGCAAATAATCTGTTTCAGTAATTTAGCTGAGTTAAGGCTCCATCCCCCTTTTAAGGCTTACAACACAAAGAGGCTTTGTAACGTATAAAATATTTATTTATAAAGCAAAATATTTGTAAAGTTTATTCAGAGTAAAAAATAAGAAACCAACCCCGTGGGTGCAAGTGCTGTGCACCTTTTTATACCAACCAAAGGGTACGTATTTCAATCAACAGCATTTCTCAACTGCTGCATGGCAGCAAATAGAACAGTCACTTCTCTGGAGTTGCTTGTGTTTACAGTCTCAGATACACAGTCCGTTTGATTCCCTTTCTCTCCGGGATCTGCACCTCCAGATTCAAGAGGACATCAGTCTCTCGTGTACTGCATATCATGGGGCAGCCTCTCTTAGGATGCACGCTGTCTGATCACCAAGTTCCTCTGCATTACATCCTGCTCTTTGCTCTTTTCCACAATCAAATCTTTGTGCTGTGGGGGGACAGTGTGCTCTTTTGTGTGGGGAGGTCTCTTTTCCTCCTCCTCCTCCTCCTCCTCTTGCAGCCTCTCTTCAGCTGTGAAAGGGCTGCAGACGGTCTCTACCAGACTAATGACCACACCAAAGAAAGCCAACATGCTGCCTAGCATGTAGATCTTGACCATCTTTCTGCTAGGCTTCTGGCTGAGCATTTCTTTGGCAAAAGGAATCAGCTCCTGCATGGTCTCCATATCGTGCCGCAGACGTGGAGGGTCACAAACCTGTGGGGTCAAAGTAGTAAAGCCGTCAACTGCTGTCCAGGGCTATTCCTCCCTCCTGCGCCAACAGGGCTGCCCACGGCGAGCCACACTGGCCATGTGCCCAGGCAGAAAGCAAAGTGGGGCAGGAAGGCTTTTCAGGGCCCTGCATGCACCAGTATTTTCCCCAGGACTTGAAATTTGGGGGTGCTCGCTACATTGGTCTGACACTGTTACTGGCTGCATGCAACCATGCAGGGGAGTGGTGCCCGCCTGGTGCAAGCCTAGTGCAAAAACCCCGAGTGCACAGCTGGCTCCAGCCCCAGCAGCTGGACCCCGGGAGCCCCCAGCCTCCTTCCCCGCTTACCCTGGCCAGCTTCGGCTGAGCTCCGCTTGCGGGATCGGGATCCGGATTGGCACCACAACCCGCTGCTGCTTCGCTTCGCTTTGCCGGGAGCCCTAGCCCCGGTCCCGGCCTTATATCTCCGCCTGCCCGGCTGCACCGCCCCGGGGCTGGGCTGGACCAGGAGCCGTGCACGCCCCGGGTCCGCCCACCCCGTTCACACGCCGCTGCCGGGCGCCCCGGGACCGAATCCGAATCCGGAGCGAGAGAGGAGCAGCCGGGGCTCCGGAGGGGGGCTGCAAACGCCCTTTGGGGGGCTTGGGGGTGTCGGGAGTCTAGGTAGGGCTGGGAAATGCAGGGAGAGAAATTTGGGTCCCTGCAGCCCCAGCTGGGTCTGGAAAAGCAGCAGCCCAGGACTTGAAATTGGGGAGTTTGGGGGGGAATTGCAGTGCTCACTGAATTGGTCTAACACTGGTACGAGCTGACAGCTGGGGGTGTAGGGGGTATTGGGGATGCTGACTAAATTGGTACAGCACTGTTACTAGCTCACAACTGGGGGGTGTGGGGAAATTCAGGGGGATGGGGGTGTTGGGGTGCTCACTAAATTGGTAGGACACTTACTAGCTGACAATTGGGGGCAGTGTTCCCTCTGATTTGTCATAGGCTGTGTGCACAAAAAATGTCTTTTGTGCGGATTTTTGGAGCCAGGGTCCAAATTTGTGCCCGTTCCAGTGAGCGTGGTCAAACTTGTGAGGGCAGAGATGTGTGTCTGATGCAAATAATGTCTAAATTTTATTTTGATAGGACGATGGACATGATTTTATAAATTACAAAACCTTCTTTGAAACATGCTACTTGAAATTGCCATCTTAAAGTAGCATAAAAATATTAGCACTGTTGAATTTTTTTGGGCGCACTTTATTTTGTTGTGTGCGTGGGCTTCGCAGCCTGTGTGCGCACGCACAGCTTAGAGGGAACATAGATTGGGGGGGTGTTGGGAAATGGAGGGGTGTAAAGGGGGTGTTGGGGTGCTCACTAAATGGGTATAGCACTGTTACTGGCTGACAACTGGGAGGGTGTTGGGAAATTCGAGGGGGTGTAGGAGGAGGTATAGCGGGGTGTTGGGGTGGTCACTGAATTGGTCTAACACTGTTAGCTGACAACTGGGAGTGTTGGGAAATGGGGTGTGTGTAGGGTGCTCATTAAATTGGTATAACACTGTTAATAGCTGACAATTGGGGGGTGTTGGGAAATTCAGGGGAAGTGAAGGGGGGTTTGGAGGTGCTCAGTAAGTTGGTATAACACTTATTAGCAGACATGGGGGGGTTGGGAAATTCAGGGGGGTATAGGGGTGCTGTTAGGGAAATCCCTGCAGCAGCCACAAACTGAGAGCTGGGTGAACACCGAGCCCCTTGAATGAGTAAAGGGTCTGTCTCGGCTGCAGCCTGGGCTAGAAACAATCCTGTTACCTGGGCTGGGATCGCTGGCACTCACATCACCACACACGGCTTCCCTCTTCCCAACCATCCCGTCCCAAATTGAGCTAGCTTTATTCATAGGGTCTCAGAATGCAAGAGTGACACACAGAGCAAATCTGAAAGATTTTTTTTTTTACCACAAACCCTGTGTGTGAGTGGTCAAATGTTTGAATGGAATATATCTCACAGCTCACAGTCTTTATGCTACTTTTTTCATATATAATCACTAATTTATTTATGCAGTAATAAGTAACATTATGTGTGTGGCTGAATTTTTGTAAGCCCCAGACCCAGACAGTACTCCCCGGGCCCCTCCTAGACCATAAAGCAACTTAATTGAACATTAGATAGTCTCTTTCCAGTCACTGTTCAGATGGCTTATAAAATCGTAAAATAACCTTTCTGTTGTTATACCTCTGCAGCTTGCAGACCTTGTGGCTCTGTTTGCAGGTGTGTGACTGTTTCAGTAAGAATTGAAGGTAGTTTGATGATTTTAAGTGAAATTGCAAGGAATTAATAATAGATGTGGGGCCAAGTTACAAATCCAGGTCCCTGTTCAGACTGTGAATGTCTTTCCTAGTTCCCATTTACTCCATCACATATAAGGGTTCTTAGATCTAGGGCTTGGACTTTACACCACCGTCCACAAATAATTTTCTAGTTTCAGTAAAGGAGTGGTGAAGTAACTCATGGGAGCCTAGGCTGAGAAAAGCAACACACTATAGTACCCAAAGATTTTCATTAAAATAGCCATAGATCTATAGAAAGTTGACTCGTTGCAACCCAAGCCATAAGAGAGAAGTGTCGCTAGATGTAATATCCGGTGGCTGTTTTCTGGATTGAGGATAATCAGGCACCATACACTGAAGGGCAAGTGCAGGTTCTCTCTCTTTCTGCACTGAGCTACGCCTGAGAATTGCATTGACCTCGTGCTAGGTCACTTAGAGCTGTGAAACATTTAGTCCCCTAGGTGACATATGTAGATCATCTTAATTCTTGCTTAGATGCAGCTAGGTTGATGGGATAATTCTTCCACCATCTCAGCTACCACTTCTCAGAGATGGATTAACTACACTGATGGAAACCCCCTTCTGTCCAAGCAGGAAGGTTTCTGCTCCAGTGCAGTATCTGTGCTGCTGTGGTGTAGACATATCACCCCCTTCCCCGCATCCTGTCCATCTCCCTTGATGAATGGTGTCTCTTATCTTCAGCTGGCCTGTCTTGAAACCAGCTGCCTGCCGCCTCTCACTGAGCCTGACGTGAAAGTGAAGTACAGTACGTTATGTTCAAGGAAAGCATGACACAGTGTGTAGCACTTTGACACTTCCTCTGCTTTCTGCTCTGTAAAAGTGTTGCATCAGCAGCATAAAGCAGGTTACATCATTCGCTGGGTCCATGAATGCTTAGCTGGTAATGCTGTCAGCATACATAATGCTTCCTTGTCGGAAAGAGCCTTACACAGCCCAATGGGCTGCTGAGCTGAATATCTGCTAACGGCGAGAGGAGTCAGCGGGAGCTCTGCCTTGTGATTGCTCAGAGCGCTGTAGGAAATGGGGGCAGAATTCTCTTGGATCCAGATGGGGTGTTAAACTTGGTATTCTGGTCTCGCTTTCTGTGCATAGGATAAGATCTACCAGGGAGAAGAGCATATGAGAGTCCAGACTGACTGCTTAGTGGGAAATTTGTCCTTCTGTAGCAGTTGGTTAAAAGAAAGAAAGTTAGTGGCGAGGAAACTGCGTGTAGTTTATTGCATAGCCAAAGCTATTGTTCAGGCAAATCTACTGGGAGAAGATGTGGATCACATAGCACTTGTAAGCGGGGTGTCTCTGTGCCCAAACGCACTGGTGCGGCACACATCAGAAGAGAACTGTGGCCCTGTAAAAGTTGTTCTGGCTGTACAAAAAAACGCAAGGAGTCGTGTGGCACTTAAAGACTAACAGATTTATTTATCACATGAGCTTTCATGGGAGAAAATCCCACTTTGTCAGGCTCATGTGATAAATAAATCTGTTAGTGTTTAAGTGCCACACGACTCCTTGCATTTTTTTTTTCTGGACTAGACTAACCCAGCTGTCTCAAGTAGCTGTCAGGGTGGTGATAGTCTAAAGGAGCTCCTCCCTGGTGAGGGAATCTCAGGCGGCTGTTGCAATTGGGTCTATTGCTGATCCCTCAGACCTTGTGGTGCGAGCTGAAGGGAGCATGGTCTTGAGGCAGCCACTGCAGTTTTGAGTAGCCTTGAGGGTCTGTGGGACAGCACCATAGACCAAAGATCGATGGTTAAGGTGGCTTGTCCTCCCTACTCCCCCCCTCACTCCCCTGACCTGTGTCAGGCATTGAACTGCCAGTCCCAAGGCTCTGAGCCACAGAGGTTAACACGTGCAGATAAATAACTGTTACTTAAATCTGGAACGTTATTTCTGGCCATGAGTGTCATTTAGTATGTGAGCGAGGGCTAGTCAGTGAGTCACTCACATGCTCTCCCCACACATCTTGCACGTAGCAGAAGGGCAGTAGTTTCTTCACCATTGTAATACTCTCCACCCCCCTTACCGTCACTCGGGGAAAAGGACCCTTGAAAGATTATGAAATTGCAAACGCTCTGTTATTTTTTTGCACAGATTTCCCAAGGGCATTTGATACGGTATAGCAGGATTTGTTGCAGATTGCTAAAGAACCAGTTGGCACTTTGCTCTCTGTGGTGGCTTATTTTACATTCTTTACCTTTTCCTTCCACTTAGTAACAAATTTTACAGCTGATTACTAACATTAGGACATTTTTTCCCTCCTTTGATAGATCAAGAAGTGAGCATTGCAGAGAAAACTGCTGAGGAGACAGAAATTAGAGAACATTCCTGGGCATTGTAATTGTTACCAGCCTCTTGTATAGTTGCTGTCTGACTGACAGGACGACTGTGCTGGCTCCTTAAAGAATAAAGTCTGGTCTGAAAGGGAGAACCGGTTATAGTTTTTCATGTCAGCTTACGACAGTGCCTTTTAGAGTTAATGCAGTGTTTCTACATAGGTAGAACAATGGAGACACAGCTACGAACTAATTAACTGTATTGTCAGCCCCAAGAGTTCAAATCTATGCTTCAGGCTCCCCAACACCGTGAGGGTTGGGTTTTTTAAAAAGTTTTTTGTTTTTTTGATCATTTTAGAATTTTTTCCTCAGTTTTTTCCGCAACTGCCTTAGTTTTTAAGAGAGGACTGAGATTTTCACATAAGCACCTGGACTCACACAGTTAAGAAAAACAAATGAATATTGGCACAACATTTTTCACAGTCCTGAGCAGCGTGTCTTAGGCAAACCTAATTTCTAAGTGGTAGCCAGGCCTCTTGGAACCAGCTAGCTAAATCGGTGCACTTTTGGTGTGCAGGTTGGGCTTGAAGAGTGTCATGCAGAGGGTTAATGTTTATGATTAATGTCAGTGTTTGAAGATTTCATGCTTACAGCAGCTTTAATGAAACAGGGTGTTAAGTGGTAGGGAGAACATCAATCAAAAGGAGTAAACATCAAGGAGAGTTGGGAAGATTATTGTATGGAAAAAGGAGCAGTGTGAATTCTGAACTCTGTAACACAGATGGATGATGAGCTGATATTTCTTCTGTAAAGATTCTGCAATTGCTGAGCAGCTGGTCTGAAGGGAAAGATTTGTTAAAGCAAGTCTGTAGAATGCTGGACTTCCTGGCAAGAAAAAATAAGTACAACAGAACAGGGAGGGAAATCCCAGTTGAATAATAGCTTTGAAACCTAGCTGCAAAACTCAAAGAAACAGCACAGCTCCTATCTTTATCGGCTGCCTTACTGCCCCGCTGCAAATGGAGCTAATTAAATACAAATTATGTGATTTTTTAAATTGAATTTATTCTATAGCAGGGGTCACAAACATGTAGCCCATGGGCCGCATGAGGCCCCTAAAGTTATTTCCTGTGGCCTGCAATGACAGTATTGTTACTGATATTAGCAATATCATTGTATGAAAAGGTTTCAGTGGTGCGGCCCTCAGCCTAACATACTAGTCCTCATGTGGCCCTTGTGGAGACCCCTGTTCTAGAGTTTGCAATATCTGAGGTCTGTTACAGAGAATGTGGATAATTTTTTTTAACTGAAGTACAAGATGCTTAATCAAAACTAACAGGTTTTCCAGGAAAATAAAGCTGAGAGATGGTGATGGTTCTGAGGAAAAAGCAGGCATGCACCCTGGGAAAGCAGTTAACCTAGAGCTAGCAAGATGCAATGTAGGCCAGACTAGCCTAGCCTAATAGGGCTAGCAACAGGCAAAGAATGTGGAGGGTCGGAAGTTAGCTAAAATGTGGAAGATTTAGCTTACTGAGGTTGCACAGAGCAAATGTGATGACAAAGCAAATGGTGTTTTTCCATTAGACGTGTCAGATAAAGAGCAGCAACAACATGAAATACTGGTGTGTTTGCAGCATAACAAAATCCAGCTTGTGTCCCGTAGTCACTGCATTGACCACAGGGCCAGCAGGAAAAAAGCCGGAACAGGGAGCAGATTCATCTCAAAGGTGTGTTTGAATAAGAAAGGAAATGATTTTATATTTTCTGACCGCACACTCTAATTTTTAAAGATTTTACACATTGTTGTCCACGTGACAGCCCAGCACATAGCTCTGTGCAGATAAGAGTGTTTGGTCACGTATGCATACATAATGTGACTTGTATCTAGGACAGGAGTGTATAATAGCAGACAGCACTGGTCATTTGCTAGTAAGGGTTCTTGTCAGTCCAGTAAGCACTGTGAGGCTTTAAGGAATTAAGAGGATGCCGGAAGCTGATGGGAAAGGATTTGTCATGTGCAGATATTGTGGATTTACGTAACTTGAAAGCAGAATCTGGGACCTAGTAAATCTCACAGTTTCCTATCCCTGTATCTAAGTTTTTATAAAGAACGCATGAACATCTCAGACCCTTACAGCCATAAATGAATGAAAGCTCCCAACCCCTGAGTGTCCCAGCTTTATGAATGTGGAAATGAAGGCTCAGAGGGGGAAACGACTGACCTAATGAGGGGTAACAAAAGCAGCAAGGAGAAGTGATTTGACGAAAGCTACACACCAGGTAAGTGACAGCAAGGAACAGCCGCAAGGTATGGCTGCACTGTGGTAGAAGCCCATGGCATAGCTGTGACTTGCCTGGGCCAATAATGGGCTCGTGGGGTCAGGCTGGAGGCCAGGCTCTGGTAACTCTTGAGGAACAGGGTCTTGGAGCCTGAGCCCAAAGACATGCTGATCGTTCATAGCCTCCACCATCCGAGCAGCCAGTCCTCGTCTATGGCTCCCCTCTGGAGCCGGAAGTGGGACCATGGCCAGGACCAGGATGAGAGTAAGGCTGGAAGTGGAACCATGGTTGGGGCTGGGGTTGGTGCTGAGGCCACGGCTGGAGTGGAGCCGCAGTCAGGCATGGGGCAGAGCCAGAGCCAGGACCCGTGCCCAAGTCAGGAATTGGAGCCATGACTGGGGGAGCGATTGGAGCAGAGCTGGGGGCACAGCAGGGACTCTCTCTCTGTTCCCATGGGGGCCGGCTTGAGCCTGTTTCACCCCCCCACCAACCAGTGTTCCTCTATGCTTCCTTAGGGGGATGCCTTAAACGGTTTGGGGACCTCTGGTGTCGATGAACCTTCAGAGTCCCAGTTGGATGTTCTACTAATGGTCCGTCTCCATCTCTGCTCCTTCCTTCTGGTCACGCACCTAAGGACGTCAGACATCTAAGTGTGCAATTTGCTCTTTCATCTTGCCAAAGTTGGCCCTATCACCGCCCTGTCGTTCTCTCCCAGCCAGGAAAATGCCGGAGCCTTTATCTGCAACCTTTGCGATCAAAGCCCCATGGCGAGGAAAGTGTCCTTGTGTAATCTTTTTGCTGCGATAAGGCCTGCAGGTGCATTGTGCCGCTCATGCCTGCAGGCACATCAGCATGGATGGCGCATCGGGAGCATAGGTCTGGCTGCTGATCTGTTGTTTCATTAACAATCCTGAGTCGTAAAGTTATATGGACCGTTGAGGATTGTGCTGAGCTCCTTGTGTTGATCTTTAGTGACTTTTTATGTTTGTAAACATTCCACAGCTTGTAGTAAAGCCCTAATGATGTTAGAGGCTTTGGTATTGTCAGGGGTCCAACCGTCAGCACTAGAAAGGGACAACAACAAGTACACGCAATGTCATGTGCTCGTCTGTGCCTGAAGTCACGCCATATTGCACTATGATCCTCTTGATGTTCTCAGGCTAGCTGGTTTTGGGCACTGGGTGGGAAACTTTCAGGGTGCTGCAGGAAAGGGAGGTTGTTGCAGATGTTGGAGTGATTGCTCATTCTGACACATCCTCACTTTTTGCTCAGTTTAAGCACAGGCTTAATTAAGAGTGTGATGTTGCATCGCTTTAGTTAAACAGGTGCAACTTTGCGCTGAGTGCTCATACATCCATGAAAGCTAACCCCACCTAAACTACGTTTAAAGCTCATGTAAGCTGGCCTGCACACAAAGTCCCAAAGGGGTAGCCATGTCAGTCTAGTTCAGCAAAACAAACAAGGGAGTCCAGGGCACTTTTAAAAGACTAACAAATTTACTTATTGCATGAGCTTTTGTGGGAGAAAATCCTACTTAAGCATCTGATGAAGTGAGATTTTTCTCTCACGAAAACTCATGCAATAAATAAATTTGTTAGTATTTAAAACTGCCACGGGACTCTTTGTTTTTTACTGAACTAGACTGACATGGCTACCCATTTAGAAGGAGTCTAGTGGCACTTTTAAAGACAAACAAATACATTTATTGCATGACCTTTCAAGGGAGGAAATCTCACTTTAACTAAAAGATAACAGCCTGCCACCTTTTATTTAGCTGGTACAATTTTATAAACGAGGCCAGGAAAAGACAAAGTGGGCTTTTGTGTGTGTATGAGGATTGGGGTTTATGACAAGTGTGTGTAATGGATGTTGGTGAAATAGAGAAGCCAGTGCGTTTTTGAAAGCCTGTGTGTGTATTTGTTTTACATTTATCTTGCACAGGCCCCTCAGTCTGACATGTGAATCATGCAAAAGCCTTTTCTCTAATATACAAATACATTTTTAACCCAAAGTCTATTATTTTTCAGTGCTGGACTCCAAAATGCTTTATTTATTTAGCGGGTGAAGGGAAATTCTCAGACATGATGAAATGAAATACTGATTTTGCACAAGTGTCTTGCATCCCAAGGTTCTTACTTCCAAGAGCACAAGTCCAGACAGATGGGTCAGAGGGAAGAGCCCACTTTCTGCCTGATAGCGAAACTTCCCCAAATATTGCACAGCACTGTTTTCATTCTTGTATTGCTAAAGCAGAAGGGCCCATTGCCACATCTCCCAGTCAGTTCCACATGTCCCCTATATGGGCAAGGGTCAGATGCATTTGGACTTTGTCTCTAATGAACACGTGTTCATGTAGGTAAATGATTTGATGGCTCCCAGCATGGAGTAGAAGTTACATAATAATGTCTGGAAAGTGGAGGTACTGGTAGGGAAGCCTGCTAGCAGACGAAGGCATGTGGTTGTGCGTGGCAGCTCCTGAGTGAGCCAGTAGTGGCTGAAGTTGCACGCTGTGGTTCTGAGAGGGGCAGGGTGTGCAAGAAGAACAAAGCCAACTCTCTTGCATAGATTGGATCAGAAGCATTGTACGCATGAGGCTTTGATTTCCAAAGTGGCTGCCTAAATGTCTAAAGACATGGATTTTTTTTTAAATTGTCCACATTTATGTGTACAAATCGGCATTCAGAAGTGGAAAATGGTTAACAGTCAACCACATCACTATTTGTAATTGCAATTTCAGTTGGGCTCCTTGGCTCTTTGACAGGCAGAGCTCTTCTGCAGATCGCCCCATTTGTTCTCCGTAACCCTGCCCTAAAGCTCTCTGTTGGGCCAGCTGTACCTTATGGATGGGGAAAAGCAGGATGTAGGTCTCATGGGATACTCGTTAATGTTATTCCTGGGTTACTCCTGGATAGGAGTGTCTATTTCTTGTCTTCCTCAAAGACTGATTCTCAAACCACAGCAGGTTGAAAACTACCGCTTTCATTGTCTTGGAAAAATCAGCAAACAAAATTAATCAAACAGAACTCCAGAGAAGTTTTAAAAGGTTACTTACAGTGGTGGGGAACCCTGAAACAAGTAAAACTAGAAATGTTAAGTTTTTGAGAAGGTTTGAAAATGTTTACCAGCAATTTTAAGGGGGGGGTGTGGAATCCTTCTGATTTGGTCAAGAAATTCAGAATTTCAAAGGGAAAACTATTTATGAACATCTTCATTTTCATTGAACAGCCTTTTATTTATTTATTTATGGGGTTGGTTGGTCAAAACCAACAAAGCAATTGCATCTGTACTCCAGGCCCTTAGTCATCACAACTCCTGGCTGGCAATGTGTATGTTATGCAGTTACTGGACTGCTGTTGAGAAAAATTTTAGACATGGATTATAAACTATTGATTTTATATAACACTGTTTGGGGAAAGAGAGAGAAAACTCACCTTTTTTCCAAGAAAATTTCTTCCCAATTGTTTGCTTTAAATTTTGAAATGTGAAAAAATCCACCCATCTTTATTATATGCACTGCAAAATTATTGGAAGGGACACTATCGTAGACACACTTAATTTTTTTCCTTTAGATACATCCTAGTCAGTGTTGTGAATAATTTTGCTGACTCCCTAGTTTATTTAAAATCATCTGTTTAGGCATCAGGAAGCATTGTAAGGTATGAAAATGGGAAAAAATAAAAAGTGTGTCAAAGTTACTAAGCATTTTGTAACTGCTTTTAGAGGAAGAGTAGGGTATGGACTGGATCAGAATCAGTTCAAACAGTGTTCAGGTAGAGCTGGTTTAAAAAGTATGTTCCATGAAAAATTTAAAAAGAAATGGAAATGTTTCATTTTTGGAAAAAAGGTGAAAAAAATTAGTATTTTTTAAACTATAACTGCAGTTCTTAAGATGTAGTGTTAGTTAAAATTACTTAAATTTGAGATTTTATTAAAATACTTTTGATTTTAGAAATTAAACTTCAACAGAAATTTTTCCAGTAGCTCTATTCCCAAGCTGCTTGTTTTCTCTGTGGGCAGGTCTAACCCTTACTACTTACCTGCACTGCAAAATAGTCTATTCCCAGCCATTTTGGCAATTCAGTTGTACAGCTCAGTTGACTAATATCTAGTAATAATTTTTTTCCAGCAACCAGTAAGTCAAACAGTGGCTCCTTCTGAGCCATTTGTAACTGGGAGGAGTGTGGGTTTTTTCATAGCTTGTCTGCACAAAGCAATAAATAAACAAGTCCGATATGCTTCCTGTGTGAGGCTATTTATCAATATCTGACTCACACTGCAGTCAGTTCCCGAGCAAAGGCAGTGGCCCACATAGCCAGCATAGTATGTGGCACAGCCCTCTGGAATGAACTCCTGGGTAATAGAAAAGAGACTGTAAATTAGAACAGTCAAACATTTTCTGGACAAAACGTTTCTTGCAATCAGAAATTGATATTTTTTTTTCAGAATGTTTGCTGAGGTTTATTGGGCGTTCACTAGAAAACCAGGACCTCTTGTCACTGAAAATCTGAAAAATACCACAGAAAAACTGACAAAATTGAAAATTCTTTGCAGGAAAATAAGTAGTTTCTTGATTAGCTCTATTTAAAATGAGAAGAGAAAGAGAGGGCCATGGATTGAACTGAGGGGGAGGGGAGAGAGAATTTTCATTTTAGCATCTTAGTTTTGGTACCAGAGGGTTATTTCTTTTTGAAACAGCTTAATATAAATTCTACTCATTTACCATCTTTTCTACGCTAACATGTTTTAGATTTTTCAAGAGAGGCTTGACTATTCCCACTTGCTGCTCTCCAGCTCTCTCCCCCTTTTATCCCTTGTCATTATCTCCCATCTGAGCTCTGGAAAGAAACTACAACAAATTTGGGAAAGTAGTCATTCAACTTGGCCCAGTGTTAACTTAACTGACTTCACATCTGGTCTGTAGCAAAGCTACAGACTCAGATACCATTTCCTTACATAACTAGAGTTCTTGTTTATTCCTTTTTGAGGTTAATTTATGTGCTTCAAATTAGTAGTCTCTAATTATAATTTGAAATTGAATCAGAGAGAATAAATAAATGAGTTAAAACCATTCATGAAGTAACCATGCACTTGCAAACTTTGGCGCCAGCCACTGACTTTTAAAGCAAGTTATTGCCAAATTCATTCTTTGTGTAACATCACTGAAGTTGGTGAATATGGACCCAAGTGTATATGCTGTCTGACTCTAGTCTGTGCCCAGGGTATTGATACTTGGTTAGAAGGTAAAGTGCTGGGCTTTTCCAGTAAACTTCCAGGTCTAGATTTAATCCTTGAATTTGGATTTGTGTCACCTGTACGTGTTCCCTCTCACCTGCGTGGTGCCCAATGATATTGTGTGGCTAGGACCCGATGTACTGCAATGAGCATTAACTGGGGAAGAGTGTGTGTCTCTCTGAAGCATGGGTGATCCTCTTCCTGCTCCCGCTAGTAGTTGCCTACTCTGGGATGTTAATTTCTAGTCAATGGGCTCTGGAATATTTATGTTCAAGCTACTTTGGCCCTTTCCACATTATGGTTGAACTCAAATAAGCAGCATCTTTACTGTAGTATAGATGGAGTCTTTTCAAATCTTTGACCCACTGACAGCAACTTAATCATGAATGCTCTGTGTCCGTAACCAGCTACTTACTGCTTATTGCACTCCTCTCAATGCAGAGAACTTACCAAGCTCAGAGGTCCTGCCTCTTGGGTGACAAATGGAAACTGTTTGGCTGCTTGGAGCAACTCTACATCAGAGATTAGGTCCAGAAATGGAAAATACCTTATCCCAATGAAACTTTGCTGGGAGTTTAAGGAGGCAAAATGGAAGTGTCCAAAGGACAGTTCATTTAGGACATGATTGTGTCCATGAATGAGTACTTTGTGCCTTGGTGATGTCTCATCCCAAAGAGGGCACTTTCAGGAACATGACATCACCCAGGGCACCATCTTTTTGTGGATTAAAAGGACAGAGCACTAGCTCCTGAATCACGAAAACCCACTTCCTGCAGTGCGGGATTGACTGAGCCCAACCCTGTTTGACTGTCAGGGGAAGAAAGGATATGATCTGTAGCTTTAGATACAGACCAGATGTGAAAATTACTAGGTAACAGGTTAAAAATAAAATAAAAAAAAAAAGTAGTATCTCTTCACATAATGCACAGTCAACCTCTGGAACTATTTGCTAGAGAATGTAGTGAAGAAGGCCAAGGCTATAGCAGTGTTCAAAAAAGAGCTAGATAAGTTCATGGAGGACTGGTTGATCAATTTTTTGCATGAGCTTTCGTGGGAGAAGATCCCAGATGCTTCGAAGCATCTGAGGAAGCGGGATCTTCTCCCACGAAAGCTCATGCAAAAAATAAATCTGTTAGCCTTAAAGTGCCACACAACTGCTTGTTGTTTTTTCACTGGACTAGACTAACACGGCTATCCCGTTTAAAGTTGGTTGATCAATGCTTATTAGCCAGGATAGACAGTGATGCCAAGCCATGCTCTGAAGCATCTCTAGCCTCTGTAGGCTAGTCATCTGGTGTCAAAAGACAAGGTACTGGACTGTCTGTGTAGGCCATTGGTCTGACCCAATATGCTCTCAGTATGAGTTAGAGAAGCCGTAGACAATTAAGTATTAAAATTCGTAGGGGGGTTATGTCCCTCCTTATGTCCTTAGATGCCCCCTTAAAAAAAAAAAGGGGGAAAAAAAAAGACAATGGAGAAGAAATTACACTACAGTGCTGCAGTTCTGTCTTGGGTAGTGATATGTCTCCCCCAGGGTTTAACATTGTTTGCAGTATTGCAGGTAGCTGTGTTTGCCCTAGAGACAGGGTGAGGTAATATCTTTATACTGGACCAATTCTGTTAGAGAGACAAACTTTCAGGCTACACGGATTTTGACGCATAATTCCAGTGCAGGTCTCTCTCACCAGCAGCAATTGGTCCAAATAAAAGACATCTCCCCCACCTTGATTTTCCCGTATTTAACAAGCAGTGCCATTATCCTCCTTTTATAGCTGAGAGCATAAGGAATGACTTGCTCCACATTACACAGGAAGTCTGTGGCAGAGCAGGGAGTTGAACTCAAGTCTCCTGAGTCACAAGTGAGATCTTTAGTCGCTGGATCATCATCCAACAGCTGGTGCCCTGGAGGGCTATTGCTGTTCTACCTTTCTGAAATGAGGCTATTCCTCGCTTTTGTTCCTTCTTCAGCATCAGAGCCTGAAGATGAACCAGGTGCTTGTTTCCTTCCTGTCCATGATCTCCTGGGGCAGAGGGAGGACAGTGGAATAAAACATAGTGGATAAGCCTTGAGCAGCTTGTGGCTCTGTCATGTTTCTGTTCCACCCTGTCTGTGCCACAGAATTGCAAAACTGCCTTTTATGGTAGGCCGGGATTTAGCATCCCCTTATCAGGCTGTGAATCACCGTGGTATGTGGCAGTTAATGCTCAAAATTCCCAGACGTAGTGGGGAGATCACATGGGGCATTTACACTAGGGCAATGTTGTGGAAGCTGGCCTCTTGTGCTGCTACTGAGATGACCAACTTGGCTTTGCAAGGAGCTGTTAGAGGAAGCGCCAAGGAAGTTGAATACAAGATTTAGACATCAAGCTCCTTGGGGTAGAGACTGTCATTTTGTTCTGTGTTTGTGCAGCACCTACCACGCTGGGATTCTGGAGCTATGACAATATAAGTAATAAATAATAATAGCTTCTGTCACAGTTCACGTAGGTGCTAGGGGCTGGATCTAGCTCTCATCAAAACAGATCAGATCAGGCCTTAAGTACTTGACATCGGTGGTGCTCAGACACCCCCAGCTTGTGCCGGTATATGGTTCCTTGGCGTCTCAAATGTGAGGCATTTATTTGCAGAACCTCCCCATGGTAGCCTGTTTCCCCTGTTCCACAGATGGGCAATGGAGGCAAAAGGAGATTCAGGGAGCCACCCCACACCATGCAGGCAGTCTTTGGCAGAGATGGATGCTCAGCTCACATCTCTCAACAGTGCTCTGACCACAAGGTTGCTCTTTCTAGCAGTGAAAACCATGAGTGAGGCTAGCAAGACTGAGTGGCATTGCATTTTGTCATGGGCACACTGATGCTCCCTTACCGGCATCAGGACTGGCTCTGTTGTATGCAGCAGTTGTCTGGAGTAGTGGTTGAGAGAAGTCAAATCAAATCAAATCATAGGGCTGGAAGGGACCTCGTGAGATCATCGAGTCCAACCCCCTGGGAATTGAACCCAGGACCTTCTGCATGTTAAGTAGAGGTGTTAGCCACTGACTCCGTCTGCAGTTTCTTAAAGATCATCAAGTCCAACCCCCTGGGAATTGAACCCAGGACTGTCTGCATGTTAAGCAGAGGTGCTAGCCACTACAACTTGAGGTCAGATCAGATTTGGGTATCCCTAAGATTTGCAGTGTTGCGCTCTGGGGTTTGGACCCATCTCTATGGAGAGGTACAAGCCCAGAAGTTGGTACTTTACCTTGGGCTCAGTTATGTATCTGTGCCTGCTCAAAGCTTTTACTTGTGTACAAAGTGTTACGTTTATCATGGATGGATCTGCTTTGGAAGGTTTGGAGCTGGGTCTGGGGTCAGTTCCCCATCTAGACTAGGAGCTACATGTGCAGTGTTGCACAAAGCCACCGATGTTCAGATGCCACATTTATACCTGGGAGGGGGTGTTCAGACTCTTGGTTTCTTTTAAAGTGCTGCATGTTCCTGCTAATTTCTCCAGACATGCTGTGAGCTTCTGGCGGGTGGACAAGGCTTTGGTGGATTAAGACTCCAGGGTGAAAAGGTGTTGTTACTCCATTGTTAAATAGCTTATGAACAGCCCATACAGTGTAGGCACACCCAGATTGCTTTCTGCTTACACAATGTACCTGGCACACCCTTCGGAACAGACAAAACCTCAGAACCAAGTTTTCATATGTTGCAGCCTTAGGGAATGATTATTTTTTAACCTTTGTTGTTCTTTCTACATTAAGGAGTAGATGCACAGCCTGAGCAAATAGGCATTCCCCACTGAATCCAATGGGGCTATACCAGTATCCACCAGCCGAAGATCTGGACCGAAGAGTCAGCATGAATTTTAATGGCCAGTACAGCAGCTTTAACAGCAGGAGACCACATACTTATTGGGTAATTGTTCAGTGACATTAAGGGCCTCATCTGAGTACCATTAATATTCATGGAGCTTGGATGTCAGCATGAAAGGAGGGAGAGAGTCAGAAAAGAGAACTGTGTGACTCCAGAGGATTGAAAAGTGAACACACAGCTTTCAGCCTCTGCGTCTTTTCAAATGCAGCACTCAGAGGCAGTGCCTGCATGCCGTGACTCTCCAAGAGGCCAGGTGGCCCCTATATGCAATGAATTACTGGGGCTCAATCTGGTGCTGAGTGAATTAGTGTTTGTGCGAAACTTAGCAGTTTTAGTAGAGCAGCTCAGAACAAAATGAGGCCTTCAATGCTGTTCCACTTCCTTCAGCAGACATTTCAAAAGTAAAGGCTATGATACTGGTGTTAGTGTAAATCAAGAATGATTCTGCACATCTAAATCTGGTGTAATTGAAACCAGAATTGGATCCAAAATAAAAAAAGGATGTGGCTGATGGACTAGACTAAGGATTGAGAGATACGGGTTCCAATCCTGGCATGTTAGAGGCTGAGCTCTTTTTGAAATCTGGCCGTTTCTTTAGGTGGTTAAATGGGAACTGAGCCCCTTTGAAAATGTGGCCCTGGATTTCTCTGGACCTCAATTCTTCACCTGTAAAATGGAATGATAAACGACAAACCCAAACTCCTGTCAGAATATATGCCCTCCTGAGCGGCTGGGAATAATTCTGGAATATAATTATCTACAGAGACTTTCTCTGGGGAACTGTGTCACTGTCCTCAGATGTTCCTAAAGGTGAAGCGTATATTCAGAGATCTGAGCCCGCTTGCTGGTCGGTTGTAGAATTCTTTGCTTGCATTACAGTGCCGAGGGACTTCTGTCTCAGCTTGTGTCTAGGGAGTGTGCAATGAATGAGTTGTATTGTAAGTGGGTGTGTACGTCTGAAAATTCCTGAATCACTTGCTTTATCATTACTGCACCTATAGCAACTTCCTTCCTCAGGTGAGGCTGTGTTTAAAAGCAGAGAGTGAAAGGAATCGCCCCTTCAGCAGTTGGGTGAGAATTCATATCAGCCCCTCAATAACGGGGGAAGAGGAAAGAAAAGGCTAATTCTGAGCCAGGTATGTACAGCACTGCCCGGGAGGGAGTCAGGCAGGAGACATTTGAGCCCTGCCAGCACTGTGTGTTATGCAGAGAAAATGGCAGCACAGGAAGGGGATTTCTTGTCAAGATCTGAGGACTGGCAGACGTTTCCAGCAGGCCATGAGAAATTTCTGTGATTGAGTTACATAAATGGAAAGCGTTTGTATAATGCATATACTTTGCTAGGATTTTTAAACTTTGCAGAATTGAGACAGGACCTTGAACTTTCAGCAGAGAGGGCAAGTTTTGATCTGGAATTAAGCCTGAAAAGGACAGGACAAAGGATGGGACTGCAAACATAACTGCACTGTAGGCAGGCAAAGACAGGCCTGGCTGGAGTACGTTCCTGTGTTAAAAATTTTCCAGAGGGGTAGCTGTGTTTGTCTGTGTATAGCAAAAGCAAAGAGAGTCCTGTGGCACCTAATAGACTAACAGATTTTTTTGAGCATTAGCTTTCATGGGTTGTAGCCAATGTTCCCTCTAATTTTTCATAGACTGTGTATGCAAAAAATTTCTTTTGTGCAAATTTTTGGAGCCTGTGTCCAAATTTGTGCGCACTCCAGTGAATGTGGTCAAACTTGTGAGTGCACTGAAGTAAGTTTGTATGATTCAAAGAATATCTAAATTTTATTTTGATCTGGTGATAGAAATGATTTTATAAATTACAAAACCTTATTTGAAACGTGTTGCTTGAAATCACCTTCTTAAAAGTAGCATAAAAATATTAGCACTATTGAATTTTTTGTGCGCATTTTATTTTGTTGTGTGTGTGAATTTCACAACCTGTGTGCTTGCACACACGTGCACACCTTAGAGGGAGCATAGGTTGTAGCCCATTAAAGCTAATGCTTGAAGAAAACTGTTAGTCTATAAGGTGCCACAGGACTTTCTCTGCTTGTGTTAAAAATTCGTCTATGTGCCATGTATTTGGGACCTGATTTTTCAGAGGTGAGGTGCACAAACAACTCTTCATAAAGTCCATGAGGACTTGAGTTCTTGGCATCTCTGCAAAAGCAGGCTGTTAGACACTGAAGCAGACTCCTAGCAGAGTAAATTGTCCTTTGTCTTAGAGAATAAAATAAAGATGCTTTCTCTCTCCAGGTTAGTTCATTGAAAACAAACTTATACTGAAGGTTGAATACAAAGGCTGGAGCTTGTCCATTTGTTTTAAATGTTACATGACTTAAATATATACTCCGGACCATCTGAAGGGCTGACATTCCTCTCACTGATGCTTTTGAACTCTATGGAAGTCAAGGAAATTACCTTGTAAATGGGAAGGGAGGGAAATGAAAGGGTTATGATTTGTGTTTCTGTTTCCTGCACCATTTCATTCCTGCTGCAAATTCTGTCTCAGGTGAGTCGTCAGAGGCATGAAATCTCCCCACCGGCTCACTGTGCAGGCATTTTACATTCTCCTGGGTAAGCTTTACCACCCTAACTGGTCCTCTAGATATCTTTACTTGGTTAGAAATGGTATTACTATGTTTTAGTTAAAGTGGCCAGGATATTTGGGTGGGGAATGAGCTGTGTTGCCCCTTAGCTCCTATGCAACCCTTGTTTCACCAAGTTGATTGTAAATGCTACCTACGTATCCTGCAGAGAAAATGAGAGCATAGGGCTAGCCGTGGGGTTTTCTGTGAGAAATGACTGAGTTTAGTCTTTCACAAGCAGCTGGAACTTGGGTCTGGTTGCCTCTAAGAATTAAGAGATGCAGTTAGGTTATGAGCTATTTATTTGCTTTGATTACTGATAACATGGCAGCACCTTGAAGCCCTAGTTGTGGTCCAACAGTCCCATGGGGTAAGGTGTTGCACAAACACTAAACAAAAAGCCAATTTGTGTCCCAAAGAGTTAACTATAGCAGGTGGATACAGAGAGAGCCCAAGGAAGCAATGAGATGCTACTGGTCAGCATGACAGACTGGTCTCTTGGCACAGCAGCACTCTAACCACTGCCAAGGTTTATGGAGACATCTCAGCAGAGGAGAGCTTGAAGGAGGAGTTGTTAATAAGGACAGATTTAGTATTTTATCCTTTATTTCTTTGTTTCAATTAATCAGGTCAGTTAGTGCCCCCAGCGATGGTGTTTTATGGCATTGCATAGAAAAATATGAAAGGCTTGTTCCCTTGTGTTGTTTTAGTATTGCCACAGCTCCTGGATGCCCAGGGCCCCTGCTCCTATGATGCCTGCTACCCACCGGTGGGAGACCTGCTAGTAGGAAGAATCCATCACTTGAAAGCTTCGTCTACATGTGGCCTTGTCCAGCCCGAGACCTACTGCACGCCCTATGAGGAAGTACGGTCAGCTCTGGACTCTTTGCGTTCACATCCATCGCGTCGGGAAGCTAGCTATACTCCAGGTTCCCCACACCCACTTAAAGCCCTGCCGTGTTTGGTCTGTGTGAGGCACTCTCTGAGCATCCCATAATCTTTAACTTCTTTATCCTCCCAGGGAGGCCAGCACTAATAACCCTGCATGACAGAGAGGAACTGTAACTTGCCCGAGGTCACACAGGGAGTTGGTGACAGAGCGCAGGTCCCCCAAGTTGTCGGGCATTGCTCTAATCCTGCCTGTTGGTGTTTGCCATTGGGACACTCTGAGCAGCTGAAAGGTGCTGGGAAAGGGGCCTTTCAGCAAGGTGCAGCTGGCACTAAAAGGCCCCCCAAAGGTAGACAGTCTGTTATTTCATGGGCATGGTAAAAACTGTACAGAGAGGCCAGTTAAATGGTCTCCGACCATTCAGACAAAAGCTGGGATAATAAAACTCAAACCCCACCTCTGCTCACGCTAGCTGACAGCACAGAACGTGACGTGATCACTGTAAGTCAGAGCTAAGTGAGTCCTTTCAACCGCTTACGTCTGGTCTAGGTGCAGTTTTTGCCCCATGTTACCATTTCAGTTTGGAGTGTGATGTTTTTCCTGAAATGGGCTGTTCAGCCCTAGGGTGGATGCAGTTATCTAATAATAGTACCTCATGTGCACTTATCTTACTCATTGTTCCTGCATGGGAATTCACTGTCTCAGTATAAGCACTTTTCTATGGGTATATCTATGTCTGAAGTCAGGATGTTGTGCAGCATTAACAATGCCAGTGTTAGAAAAAAACTCTAAAAAATCCAAAAGACTTGAGTGTAACATCAGAGCTAAGGTTTATTTATGGGAGCGCTCTCAGGGAGATGGGCAAAGCAGGTCTCCAACCCTGTGACATAGGACCAGACCTTTTATAACTTTCTGCGGCTCTCACATATTTGCATACATGCAGAAAACAGCAGTAACATAATCTATCAGTTTTTCATTGGTACAAATTGTAGCTTTTCCTTTTATGGATCCAAGGACAGAAAGACTATAGTTTTCACAAAAAAGAACAACAATGCAGTTCTAGCTGGATAGATAAGGCAGTACGGTATGTAATTATCAGCACAAAAGCAGGAAGGCTGCCAAAATGATGGTTCTTGTCTGCATTTCTTTTACACCGGTATAGTTACAATGGTACAACTTATGTAGGTAGACAAAGACTGTACAGTGGGTTTGATTCACATATGGTATCCCTGAACTTCTGGATTTGTTAGACCCCAGAAGACCCAACTGAAATTCAAGTAGAAATTGTTCCAAGGAGCTACATTTTTCAGGCTGAGACTATGGAAAACCACTGAATTTCAGCCATTGAGTTTCCTTGGATTTACATAGAACTGTCTGCTCAGAGATCATCAGCGCTCTATCCTTGTGATAAAAATCCCTCAAAAATTTATCCTGTCCCGAACCTCAAGTGAAACTCAATAGCAATGGCCAAGGCCCTTCACTAACCTAGCCAAGGTCTGGTTTTTCGCAGTCTCCCAAACCAAGTGTGTCACTGGGGTTCCAGGTTTCTTTGTGGGGTTAATTTCCTTAGCTTGGCCAGTTCCTATAGTTTTGTGGTTATTTTTAGTCTCAGTAAGGGATGCCAATGGAAGGACAGATAAGAGAGGCTTTAGAGCACGGGTGGAAATTGGGGTCAGTGAAAGGTGTGGCTCACAGAAGAGAGATGCTTGAGAGGTAGTGATGGGTTTTATTGGCTAGTATGACTCTCAGTAATTTTACAGTTCCAATGTGTCAGATTTACTGGAAAATTTCCTGGAAAATGGCAGTAAACACGTGAGTGTTACTTGTCGGCAATGGTGTTAGTGTATGCAAAAACCTCCACACTTAGGTGGTCATTTGAAATTGGAAATGGGACCTTTTATACAACTATCTGCCATAGTTTGGATGCAGTAGAACCTGCATTTGAACTCCTCTTGTCTGTAATTTAGCCTAATCTGTAACCTGACCCCTTGTACTTGGGGAGCGCGCGTGTGTGTGTGTGTGTGTGTGTGTGTGTGTGTGTGTGTGCGTCCCCAGATGTCTTTACACAGCATTGCTTTGCTGCTGTGAATGAAACAGACTTCTCTCTTAAAAAGACCTGCTCATTGTCACCTTGACCCACGGACAGTATAACTAGTTGATTTCTTTCCTGGTTTTGACCAAGACAGGGTTTATTCTTCTCACTTCCTATTAATAGATGGCAGCTGCATCATGTCCTAAATGCCAGTTGGGTTATTTAGTGTAGATGTCATGTTCTCAGCAGTGCGGCTGCTGACTGCAGGTTGGTTCTATAATGATGAGGGTAAAGCCCCAGATAACCTCATTTCCCTTTGCTCTTCTCATGGCATTTGGGGCCCAGAGGGAATCAGGAAGTATCTAAGATCTTATCTGAGATCTTGCAGGCCCAGAAAGTCCACATGAGTGTTTTTAAGTTGTGAAGGCTCATCTGACCAAGCCCATTTTCCATTTGACACATGGAGGTGTGTCTCATCCTGGGTAGTAGTGCTGAGGACCAGAGAGCCGGGCAGAGAATCGGAAAAAGTTGCATTCATAAAGAGGACATTTTGTCTTCGGGGGAATGGGGCAGCAGTTAGCTGTGGGAATTTCTGTCAGGACTCTGTCTCTGATGATCATGGTACTGTGGAAGAGACAGCATGTGCTTCTGGTTGTGTAACCCCGACCGCTGTAGTAAAGTGAGCAGGAATGGGTGAGACCCTGGGGATTCAAAGCTTTGCCAATATGTCAGTCTTAATTTTCATGAGATTGAATCTTCTGGTTTTAATAAATGAGTGTGAGATATTCAAAAGGACAAATGTGTTAAATGATCAATTCTCACTGACTTTCAGTGGCATTTCACTGCTCTCATGCCTTTAAAACAGCATGTTCTTGAAGCTAAAGAGAAGCCTGTCCTCTCTACTAGGACAAAAATCCTTCAAAAGCTAAACTAAACTAAGCTGGCCATGTTGGTGCTCTGTATATGGTAGGTATAATCCCTCACTTAAGCAAGTGTAACAACATTGATTTATCTAGGGGCATGGTAAATTTTCTATCACCTGCAGTTTTTAAGTTTCTCTGAAAGCTATGTTGTAGCTCAAATGGAAGTTACAGCCTTGAGGCAAGAGTAATTGGATGAGGTTCTTTGGATATGCTATGGAAGTTAACTAGATGACCCTTATGGCCTGAAAATCCATAAATCTATTACAGTATTTGAATCTCTATGTTCTCTCATCTTACCTGATATGAAAGAGAGCAGAATTAAGTCAAAAATAACAACCTGAAGAACAGTTTTCTACTATCTGTAGCTGCAGTTCAAACTGAATCAGCCTGATGGCCTTGTTCAGCCAGTCACTGTTTGGGTCTCTGCTCCCACTGAAATGTAGAGATGGCCAGGATGCACCCAGTGCCATGTAAAATCAAGCCCTTGGGTTTGGGCTACCTGAGATGGAGATGCAGTCTGTAACAGTTAGTCTCCGCTGTCTGTTTTGTGTCTGTAATTCTTTGTATCCTCCATGTCTGCATGTGCTTGATCCTTTCTGTTATGGAAAGGAGAGGCTCATGGTCACCTAAAATGAAAGCTCACATCTTTTTCCCAATAGTAGTGACAAATAAGTTATGAATTGTTCGTCTTTTCCTAGAGGGAACATGCCTGCAGCCCAGCACCTTCATTTCCCTCTTGAAATGCCTCTAAAGTCAGAGCATCCTGAGCTGAGATGGAGTGGTCAATAGTGAATTCCCTCCTTGTACAAACTCTTGTTTATTTAGTCCTATTTTTATTCCCTTGCACACTCTTTGGATGCAGTGCTACATGACTTACTCTGTGCCAAATAGCTTTAGACTTAGAGTCCATTTTGCAACCTCAGCAGAGGGCATGTAATGAGGGGTTACTCTCATTCTGTCTCTTTCCCCTTTGCTTGCCTTCTGCCCAGTGTGTGCTGTCTGACTTTGGTGCCAGTTTAAACTGTTCCATAGTGCACTCTTTTGCAATTCTGGTTGGTCTCTTGATGCCGGCATCATCCCAGTCCCCTGGTCTCCTGTCTGCTTCCAGTGCTCCGACTGTGATTCCCTGTAACCTTTATACTTCATGCCCACTGGCTGCTAGTCAGGGCTTGAAACTCGGGCACTGAGCAAAGATCAGGAGGAACAGTGTTACTGATAGCAAAGGAGGTTCAGCAGCCATTTGAAAAGTGAGAAAGGAGAGAAATTGAACAAAGGAAAGAGCTTGTTGGAAAAACACCGAGCGCTTGGGAGAATTTAGCTCAAGTCAGCAGAGGAAGTCAAGTGCATGTTGGTGCTGGGCTAAAGAGGTCAGGGCATGATGTTGTTGGGAACAATCCTGTTGATTTCCTTAGGATTTGGATGAGGCCCCTTGTCTCTTTAATTTATCTAAATATCAAGATCAGCATTTTGGTGGGGAAAGGGGTGTTCTCTTACCTCACATTAGCTAACATGGTAACTGCAATGAGGTAAACTTCTGGGGAAGACGAGGCAGTTCATAATTTCACTTGTGTCGGCAGGTTGTGGGAACTAAGAAGGTGCCTAGGAGTTGCCTTAACCTGCCAACATGTTCAAGCTGTAAACGGCCTTGTCAGTAGGAGAAAAAGGTGTGTTCTTACCATACGTTCTCTAAAGCAAAATAAAACCTTAGTGGAGATAAAAGGTGTGTCTCCCTGCAACCCCCTTGCCTCTGTAAGCGATGCAGAAAGGGTGGTCTCCATGGGGCAGTCAGTCACTCCTGCCTGCACCGGGCCAGTTTTGATGCAGAGACTTGGTGGAAATGAATCGGTGTTCTGCCAGAGAGTTCAGGGGGGCCAAGATTTCACCCTTCTTGACTGGGGCATATGCAAAGTCCCATTGACCTCAGTAAGCCTGTTGTGCTCTGTTCCCTTGAGGGGTTTTCCAGCCTCAGCATCTCATTACTCATCACCCCAGGGACCAGCTGGGTTATTTACATATGTTTGCAGTGCTTAGGCAGCTTCCCCACTTGTTTCTGGGAAGGGGAGCAGAACTAGCAGCATCTAGCCTGGCTTGCTTCATACTTCAATCAAGCTCTTTTCTCTGCTTCCAGCCTTTCTTTCCCGTTTGCTGATACAGCCTCAGCTGCGGGGGATATTTCCTTCCAGTTTGCCCCCACAGTCACCTTATTGCCCTCTTCTGCCAGCTGCCTGTCATTCAGTCAGTGCCTGCTTGGTCTGTTCTGGTGGGGATCTGAGTGACATGGGATTTGAGTTAGCCACTGAGCCCACACACCTTTATGATACCCTTTCCCAGAGCGGTGTGTTCCTGTGAAGACTGGCTAAGCAAAAATGGCTCGCTTGACTCACCAGCACAGTTTGAAGATATGCTTGCGCCATATCCTTTGTGTCTTAAGTTCTCTGCCTTTCTGGTCACAGAACCTACATACTGTTTCAGTCTAAGATCTCAAGACCCCCCCCGCCCCCCAAAATACCCTTTATTTACATGGTGGCAGCAAGAGGCTTCAGTGATGATCAGGACTCCATTATGAGAGAGGGTCCTTGTGCCAAAGCGCTTATGTCTAAATAAACAAGCATCAGAGGAAGGAAGTAGTATCTCCATTTGAAAGATGAGGAGCCAAGGTGAAGAGATAGTGATGTGTTGCAGATCTGTGGTCAAAAGGCATGGGTGGATTTTGAACTGGGACCTTTGAGTCCCTTTCTGAGTCAAGTGAGTTAGGGGGAGTTCTTTGTACACTAATAGCAATTAGGTACCCAACTCCCAATGGTTTTGAAGGGGAGTTAGTTGCCTAGCTATTTTTCTCTTTTGCCTTTTAAAATCTCTCTCTTGATCCTGAAGCTATCCATTCTTCAGTGTCCGGGGCACATGGTGTGGAGGACTCCAGTGCCTTGCAGCTTCCTTTGATAGGAAAACAGAAGCAAAATTGGTGGGACAATGGCTAGGGAGGCTTGTCTTGGAAACTTAGGACTCTTTTTGCATTGACCACAGAGCACATGAGGCATAAAAGCATAGCCTGAGTTTAGAAATTCCTGCTCACTTTATGGCACCTGGTTACTGAAGTGCCCCAAGTTTCTCGTGCAAAAAAAATCTCTTCAGATGCACACAAAGCCCAGTAAAAACAAATGACGCTTCCACATTGGTGAGGTGGTGCTCAAGGTCTCAGCTTTCCACAGTGAGGCAGCTAACCTGAGGATAACAGGTGACCCTGGCACCCAAACTTTCTCAAGAGGTTTGCTTTATGGAAGACCTTGAATATTAAAACACTGTTTGCATAAGGTCAAGGACAGTTGTTTCATTATCTTGCTGGGCAGTCAATGCATAACAGCCATGAAGAGTGAGAAGACACCTTTATCATACTAAGATACGGAGTGATAACAGGACTGCATAACATGGCCTCGCTAGGTGAGGAAGTGTGAAGTGATTTCTGTGATTAGATATACCTAATCCCCAAAATGCAGGGCTAGGGGGCTGGAATACAGGGGAGATCCCTCAATGACAGATGAGAGTGATAAAATGGCAGTCTGGTAAAGTGCTGCTGCACGTCATCCAGCTGCCTTTGGTTTATTCACAGCAACCCTCCCTTTAGTATCTTAGCACTGAAACATTTTGGCTAGTGCCCAGTATCAGTAAAAGGGAATATGCCAGTGATTCCAGCTGGAGTTGTCTTGCCGTTACTGTCGGATGACTGCTCTGTTGCTGACTACCTGTCTCGAGTGTGGGTCTCAGCACAGTTTGTGTCTCACAGAAAACCTCCATTGGCCATGACTAAATGGCCAGTGAAAAGAATATTCCCCTGTCTCCTCACTTCACAGAGACCACCAAGCAGCTGTCCTATGACACTATAATCCTTGGATAAATTAGCACCAGCAACCTCCTGGGAAAAGACTTGGCATCCCTTTTGCAAGTCCCCGAGTCACTAAACTCATTTTCTTTTGTGGCCCAAAATAGGATTTGAACTCAGGTCTTCTCTAGGAAAGATGAGTTCTAAAGCATGGCTTTGTAATGCTTTGGATGTCAAGGTGTCCATATCCATAAATGCATTCTTCTTTCCGTGCTTTTGGTAGTGAAAGCCTAGTATTGTGTGCGATTGGAGAACATTGATTTGGGAATTGCAGTGGCTACACCTTCTTTAATTCTAACACTGATGCACGCTGTGGTTGCTTCAGTCCTACAAAGGACACATCTCAACCTGCCTAGGGTGCACAGTTTCCCCATTCTCTGTTTATGCTAACCTTTGCTGTGCTGAGCTGAAGAAACACTAACCATGGCTTGCGCTTTGAGACAGCAATGCATACTCACCCCCTCTGTGAACAAATTTCAGCAGAGCAGCGTGCCAAATGTCATCTTAACCCCCTAACGACATACTCTTCTCTGTATGGATAAACACTACTGTCTGGTTCCCGAAGATCGCTGTCCTTGCACATTTTAAGTCATATCTTTCTGAGGGCAAGTGATGGCTTAACTGACTCTAAATGCCCACACGTCTGCTTTTCAGAAAGGCTAATAAACTGAATCACTTAACTAGAACCAGGCAGTTACTGTACCTCTGAGATACCTGTTCAGCAAGTGCCCTGTCAACTTGTGGGTTTTTTCCTTTGATTCCATTTATGCATTGCCTATCTGCTGACCTCCAACAAAGAGCAGGACAGGGGTCAGAAGTTTATTAGCAGGCCTTTGGCATTGTTTAGTCAAGGATTGCCAACAGTCACCCCAGGGCAGTGAGGCAGGAGGATCACAGGTGTTCACAGACTAAAGTAGAAATGAAAATGTATTGCAATTAGAGATAAGTAGGTAACGAGCGCTGTGCTAGGGGCCTTGTTGGAGGGTGATGTGGCCTTTTAGTTAGGGCACTACTTGGCACCTGGTGGGTTCGGGTCCCTGCTCCTTCACAGACTTTCTATGAGACCTTAGCATCCAGTGGCAGGGAGTTCCATAGGTTAAGGTTTCAGAACAAATATCTTCTTCTGCTTCCCTTTTAAATGTAAATGGTGTCATCTGTCATTTTTTATACCTGTTTAAAGGGAGAACTCATGTGTTTTTCCTTGATTTTTGTTTCTTTAGTCTACCTTCCCCTCATCATCCTTTGAAACCCTTGGAAGGAATCACTGTTGGGGCAAGGTGTTACTCTCAGTGAGGAAGGGAATCGGGTCTGGCCTCTGGTGGTTAAAAATGTATCTGCTCTTGCTGCCAATAAGCTGTCCCCATATGCCCCAGAGGTGTTTGTCTGAGGTGTTTGCCATTAGAAATGTTCCACGATTAGAAGTAGTAATCATAAACCTCCACTGCACATGTTAACTGTGAGAAAGCAGAAAAGAAGTTCATGCTAAAATGTAGAGAGATGATTAGACTCCCAAGAGGAGCATCGAACCCTTTTCCTTAAATGATTGTGCTCTTGTCCTTGAGTGGCATTTGGTTAAATGACCAAGCTCTAAATAAGATGGTGACTCAGACCCCAGATGAAATAGGGTGGCTGAGAGCAGCGTGACACTTCCTTGTCACAACAGCAGGAGCCAAGGTCTTACTGGAGTATTTTTTTAGGGGAAAGGCACAGTGTAGTACAGGGGTCGGCAACCTTTGCCAACCCTTGTGCCGGTCCTTCCTCCTTGACCCTCAGCTGGTGCTGGCATTCGTCTCTGCTGAAAAAATGTGATTGCTGCCTGAAAATTCAGCAGCGGTCACGGCTGGAGTGGGAGCACTTGCCAGGCATGCCATGGAAAGAAGTTGCTCAGAGTGGCTCATCTTGGTGGTGTGCCTGGGACAGGAATCCCCAGGCGTGCCACGAAAAGAAGTGGGTCCTTTCAGGTGTCCCCAGGCATGCTGCAGAAAGAAGCTGCTCAGCGTGGCTCTTTTGAGGAGCATCGCACTGCAGAGAGGAGCCACTGCGGGCAGCTTTTTTCTGTGTCACATGGAGGCAGAGGCATCGGGGGACCCCCTATGTCCCAGCTGCACTCGAAGGAAGCCTCCCAGAGAGGCTTTCAGTGGCAGGAGTGGCAATTTCTCTGGTACTGCATAGGGTGCCGCGTGCCGCTCTGAATGGGCTCGGGTGCCACTGCCGGCACACCTGCTGGGGGTTGCCTACCCCTGATGTAGTACTTCAGACAACTCTGAGGCAAGACTGGTATGACTGGGAACAAGCAAAGCCAGTTCCTTGATTTAAGTGGTACCTTATGCGGAATTATTGTCCCAGCAGCAGAAGCAAGTTTGTCCACTGACCATGTGGAGCACAGGAAGCAATAGTCCAAGGCTCCTGCATGTATTGTTCCAGAAAGCATGGCTCAGCTGGGACATTGCTGGACAAGCAGAGAGGAGTTGAGTGTCTGTAGCTCTTTTAATTCTCAGCCTCTGCTCTCAAAGCAGAACAGCTCTGTGTAAGCTGAAAAGCTGGTTTCTGTCTCTCACCCAGAGAGTGAGTCCAGTAAGAGATGCTATCTCACCCACCTGGCCAACAACAACAAAGCAATCACAACGGACTTCACTTTGATTACAGTACTAGATAGCAATTATTTTTGGCCAGTCCTAGCCTCAGAAAACAAATCAGTTCAACTCAGGAGTTAATTTGCAATGACAAACCTGTTTTCCCATGTCCAGGTTACTAGGAAAATTCCTTAAGCAGTGTGAGTTAGTTTCAGGTGTCATTACAGGCCAGAGTTGGTTGCTGAAAAGGTTACCAAGGTTTTGGCAAATACAAGCCGAATTTGTAACAAACCGGGGCAGAAATGATGGTTTCAGGGGAAAATCCTGTGCCAGCTGGGTATTTTTGAAAAGGATTGGCTAAAAGCACAGCCTGGAATCCACTTGCCTCAAACACTGGGCTTTGAATAAAATGGTTGGTCTCAGATCTGATTAGGCCTTGGTTTTGATGTCCCTTCATCTGCTAAGAGTTGGGCATAGCTGAAATCCTTTATCTTCTTTCCACATTCCTCTTCAGATTTTGGGGGCTCAGGTAAACTCAAAGCAGGATTTGAATCATCCAGGTTTTGCCAAATCTGTCAACCTTCTTGTTTCACCTGTGTTTCTGATGTGAAATGTAATGATTTGGGCTGAGTTTCACTTTCAGTGTTCAGAATCAAAGTGAAAATTGGGAGCCTGGCTGGGATCCCTTGCAAAGAAAAACTGCCTACTAATCGTAGGTCTGGAAGGTAACTTGTGAGTTGTTTAGCCCAGTCCCCTGCACTCATGGTAGGACCAAGTATTAACTCTTCTCGCCCTCCATCACAGGTGTTTGTCTATCCCGCTCTTAAAATCCTTGGAGCTGGAATTTGGGCAGCATATTGATCAGTATTTCTTCAGTACTGTCTGTGGGAAAGCGTAGGGTGACTGTGATTTAATGGGGCACTTAATGGGCATAAAGAGACTATCCACACCAGCTTGCTCTAACTTGCCCATAAGTTGGTTGTTAATGGGGAATTAAAATACATTGAAATAATATATTATGTCACCTAGCATTATTGGAAGCCCTTGTCTTGAGATGACTTATTGTGTCTGCTTTTACTGTTCTTGACAGGCCTATATATTAAAACAAGTTAAAACCCCCCCCACAGTTTTGCAGCTCCTCTCCGGATAAAGCTCAGACGGGCAATAATTGTTCCCGTAATAGCCCCCGTGCAAGGCCCCAAGAGGGGAAGCTGGAATTTGGCAGCCAAACTGACATGATGCCTCTGAAAGCTGAGTTAAATACGTGACCATAAAGTCAAGAGGAATCATGGGTCTCTGTACTATGGCCAGAGGGGCTTGGAGGCAGGAGGAAGTTTTTCATTTTTGCTGTGAGGCCAGTAATTCTAATCAATACTGTTTTAAACATTGTGAGGGTCCATTTTAGGGACTGTACACTGGTATTACAGTGGCAACTAGAGCTATTTAAAACCCTCTTGGTTGGCCTGTCAGCTTAAAAATCTCTAAGTGGCATGATAACCTCTCCCCATCTCTGCCCCACAGCGTGAGGATAAGCAGCAGCTGGTCTACAAGGTCCCTGGCGAATGAGACCAAAGTGGAGGTGAGCGTGGATTGCAACACCTTAGTTTTACCTCTATATTAGGAGGAGGGTGTTGCTGCTTTCACACTTAGGGACAGTCACACCGGACACAAAGGGATGTAAATACAGTGACTCCCTAAGTTACAATTCAGGGGAAACTTTGACAAGAATGGTCTCCTTCTTTGAGCACAACCTGTGCCTATGTTTGTATGCCTATAATTGCAGTTGCGTATGTGAGCACCTCCCTGATTTTTAGTTTGAGGTGCATCTGCTCAGGTTCGAACCTACAATTCATTATGTGAACACAAAATTTGGATGCAACTTGTGCCTGTTCCCACAAGTCTGCTTGAAATTATAACCCACAACTTCTCTGTGCCAAAGATTTCATCTGTGAAATGTGATACCAGTACTTGCCTACCTGAAACTGCTTTTGGGGTAAGTTAAATTAATTAATGTTTATAAAGGGCTTTTCATGTCAATAGCACCCTTTAGCCCAGGATCACAAAGGTTTATCTACTTGTATTATAATAGCTGTAACTCAGATTTGGGGCCTCACTGTTTTAAAGAATATATACACACATAGAGGTGACAGTTTTTGCAACAACGAGCTTGCAACCTGAGTAGACAGAACAGGATATTAAGAGGTCGTCAGGTGGCTTGTCCAAGATTGCACAGCAGGTCACTGGCAGAGCTTGGAACAGAATCTTTATCTCCTTCTTCCAGCCTCATTTCCTATCCTCTAGACTAGACTGCACAGCCTGGGAAAATCCATCTAAACGAATCTATATCGAAAGCCTAACAATGTGATGAAAGAGAATTAGGCAAAAAAAGCAGGTGTTTTCTGGGTAAAACTTTAAATCAGCAGCTCTATTGTGATATCCAGTAATTCCCTATGTCCTGGGGAACTTTGAGACACATAGTTTCTACTTTCAACTTGAAGTGTCAGGAATGGCAAAATGCTCTTCTTGTGCAATGCAAAAATTACACAATTTGTCTGAAGCCAGTGAAATGTGGTTGCGCTTCCAAAGTTAATTTTAGCTTTCCAAAAAATAATAGTTTTTTAAAAAAGCGAGTGAGATTTCAACATTCTAGTCTGCTGCTTCATGTAATGATTATTTCAGTCCCCAAGTGCAGACGTGTTCAGGGCTGGGAGGCACGGGGCACCAGGGAGCTCAGCCAAAGTGGCTTCATGTTGTTTTTGGCTAATGCAAGGCTCCTCCGTGATTGCAGCAGGCAGACCTTTCACACAGTAACAGAGTTAAGTTGAGCAAAAACAGGTGGGATTTAAAAAAAACGCCAGGTCGCTGAAGCACGGAGGGAAGGGGTGGGGGAATCTCCCCAGTAAATTGAAGCGTAGCTTAGCTTAGGAAACAGCTTCCAGATGATTCCTAAGTTGAGCTTGTGATTTTAGTTTTACCCAGATGTTTTTGCTTTGACTTTATATGGAACTGCATTTTAAAAAAGCTACAGCTTGATTGCCAATACTTGGCATTATGTTTCAGCTGCTGGAAGTTACATGTGCCTGTGTGAAATATCTTAACAGAGATGAGTGCATAATTTGTTGTGAATCGTTTATCAGACGAATTTAGCCTTCCTGTCCCCTCGGACTCTGTGATCACTTCAGAAGTTTTCTCACTATGAATCTTTATTGGAAACTGTTCACTAATTTTTTCGAATAACCACTTTTCTGTAGCTTCTTGGTTACAAGTACATTGAATAATCTCACAGTCTGAAATATGAACTTTTATTTGACACATGATGTTTATTTATGTTCCCTGACTGAGTGGGTGTAACTTTTACTACCAGAGAACTTGCACGACTATGAATTTTAAAGTTGCTTTATTCTCGTTAATCATGTTTCTTGTGGTAGTGCCAGTGGACATTCCTATAACTTTACAATTTACATAGATCAGATAGACTTGGCGTGGGGGAAGGAGTATAACATTCAAGCAGAGCAGATGGTGTGGTGGTAACAAAAGTTGCGTCCAATTCCATCACACTTTTTGAGGTGGATTTAGTTAGGAAGAGATCAGCTAAATGGAATGAAAAGCGAAGGGAGAAGAGATGGCAGAGGGAAGGAGGGCAAGGGGTATAGGGAAGGGGAAAAGAGGGTCAAGCGTGGAGGAAACTCAGGGGAAAAGACTGAGAGTGACATGGAGGGTGAAGGTTGGAGCAAACAGCCAATCGATATTGTGCAGCGACAGTCCTATCAAAACCGTAGACAGTTCTACGATCCTTGATTGTGGCTGTTTCTGCAGCTCCTCCGACTGACTGACTGGTTCTTCTGTGCAGTTTTTACCCCAAAGTGTGGGGTAGGAGGACAGGGGCTGGATTGTAGTTTACCCAGAGTGTGGGGCAGTGTCTCTGGCGCAGCTCTCACTGAGGAGGGGAGGGGCAGAGATGTCCCTGGCTGTGCACCATTTTACTCCTTGCTTCCCAGAGCATCAGTCCCTGCTTTCATTGCTTCTGCAGCTGCTCTGAATAGCTGAAGCTTTAAAATTGACTGTATCTACAAATATTCCTGCAAGTGAATTCTTGTGCTAAGATATTTGCAGAACATGAGCAATGCAAATACAGCTGCAGTGAATTCATTTAACAGTAGGAATGAATATTCACTGAACCACCTTTTTCAATATCCACCTAGCTCTCCTATCTTAATGGGACCCAGCTCTAAGGCTCCAGGCCTTTGGAGTTTCATTGTCTTCAGTAGACTTTTGTGTCAGGTCTGAATTTGACCTCAAGAGTGTGAAACTTTCCAGCAAATCTGGGGCTGACTTATGGTTTTCTATTCAAAACCATACTAGGGTTCATATATCAAAATCTTTCTACAGGAGAGGAAGGAAGGTCCTGTAGTGAAGACACCAGCCTGGGATGTGCTCTGTCCTAGACTTCATCGCGTAGTATCTCTGGGCCTACTTTCCCTCAGTAAAATATAGATAATAGCATTGATCTCCCATAGGCTCTGTCTACGCTTAGAGAGTTATTTTGAATTAGTTAATCTGAAATAACTGCTTTGATTTTAAATTGAAGTTATTAAATTGACCTGGAGAGTCTTGACTAGACTCTTACTTCGAATTAAAGGAGGATTTATTAATTTGAGTTAGACAGTCTACGTTAGACTCTCTAACTCAAACTGGGAGAGCGTGGCTCCACAGGGAGCTGCAGCTCCCAGGCTAGGGGAACCCCAGCCCCTGGGAACAAGGGAGCCCCGACTTCCTGGCAAGCAGCCGCGGCTCCTTTCTCTCTGGGACCCATGGCTCCCTGGCAAGAAGCCTCTGTCCAGGGAGCCCTGGAGAAGTGGCTGTTGGGGATCAACCACCGGGCTGCTTCCCCCACCGGCCAACATGCTGATGTGGTCCCCAGCCCCTCTCTGCAGGTTGCAGGGGGCTAAGAGCCAGCTGGGAGCCCAAAACTGACCAGGCTCTGAACTGCTTGCACAGCGGCGCGCGTAGCTTGGAGCCTGATTGAGCTCCCAGCCGGCTCTTACCCCCCCTCAGCCTGCAGAGAGGGGCTGGGGGCCACATCGGCATGCCGGCCGGTGGGGAAGCAGCCCGTCAGCCAGGGACTCCCGTGTCCGGGGAGTGCTGGCACCTGTCTTCCACAGGGGTCCCTCAACAGGGCAGCCCCGGCAGCTCCTTCTCCATCACTTGCCTGTCTGGGGAGCCCTGGAAGCTCCCTACTGATGAGGAGCCACAGTTTCCCGGCGAAAGGGAGCTATGCTCCCTTCTCCCCTGGACGTGGGAGCTGTGTGTGGCTCCCTAGCCAAATGGAGCCAGGCAGGAAGCCCACTGAATTTGAAGTAACCCTGCTCCCCAGCCAAAACAGGGTTACTTTGAATGAAGAATTTTGAATTAAGAATTAATTGAAAGTAAAAGTAGGTTTTATTAAGTTGAACTAATGCTTCCTTATTTCAAATTAATGAAATGCCTCCATGGCCGGGGAGTAGGTTATTCGAATTAGGGCTCCTTAATTTGAAATAACTAGTGAGTGTAGATGCAACCATGGTGAGGATCTGCATGGTAAGATTCCAGGGTTGTCGTCTGGCCCGTTTGTCACTCCAAAGTCTTGAATATTTATTGAGTCAAAGCGAAGCATTGGACCTGTCTCATTTTGCTTACTCCATGTCAGCCATCCATTATTTCCCCCCTGTGTGCTCTTACGTTCCTTGTTTTAACTGGTTATCCTCTGAGTTAATGCTGTTGCTCTTCCTCCCCACGTCCATGATGCCCATCCTGCGTTGGTCCTCTTACCCCTCTTAATCTGGTCGTTTATGCCATGCTGCTTATGACAGTATCTGAGTCCTGTTCTGTCAACCACGTGAATAACCATCTCAGCAGGAATTTTCACCTCCAACTATATTACCTCTTCTGTGAAGTATTTCCTCCTATGCAAAACAGTTTTCCTCATTAGCCCTGCTGCGGCTTTGTCAAACCTTGTTACCCTAGTTCCTGACCCTATAGCTCCTCTCCATCAAAGCTCCAGCCTTTGCCACTCCTTTGCCTGTCATTCAGTCGTTCTTCTGAGTGGATTTCCAGATATATATATATATCCAATCCAAGCCTACGAATGCCCCACCCATAGATACCAAAAGTAAAATTAGCTTTGTCTGATGGCTCATGCCCTGCACAGTTGTGTACCCCTTTAAGCCTTAAGGCCCTGTTTCTCCCGGTCTCTAGAAACCAGTCTGTGATGGATCCTTTGTGCATATTGCACAGTGCCCAAATTCTGTGCCTTTTCATATCGGTTTGCTTCTTGAATTACACTCCTAAATTAAGGGATGAACTTTGGTCCACTTGACTTTCTACCCAGTAACCTTTCACCCACTGAGCAATTTGCTCTCTGCTGGGCTGCCAGAGAGAGGGGGCAGAAGGGGCTGGGCTAAGCTGCAGCACTTTAGATGTTAGATAAAGGCCTTTCTGTTCAGCAGAATAAGCAGCCCCGCTGGATTATGTGGAAGAAAAGGCACTCTGATGCCAAGAACTTGCATGGACAGCTGGTTGAATATTTTTTGACAACAAGTTTCATAGTCAAAAAGAAGGATTTTTGTTGCAAACATAAGTTTTACGAACAATATTTTTTTGACTAAAACATTTGGGATTTTGTAAGACTCGCCAAAACTGGTGTTTCTGTTAGAGAAAAGGTCCAACGTTTTTATGGCAGGGGGAGGTGGAGAGGAGGAAGAAACCCATAGTTTTAAGTTTCATGGCTAGCTGGAGTGAGATATGTTTGTCACCAACAGGGGCGTCGCTGGCGCAGGGCACCCCGGGGCACGTGCCCCGAGTCCCAGCACCAGTGCCCCGGATCTCCAGCCTAATTGGGCCGGGGATCTGGGGCCCGGCCGGCTGCCTGCGGCCAGGGGGTGGGGCCCTTGCCTGTGTCCCGGGTCTCTCCCTGCCCCAGCGATGCCCCTGGTCACCAACAGTGAGACACCATTTAAATCCCTACTGTGGGACATTGGCTAGATTTGTGTTTGTGTATGCCACACCAAAATCCTAAAGGTGTTAATTTTTGTCTTAGATGTATTGTGTCCTGGGTATAATACATCAGAATAAATATACCACATCTTCCATGATTCACATCTGTCCAAACAAATTCAAATAATTCAAGTTACAGAGAGAGCCAATGGTGATCCAAGCAGCAGATTAAATTACTTGAGGAATTCTGTTTTTGTGGCGCTTGAGGCATGCTAAGAGGACCATGACACCGTACAGAGTGGGATTCTGGCGACTGCGTGATCCAAAGCTCCAGATAGGGTTGGTTGGCCATCTTCCTGGAATTTCCCCCCTCCTATATACATACATCCAAGCCTATATGTGCTCCACTTGTGGACACCTAAAGCCTTTCCAAAAGTAAAGTTAGCTTTGCCTGGTGGATCTTCCTCTGCACAGTTGTGTGCCCCCTTAAGTCCCTGTATGTCCCCATCTCTAAAAACCAGCTTGTAATGGATCCTTTGTGCATATTCCATAGTGCCTGAATCCTGTACCACTTCATATCAGTTTGCTTCTTGAATTACACTCTCAGATTAGGGGATGAACTTCGGTCCGCTTGACTTTCCACCCAGTAACCTTTCACCCACTGAGACTCCAGGACAATCCTGGAGGGTCGGCAGCTGTAGAGTTTGCAGGACACACATTGATCAGCTACTACTCACCGGCAACATGCTTCATTTCAGCCCTGCAGTCTGCAGCATTGCCTCCCATCACCCACATGGGCTGGTTGGATAGTCAGAGCAGAGCTAGTTTCTTTGGGATAACCGGACGTTTTCATTGTCTAGGGACAGTCCTGGTATTTGGAGTTTTATCTCACATAGGTGCCTGTTGCATCCCCCTGTTGTTCTGATTTCTCACGCTTGCTATCTGGCCACCCTAGGTTATTGACTGAGCATTTTGTTTTATGCACTGAACGTCCCTCGTGTCACCCTGTGCAGCTCACGGCTGGTGAAAGGCCACAGGCTTCTGTCATTGTGGAAGATCACAGACCTTTCCACCAGCTTAGATGTCTTTTCTTTGCACTGAAGAGTCAAATGGGGTTGTATGGGGCCTGATTTCCTGGGGCCAATGCAGCTGATTTGTGCATGTTGTTGGCCCCTAAATCCATCTGAACCAATCCAGGGAAGATGACCTCTGTCTGCGTGGTGATTCTCTGGTGACACAGGGCTGATCTAAGGGTCTTGGGTTACTCTCCCTCCCTACCGCTGGTGTGTTTGGGGGAAGGGAGTGACCGTGACAGCCCAATACCATGCTGATGACTGGTTGCATTTTGTGTAAGTCAGAGCAGCCTTTAGGTGCAGCGCAGAGGGAAGAGTCTTGCACCTGATGATTTCATGGTGCAACGCTGGAAAACTCTTATGTTTTCCCACAGGGGTTTGGTGGTGGAGGGTAAAATGAGCAAAGTGATGGTGGTTACTGACTTATATTCCTTTAGTCCGTATGAGAATAGAACATGCGGGTTGATCGCATGTCTTCCTGCCAGTGAGTTCATAGCAATAGTGCAGAACACTGTAAAAGCCAGAGATTTTGCAATAGAATTTAGTTTCCACTTGGTAAAGAGTCTGCGGGGCCTTGCTGGTAGTCAGGATATGACGCTTGCCTCCCTTTTCCTTTCAGTGGAGGATGAAATGCTGCCGCTGCGACTCCCGAGTGCCTCATTCTCACACCAGTCACCAGGTGGAAAATGTACTTTCCTCCAAAGGACACATGCACTGGTGGCAGTCCCAGAATGGTAGGTACCAGATTTTCTCCCGGGATATTAGGATCCATCCCAGGAACTGAAGCTGTGTTTTACAACTTCTGGGACCAATATTCTGGGAGATATAGCTACTATTGCTTGCTTTATAAATTACACGCAGTTTATTAGAGTAATTACAAGTCTCCAATACAGATGCCTTAAAAGATTTCAGGAAAGAAATTGTGGCATATGGTGTGCTAGGAGCCACATACAGGTAATAGGAAAGTAAGCTTGGGAAGCCTGGTTCAAGTTCTTGCTCTGTGCAATTGGCTATTACCTATTTCGATGTGGCTGAGTCTGTCTCCTGCAGCCCTCTAAAATTTCCACTCTGCACCTGAGAGAGCTTCCTGACAAATTGTTAATCCAAACCAATACATTTCTGCAAAAAATTTCTGTTTTGAGAAACTGGCCTTTTCTGATTGGGGGAAAATAAAAAAGTTTGTGTATTTGGTCAGAAAATCCCTGACCAACTCAAGTCACACCAGCAAAATGCCTCTCAAGCCTTTAGAATAAACAATCCTTGTATCATTGCTAGTTTACCAAAAAAAAAAAAAAGAAAAGCAAGGAGTCTTGTGGCACTTAAAGACTAACAGATTAATTTATCGCATGAGCTTTCGTGGGAGAATATCCCACTTCGTCTGATGAAGTGGGATATTCTCCCACGAAAGCTCATGCGATAAATAAATCTGTTAGTCTTTAAGTGCCACAAGACTCCTTGCCTTTTTTTTTTGTTTACTAGACTGACACAGCTGCCCCTTTGTAATGTGTCAGTTTACAGTCACTGACCGTCTGGGTGCGGGATGTTCAGCTCTACTGGTGACTGCAGATTTGGATCTGGACCCAAACAGTCCCAAACAGGTGGTTTGGGCGTAGGTGGGAAGCATCGGTGATCAGAACAGAACAAGAGAGATCCAGGAAGGACCGGCTTTTCTCGGAAGAGAGTGTGTGTGTTTCCAGAAGGCCCTAGTGATTAATGATGATGGAAATGAGAGGGAAAGGGTTGGGGATTCAGCCAACAGGGTTTGGTTACTGCAGGTTATAAGCCGAGAGAGAGAAATGAATGACCTATCTCTGGTGCATAAAGAGTTTATTATTTTAAACTCCCTGAGGTCTGCAGCTTTGAAAACTGCCCTTCTGTGTCTCTGCAGATGTGAACCAAGTCTCCCTGCAGCTGGATCTAGACAACAAGTTCCAGCTCAGTAGCCTTCTGCTGGACTTCAGGGTATGTTTAAAGCCTGCACTTTACTTACTGGGTTATAAACTGTGATGGAAGTGGACCTGCTGGCCCTTGCAAGCAGAGGACGATGTAAAGCTACAGCTGCCTCTAGGCTCCAGATGAGAGAAACAGGAAAACAGATATCTCCTTGTGGGAATGAGGGCACCAGTATGTACTTGGCTCCTTGCAAAGCTCAGTTTATTATTGCTTTAAAAAGTACATTTGGAAACTGAGTGTGAAAGGAGGCACATGCAGGAAAACAAAAATGCGCTCTTCACCACTCCCTCCATTGTATTTGGCTGGCTGGTTCCTTGGTTAGCCTGTAAAGAATTGGCTGATATCTGGGGGTTTAGGCAAGGTGACTTCTCACCCAATGTGCTATCCCAGGAAGACCTCGGGGATCTCCAGCATGTGCATCTCAGTTGGTTCCTGACCAGGTCAGCCAGCCAGCCGGTTAATTTGAAGCAGGCTTCTGGGCAGGCCCTGCCTGGTGGCAGTGGGTCTGGAGGAGCCAGCTCATATGTGGGGAGGATTTTGTAGGAGGAAGTAGGGCTGTGGGATGGGGGGCATCAGTTCTCTTGCGGGGAGTGAAGGGGAGATGCGTGGAGAGTCAGGACATGTTTTGTGGGGGAAGAGACGTGGGAAAATGAGTTCCTTGTTCTGTGTGCGTCCAGCATGTAGTCTGCCATCCGCATCTTCTTTCCCTGATCATCCTTCCCCTTTCTTTAGGCACCGATGCCTGCCGGGATGTTGATTGAGCGCTCCACCGACTTTGGCAAGACCTGGATGATCTATCAGTACCTGGCCTCGGACTGTGCCGCCTCTTTTCCACAGATCCCCCAAGGCTCCCCCCAGAGCTGGCAGGATGTGCGCTGTCAGGAGCTGCGGACCCAGCAGGGGTATCCCCAGCATGGGGGAAAGGTATGATGCATGTGACACTTGCCACCTCAGGCCCACAGGGAGGGCCATGTTCCCAACCTGCCAAGACCCAGAAGGCCATAAGCAGAGCAGATTGCAGCCACCTTTGTCCCGAATATGAAGTAGCTTCTCATGAAAACTAGTGCTCCCAGTGTGCAATGCTCTGTCTTGGTCCAAGCAACAGACCTTTGGAAGCATTGCAGATGGGAAACTGTAGGTTCCCTATTGCAGAGGAAAGCACAGAGACCTGAAGCAAGCTAGAGGAATTTCAGAGGCACACAGTGCATGTTGCAGGCTGTTGTGCAGCTCTGTGATTAAAAAACCGAGAGCTCTCTTCCACTCTCTAAATCTTCTTTGGACTTTAAGAAAACACAGGAAAATTTTGCTGTATTTACATACGCAGGGTGTCCTGCTAAGTGGTTGAGCATCTTTGTTATTCTGCAGACATAGATCAAAGGGAGTCTTGGGACCATCTGCCATTTCAAAGCTTCATTTCCCCATCTTTGCCTCCCCAAATCTCCAGTAGCCCTGTCTTCTTCCCAGAAGCCTCTGTATGTTCTTGGATTAGGGCCTGGCATTGTCTGTCATCATTCAGATGCTGAGAGAACAAAACCGCCTGATGTTCTGCATGTCCGTGGGGTTGGCTAGTGATGGTAGAGTGTGTCCTGTGGGAAGATGGGTGCTCCTTCAAACAGAAGCACCTACTGACTTTTGGTCAGCTGGGCATGCTGGCGGCATTCTTGCTGACTCCTCGTGTTAATCTGCCCTTCAGCATGCTGCTCAAAAACTGCTACTCTCCAGTGTGGCCACTCCAGAGCTGACTTTTCATTGTTTCAGTGATGGGCAGGTGAAAAGAGAGAATCACATCTGTTTCCTTTTAACCTTCATAATCGTTGCTTCTCTGTTCTCCTCCTAAGGTCAAATTCAACCCCACAGACCTGGCATCTGGCATCACCACGTCTCGCAGCCAAATCATCAATAGTATGCACATTTCCTCCTTTACTATGTGGGAGTTGGGGGTTTTGCAGGGATGCTTACGGTTCTGCCATCTACAAAGAGGGCAATTGTGAGCATCTTGTCTAGCTAAGCACCACTGGGAGCCGGGGGCGGGTGCAGGACCCTGGAGATGAGGCAGTCTCTGCGAAGTTGTGTGTGGTGTGATGCTCAGTGGGGCCTTGTTTCCAAAGCCAGTTTTAGTGTCATGGTAGGTGCTGCATTGGCTGCTTTAAACAATGAATGCACGGAGCAGGTCCAGCCTGCGCAGCAAAGGTCTCGCTCCCCCTCACTGATGTGCTGCAGACTAGCCAGGGAGAGAGATGTAGAGCCGTGGGTGGGAGGAGATTTCCATCTTCTCTGCTCCTTGGCCTCTGTTCGGATGCTGCCAACAAGAAGCCCGGCTAATGCCAGTTGTGACAGTGGTTGTCTCCCCTGCTCTGCTGGCCTGAGGCTTCATCGCTACTTTCTGCCCCATTTGCTCTGTCTCCTCTCCTGTACAGACCTGGGAGAATTCACCAACCTGAGGGTTAACTTCACTCAGCTGTTTCGCCCGCCCCACCAGGGCTACCGCTCACCCAGTGCCTTCTACGCTGTCACTGAAATGCAAGTGCAAGGAAGCTGCTTCTGCCATGGGCATGCAGACCGCTGCGCCCCTTCCCATGCCCCGTCTGGAGAACGCAGTGCCGTGATGCAGGTGAGAGCACAAGTGAGAACCAGGAGCCAAGTGCTCTGCTGTGTCACGTCTCAGTGCTACCCCTGAGTCCTAGTCTGACTCCTGTCCTGGTCATGGCCTCCTATCCCCCATGCTGGTACCAGGGAGCTGGCAGGGATGCTACAGCAGCATTATCAGCCCTTAGGAAAGAGGGAGCACTTCACATTGCTTAACACAGGCCTCTGGCCAATTATGGGACAGGGCTGATCACTTTTGCTTAAGTGAGGAGAACGGAGAACAGAGCCCCTTAGCTTGCTGGCATCTGGTACTTGTCTTGGCCCAATTTCTCAAGGGCAAACACATGGCATGAAGTGTTTTAATGCACAGAGAGGATGGGTGGACGTGTTTACAAGCAATTCTTGTTGATTCCACCGGTTCTTACTCAAGCAGCACATCAGAGCCAGGAGATGAGTTTGTAACTGCACCTTCCACCACTGGGCCGTTGGAGGCCTTCACTTCTAGAAGGTCCTCACTGAGTCTTTCAAACCTAAATGACATCACCACTACAGGCTTCTGCCTGCTGTTTAGGTAGAGCCCTGCATGGATACAAATAAGTGGATCCGTATCTGACCTGCATCCACAAGAAATGGGCTGCAGATATCTGTGTTGTATCTGTGAACGTGGATATCAGCGGATATCCGCATATTTGCTTGGCTCTAGCTCTGTGCAGATAAAAATATGTGGATCTGTATCCAATCTGCATCTGCAAGAAATGGTCCGTGGATATCCGTGTTGTATCAGTGAATGCAGATATCAGCGGATATTTGAGGATTTGCAGGGCTCTAGTCATAGGTGCTAGGTCTCCCCACCATCACATACTTTATGTAACTAATGGGAATCCATATGAGCGGTGTCAGGCCATTCCAACAGATGTTTCCTAGAATGAAATGTTTCCTCTGCCACTGCCAGAGAAGAAGGGGTGTGTGGGGAGGAGAGACTGGAGGGGTAAGACATGGGAGCTAAAAGATGGGCTGCAAATAGCATGTGAAGTTCTGTCTCTATTCCAGGTTCACGGACACTGCGTGTGTCAGCACAACACTGCCGGCCCACACTGTGATCAGTGTGCACCTTTCTACAATGACCAGCCTTGGAGACCCGCAGAGGACCGCAATCCCAATGAATGCCAGAGTATGTCTGTGCAGCCATTCTTTCCCTTGCTCCTTTTGTTACCTTCACCAAACGTATCCAACAACTTGAAGTCTGTATAATGTAACTCTGGTGCCGTTGCTGGACGATGAATTCAATTCCCTTTGTTTTTATTACTTCCCATCAGCTTCTAAAAATCAGTGGCTCTCCCCTTTAGAGCTGCCCCAGAGTGGATGTCTTTTTCTCTGCTGTGCTGTGTAGGCTCGGCTTGGAGAGGCATACCATGCTTTAGGTAGAGCTAGGATGCTTAGAACTGCAGAAGACGATTGCATTGCAATAATTAGAGAGGGTAAAAAACCTGCCTCCATTTCTCTGAGCACCTTGGAGGTAATATTGGACCCTGATTTGAGCCATCCCAATATGACTTTAGTGAAACCAGTCCCAGAAATGTCTGTTCCTGTTGTTTATTTTATATTAGGATTGCTGTAGTGTCTGGAGGACCCAGTCACATTCAGACATCTGCCATGCTGGGCTCTCCTCTGTCCCAAGAAGCTACCCTGACCGTGCCAGATTCATAGGGTTGGTTCAGAGCTATTGCAAACGTGTGATGCACAAGGCCTGAGTGCCATCTAGTGCGTAGCTGGGAGAGCTCCAACAGCTGGTAGTTTCTGAATGATCTGCCCTTAAACCAAGTGTTTCTGGCTTTACAGGGTGTAATTGCAATGGTCACTCGGAGACGTGCCATTTTGACCCAGCTGTATACCAAGCCAGCGGTGGGGTGAGTGGGGGCGTGTGTGACAACTGCCAGCACAACACAGCAGGGAAGAATTGCGAACGCTGCAAGGCCTACTTTTTCCGTAACCCGCGGCAAGATGTCACCCACCCAGAAGCCTGTCAGCGTGAGTGGCACCCCCTGTGGGGGACTGGCTTTCCTCTTGGGAAACCTGCCCCTTCAAATCCCAGCAGTTCTTTTTAGTCTCCTTGTTTCTGTTTCTGTTCTTCCAGCTTGCGAATGTGACCCGGATGGCACAGTGCCTGGCTCCAGGTGTGACCCTCTGACCGGACGCTGCGTTTGCAAGGAGAACGTGCAGGGTGACCGCTGCCATCTCTGCAAGCCTGGATTCACCCAGCTCACCAATGCCAACCCCCTGGGATGCAGAAGTGAGTGGGCTTGGAAATTCCCACTACTTTCTGGAAGGTGCTTTTGTCTAACACAAGTTACTGGGCTCAATACCTGGGCAACAGGGAATTCTCTGGCCTGGCTTATGCTGGAGGCCAGACTAATGACATTGAAACATATAAATCTATGAAAGCAGATGCAGAAATTTGCTATGGGAGCAGGTAGTGGGGAGAACAAGCATAAGAAAAATGTTTTTCCAGCCCCGTCCTCTTACATGGCTACCTTGAGAGATTTGACTGGGATCCGACTCCAAGCCAGCCTTGGTGTGGGGCTTGCAGAACAAAACGCCATCCACTGCAGGGATTGTGTCCATCTTGAGGAAGTGTGCTGGCTTTCAGCTTGGCAGCAAGCAGGGCCTTTGGGACCTCATGAGAAAGCCTGCTGTGATGAGCATGGCTGGCTGGCAGTTCAGAGCATTGGGGTGTTACGCACTAACTCTTGCGTGCTCATTTGAACAGAGCCGGGAATCGATCCACATTGACTCTAGTCATGTGCATCCCACATTGCGTGCCTCCAGAGCTGCTGTCTGTGCTGCAGCAGGTGGCAGTGTGGGGTCAGGTTTAGTCATTGTCAGCCAGAGCAATCTCTGCAAATAAGGGATGGGGATATCTCTGTGCGTTTGTCAGGCACTGGATAGGGCTGGAGGGGAATGTGAGGGGAACGGGGATCCCAGGATCAAGGAACTTGAGAGTCAGAACCTAAGTGTCACGGCGCAATGTCTGATTGGACACTGCTCTATTAAACCCAATAAGTAACACCTAAGTCACCAGGCTGTGGCACAGGGTAGGTGATAGAGAAGCTGCCTCCTTTTGTCTCTGAATGCTGGGGGAAAGACTATAAGGACCATGTCCCTGCGCTGCTGTCCTCTGGTCCCTGGAATTCAGCTCCACCCATGGCAGCTTTCCTGCTTGCTTGTTTCTCCATTAAAGCAAACGTCATTTCAAGAATCTGGCCCCTTACGCAGCCAGACTCGCCCCCGGCCTGTGAATGCTTCTCACCCGGTCCTAACGTCGGCACTGGCTAACTCCGGCTCCTTGCTTTTCAGAATGTGCCTGCAACATCTTGGGAACGCGCCAGGATGCCCCCTGCGACGATGAGACAGGGAGGTGCTTTTGCCTGCCCAATGTGGTGGGAGCCAATTGCGACCAGTGCTCTGCCAATCACTGGAAGATCGCCAGTGGCCAGGGCTGTCAGCCGTGCAGCTGTGACCCTCGCAACTCCCTCAGCCCCCAGTGCAACGAGGTACTGAGACTCAGCCCATCCTAGCAAACTGGGCAGCAGCAGTAGTGTGGGGATCCTGGCCATGGAGAGCCTTTGGCCTGACTCCTATGGCGCTTGTGTCTCACGTCGCTTTGTGCTAACTCTGCCTCTTTGGTAGCTGCCAAAGCCCTGGTGAAACCACACCCAGAGAGCAGTGAACACGGCTGTGTCACAGCACAGTTACCTGGTGCTCTGAAAACTGCTGCCATAGATAGACAAGCGGGGGCAATAATACCAGTTAGAACTGGCTGATGTGTTTTAATTTCAAAAGTTAAATGACCTTTCTGTGGCAGGAGAAAAAAAAATTCAACAAACTTTCCAGTTTCCCTCCTCCCCACTGTTTTTTAACCGGCCCTAAAAATAATCCTGTTTGTGCTCCTGGCCCTGCTCTCGGCTTGGGTGGATCTTTCTGTGAAGGGCTGGTTTATTAGAACAGCCAAAGATGTCACGAGCAGCGGCAGAAGCCAGTGCCCCTGCTGCGTGGCACAGTGACATGGTATTGTGGCACCAAGTGATCGCAGAGCTGAGACTGCTTATTAGATGGTCTGATCTTGGCTGCTTCTCTATGCAACCTGCCTCTCCCTATTGGAAAAGGCTGCCCCTGAAGCACCCTGCAACGATCTGTCACCCATCACACCCTAGATGCAATCCAGTGAGACAAACCGGCGATTAGAAAGATAAAGCTAAGCCATTTTAAAGGTCTGCTATTTAGCAAAGAAATCCTAATAGGAGTTCTTATGATGTAAGAGAATTAGCCTCCTTAGTAAGAGGAGAACAAGAAAAATTCAGGTTATGGATTAGGAAAAATATGCCAATTCTAACAATTTGGTAGATGGGCCGCAAAACCAAACAGCCAGGGCTGAGCTTTGAGGGGATTCAGGTTTTGAGCTGAGATTCAGGTTTTGTGACTGATTCTTCTATCCTGCATAGACCCAAAACCTGAGGTCTGAACACCTTGAACTCAGGGCTGCATGAAACTTGGATTCATAATTTTTTGTTCATTTGTATTGCAGACCTATGATGGGGCTAGTTGAAGCTGGTGCTTTGTTGCACTAAGCTCTGCACAGACATGGAATAAGACACTCCCTGCCCAGAATAGCTGACAGCTAAACATGGGACACTGAGAAAGGGAGGGTTATTATCCCCATTTTACAGAGGAGGCACAGTGAGGCGAAATGATTTGTGAGGGGTTGCCCAGCGAGTGTGTGGCAGAGCAGGGCTTTGAATTGAACCGAAGTCTCTTGAGTCACAGGCCTACCTCGGTTCCTGGCTTATATTTTTTCATTATAGCCCTGAGCATTTGGTTGCAGTTGGTTCAGTTGGTTCTTTTCTCCTGTCAAGGAAAGAGGTCTTTCCTCACTAGGGACTGAATATTGGAGTTTTCCATTGTGATGCCTCATTGCAGACTGATGCTAATCCTTGTGTGGGCAAGTTAAGGGCACCATACTCCTGCAAAATCTTTTGCTTTTAAAGTCAGGGGACAGGTTTTTCACCCTTAATTACATCCCCTCGTTAAGAGAATGGAACATGCAGAGGGTTTGGTAGCTGACACTGACTGCAGAGAACTGCCACGTGAATATGGGAAAGGGGCCTTTTAGGGGCCCACAGAGTTGGGCATGCATGCTGGAGATGCAGGCAAATGAAATTCTGTAGTCCTGATGATTCACCTGGGTGCTGCAGATATCTCAGAGACTGAGGGTGACTCAGAGACTGAGTCGGCCCCCTGAGTGGCTCCAGCGGTGGTGCCCAGTTAAAGCAGCGTGGAGATGCATGTCTAAGGACTCAGATCTCCATCCTTAAAGATCCCTGGACTCACCCCCTGACATACAGTCAATGTGAGAGTTGTTACTAGCTGTGCATCTGCATTATCTAGTCTGTTAGGTCAGCATCTCGACCACAAACACTTCAAACCTAGGGCGACGTTCTTTGGTTGTCGCCCTTGGGCCGGAAAAGATTTTTAAACAGGTGAGTCTGAGCAAAAGAGCTTGTCTAAGGAAATGCTCTCTGGGCTGCCTAGCATAGGAGATGGTGCAGGGTCTCACCACAGCTAATGGGCCAACATTTTCAAATGTAGGTGCCTAAACAGCTGGTGTGGATTGTCAAAGGGGCTCGCGTCAGTAAGAGCCTCATGGAGGCAGGCGTCTTAAGGGAACGTCTGTGCTTTGAGCTGGGCACGTGATTCCCAGCTTGAGGAGACGTACTCTTGCTAGCTTGATGGGTGTAGGAGAGGCTGTAGCTTTCCCTTTCCCCAGGGAAAAGGTGCAGTTGCTGTTTCCAGGGACTCTGCACGTGAGTCCTCTGACCACCAACGGGACCTTGATTGGGAGGGACAATTTGCTGATTCAAGAAGAAGCAAGGGAGGGTTTCCCCCCCACCTCCCTACCCACATACTTCAAAGCTGTTTCTTCACTGATGTGCTTCTCTTGATGTAGTTCACAGGGCAGTGTCAGTGCAGGGAAGGCTTCTGGGGGCGTACATGCTCTGCCGCCCAACTACAGGTTTGTCCAGATGGGTCCTATGGAGACATCCAGATGGGATGCAAAGGTGTGTACACTCTGTTGTTTTCTTCACTGCTTTTAGCACCTGGAAATTGCGTATCTAAAAGTATCTTCTGGCACTTCAAAACCTTGCTGCTTTTGGTACATGAGAACATTCCCCTCTGGAACAGCCTCCCCATATTTTTTTTTGCTGCTTTCCCCATCCCTTCGTGCATCTAGTACTCTTTTCTGCTGTCTTTCCCACCATCCTCCATGCAAGGAACTTCCGCCCTCCATCCTACCTTTGAGAAGTCAAGAGGCTGGATCAAGTGGCAGATATATTTTGGTCTCATCATGCTGGCAGTGCCTGCAGGGGAGGTGGGATACAAGGGGATATGATTTAGCCGAACTGCTTTGCCTGCCCTGGAGATTCACCTGCCCAATTCTCCATCTCGGCCCAACAGAGTGTGACTGCAGTTTCCAGGGCACGGAAGGGATGAGGTGTGACAAGACGACAGGCAGCTGTCTCTGCCGCCCTGGCTTTGCTGGGCCTCGCTGTGACCAGTGTCAGCGGGGCTTCTGCAGCAACTACCCCGACTGTGAGGCGTGCCACCCCTGCTTCCAGACCTACGACAATGCCATTCACGCCTTCACCCTGCGTCAAGCCAGCCTAAGAAACACCACCTCGCAACGGCAGCTGGGAATGGGAGATGCCCGCTTCAGCACCCGCATCTTGGAAGCGGAAGGCAACGTTCAGCGGATCCAGGGCATTCTTAGCAAGTCCCTAGTGACAGAGCAGAGTCTGGGTCAGGTGTCCAGTGAGCTCACTGCAATCAGGTAAAGGATGACTCCTCACTTGTGCGCATGATCCATTCACAGTGCCCACAACCCCGGGCCCTTAGGGGCCTCTCCCACTTGAGCTAAAAGAAGAAATCCCTTGGTTGGCTGCAGTAGTAGGCTTTTATCCTGTGTGGACCTGATACTAGAAATGGGCACAACATACAGACTTAGCATGCTATGCATTTAATCTCACTAATCTTTTTCTTGTTCTTTAGTTTAAAATAGATCTGCTTGGCCTTGTGATCCCACAGTGTGGAGGCCCTGCCACCTGAGCCCATCCTGCCAATTTACCTTTCTTCCTAATCCACAGACTAACCAGAGCAGACTCAAAGCCCCTCAGTCCCACTGCTGAGCAGTTATTTGCATAGGTCATCCCATGCATTCATGGCTCCAGCTGATCAGGCAGACAGATAAGGCAGAAAGGTGGTACTGGCATTGGACTGAGGACACATGAGTTCCAGTCCTTCCTCTACAACCAACCTCCTCTATGATCGGCAGAAATGCCTTCCCTCCCTAACCCTCTGTTTCTTCACCCACCCTCTGTTTGGTGCGTCTATTTGGATGGTAGGGTTTTAGGGCAGGAACTCTCTTGCTATGTGCACACAGCACCTAGCACAGCAGGGTCCTCATTTCAGTTGGCATTTCTTTATGTAACACACGCAAGACAGATAGAAAGTGGTCTCTATTATTGTTCATTTGCTTTCTCCTTTCATGATTCCAGACGTCAGGCTCAGAGCATAAATCCTGCCTTGCCCTTCATGAGCGATGGTGTGTCTCTAGCCAATGATCTTGAAGCCCTTGGCATGACCCTGATTTTCATTAATGGGCAGTACCAGAGTAAGAAGACCCAGTTTGAGGCTGACCGCAGCACAGACCTTTCAGGTAGGTAGTTCTGGCTCAGTGCGTTTGTACTCTACCTTCAGTGGCGTTTGCAGTTCTGGGTACTTTTCCACCAGTAGGATGGATGAAGAGCATCTCTGTGCTGATGGGCAGTTTAGGATCAGTAAATCACTGTGCAAGTTAGAGATGATTGTACTATATAACCTGCAAACTTTCATCAGCAGTTTTGCATTGATAGGCACTAGAATTTGGTTCCAAAGCTTAGGAATCAAAATCAGTCCAGCTGATTTCTCTTCCAGCCAGTCCAAAGTTTTTTCTGGACATCACAGAAGCAGTCTCCTCCTAGAACACAGCCTGAATTTAATTTAAAAAGGGAAATAAAAGCCCCTGTGAGAACTTTATATAGGGACTGTAAGGGAGGTGAGCTAATGAAGCTTTTGCACAGATGGAAAAGGGGTTGGGATGAAAGAGAGAGCCACGAGGCTGTCACAGACACTTGAGAAGAGCTAATTAAGCCTTGTGATGATGATGTTGATGGATTGCCTCTACATCCCTGCTACAGCTAGTTGCCTAAAGATTTCTTATTCTTTTCCACTTTCCCTCACTGAGTCATCACACAAGGTGCTTATGTTGGGATTTGCTGGCAAAGCTCTGATCTGAAGTGCTGGAGAAAGATCTCTGAGGGTCAGGGTAGATTCCATCTGCTTCTGCAGAGTCCATCTGCTTTTCTTAGTCTCTGGCTATCTGCATAGGGAATAGGCCCTGACTGCTCCTGTTGCGGGCTGGGTTGTGCTTGCCTGTCATTCTGCTGAGCAGTAGAACGGATGCTGGCTCACCTGCAGTTGTTCCAGAGGACGCTAACACACAGCAACCTAGTTAGGCTGATTGGTAGGGCTGGATGGAGAACTTCAGAGTGTTCAGCCTGAAAATCCCAGTGGTCTGTGCAGAGAGGCTGGGTGCAGCTGCGATCTAGAACCTCACTCAGAATACTCCATGTTTTCAACCCAAAATTGTACCAGTGGTTTGCTTTGTTTTAAAGTGTGGTCCCCCTGTCATTGCCCTGTAGTGGTCATTCCTCTCCTTCATCTTCTTTGTTCCACTCTGGTCACATCACACTGCTCCACTCCAGCAAAGGAGAATAGCCCCAGAGGAGCACAAAGGTCCTCTGCACACACACCCCACCCCGAGTAAAATGGAGGGTTTCTAGCTAGGGGAATGGCCAGGGAGTCACTGACTCCAGCGATCCTGTGAAATCAGGACAGTCCACTGGGGTCCCAGTTAGATGGAATAGAGTGGCTCCCGCATGGACCACGCCAAGCCCTGTCTGTCCTCAGGATTAGCACAGGAATGCCACAGAAGTGCCATAGAATTGCCTTTGCTCTCTGCTCCAGGCTGCGCTGAGGGTAGCTGGAATGCTGCCCAGGATTGGGGCCTGGATTTATTCTCTTCTGGTTTTTAGTTTGTAGCCATAAGCTTGAATGCAGCATATGACACACAAGGGAGGCTGCAGTTTGCAGTGAAGGAATCTGTAAATGAGCTGTTAATCTGTCCTTGTGACTAACCACTTTTGTGGCTTCCTCCCCCTTCCCCACAGTATATTCTCCAGTAAGTTAAAATCAATACCACTGCTGCATTGATGAGTCATGAAGCCACTCATGTTGCACATGGTTTTATTCTTGCAGGAGCCTTCAGGACCATCAGATCTGCCTACCAGACCTCCACCAACTCCAGCTACCGCATAACTCGCACCTCCGGCCTGCTGGCTCAATCCAAGGAGAAGCGGAGAATGACTGAGAGGCTGAAAAGCAGCCTGACAGACCACACGTCAGGGCTAGACACCCTTCAGGATGAGATGTCCTTCTCCCCCAATTTGACACCGACTATAAATAAGGTGAAACAGAAGTGGCTCCTCTTACTCTAACCGCCCCCGTGTAGGCTCTTATCTCTGACTGAGGTTGTGTCTATGTGCAGTCAGAGAAGATGCTGCAGCCCATATCCATGCTAGTTTTGATCTAACTACCATGAGTACGATAGCCATGAAGCAGTGTCCACCCAAGACCGTAAGTGGCTAGATTTGCTGCCATAACTTCCTTGCTACTGGTATTGGAGCTAGCTGGATAAAGCCAGCTCGCACTTCTGATTGCTGTGTCAGCTGATGTTGTCTAGACACACCCTTATTTTTAAGATGCCGCTGCAGTGCAGAGGGTGGAGGTTGCAGCCTGAACTACCTCACCTTGATCCAAGCAGCCTGGCAGGTTATGCCGGGATCTGTGGCATCCACAGGATGCACTGTTCTGCCCCATTTTATGTACCCAAGGGTTGGGATCCCATGCTCTTGGCAGGCGCTGTTCAGCCAAGTGAAGGTTGAGCATTGCTTGTCTGGTAACAGCAGATACCGAGGGCACTCCACCCGTGAAACTTTTCCTAAGCGGTTCCCCCTGCGTTGTTGCCAAGAGCTTGTCTGATTTCTGGTCAAGGTCTCCTTTTCTTTTTCCTCCCCACACTGCTCTGCTATTGCCATGGAGACACATTTCAGCGTCTCCTGATGTATGTTGCTGTGGAGACCATCAACCATTCATCGTGCTGCTTTTCACAGCATCGGAGCATCCCCAAGTGAAATATCCCTGCCTGTGACAGGAATGGGTCAAATACCAGCCCCTGCACCAGCTCTGAATCTTTCTATGTTTCTCCTTGGCTCTCAGCCTTGACACTGATAATGTTAGAAGATGACTTGCAATCTCAAACCATTGTCATTCATGCAGAAGTTTCATTCAGGACTTCTGTGCCTGTAACTGTCTATACAAGCAAATCCATCATGTTCCATTGGAGACTGGGTTTGCCCTCACCCTTTGAAGTACATCAGCATATTCCTAGACACCCTCGTGCTGTATAGACCTCTTTCTGTGGCCCACAGATCTGATGAGTGGGGTTCAGGAATTGTTTCCTGCCACTGAAAGCTGCTGAATAGCGAGATCACACCTGCCTACTGTTACCAGAGGTGCTCTCCCTGAACTATATACATATAGATCTGCATATGCTCCACTCCTCTTTTGTCTGTTCTCTGTGTATGCTCTTCTCCTCAAATGTGTTTGCTCCATGTCCTAAGGCATACCCTTGACTATGCTCCATGAGTTGCTTTTGTGTCCATCGTTTGTTAAACTTCTGCACTACACTTATATATAGCCACACCTGCGTGTACTGTCCCCTGTTTTGAGGCTGAATGCTACCTCAGAAGTTGTCCTAAAAGAACTGCACACTCATGGGTATGCAGCTATGTCTGTGCTCCTGTGTCTCTGTTGGAAGTTGATCTCCTCAAAGCTGCTGAGCTCCTTGTGCCACTGATGGTAAAACAGCACCAATAACATCAGTCTTCTCACCATCCTGCATCGTCTCGCTGTGTTTAGATTTGCAGTGCTGTCCGATCAGAGGCCTGTACCCCTGAGCGCTGTGACGGGGAGCTGTGTCCGAAGGACAGTACGACAGAGTGTGGAGCTGGTCTCAGCTGCAGTGGGCTCATTCCAGTGTCAAGTGGCGCAATCAGAACTGGGGAGAAAACCACCAGAGAGCTCCACGGCTTGAATATTCGGCTCCAGGAGACCATGCAGATGGTAGGTGCCGGGAACGGGAGCTCAGGGGTGTTTGTGTGCTTACACAGATAAGGGCAAAGGGGAGGGCTAATTTGAGTAAACACTTCCTGTATTCACTTGGTCCCATGATACAATTCAATGTGGACGTCACCTTCATTAAGTGGACAGGAGACTAGTGGGTATGTTTACCCAGACAGGGGGCTCAGGAGGGAACCAATAACTAACCTCAAACTTCACCCAAATGTGATTTTTCTGGGTGGTTTGGAAATGTTAGAAGAACATCCTTAAAAAATTGTCATCTGTACTAATTGCACTGCCTGGCTTACTCCAAGAGTGGAGCCAAAGGTCTTAAATAACCAGAGAACAGCTCTTCCCTAGGTGTTCTCAGCACCCTGGAAAGGTGACAAGGGAGCCTGTTCTCATGCTATTTCTAGGCCAGCACCGCAAGATTTTCAAGCCTTCTGATACTTCTCGAATTCTACAACCTCTCTGCTTCATTGTTTGTTAGACTCCAGCATGCACACATTAGCCACCTGAATCCCTGTCCTACAGCCTTTCATTTGAGAATCTCAAAATACTTTGCACATGCTAAGGGTAGGATTTCCCAAGGAGACTAGTGACTTAGAAGCCCAAGTCCCATTGAAAATCTGTTTCGAAAATCCTATCTTAAATCTTTATCTCTTAAGCTTCTCCTCCGATATGATAGAAGTGGGGCACTGGGGCATAGAGTGGTCAAGTGACTTGCCCAAGGTTACCCAGGGATTTGGTGGAAGAGCTCAGGCAAGGCTGGTGAGCCTTCTAGGATGGTTTGTTACAAGTAGAAGTTGACTTTATTGGGGGCATTATTGTTGCCAGATCAGGGCAGCAGAAACAGCTGCAAATGAAATCCAAGGCAACACAAAACGACTCGGGGACCAAGTGAGTGTAACCAGGATCCAGATAGAAAGAGATGTCCAACGCATCCAGCAATTCATCCAGCAAGTCCGCAACTTCCTGTCAGGTAAATCCAACAGTCTTCATGCAGATGTCAATTTTTTGTGAGGGCAGGGCACTGAGTGGAAAAGTCTTTAATTAAGTTCTCAGCTTACCCATGTTAGTCCCTTGGTGGATGGAAAACCTCAACCAGAAGAACAGGGATGAGTGAGCATAGGTCAGGGAATCACTCCCCTGATTTGAGTTATACTTGTTTACCTTGGCAAATACTTTTTGGTGGTTGCCCTGACGGTGCCAGCTCCGAAAGAAGCCTTTGAATATCTAGCCTAGTATTCTCTTCTTGGTCTTTAACTCTCATGAGGAGAGTTCTCGGTTACATAGAGAAATGAAATCCTAGCAAAAGATTTATGTGACTGCTAGGCTGCTGAGATCCCCACCAGCTCCAGGACTCAGGATGTGTTTTCTGAAGAGCAGGGGAAATAATGACCACGCAGTGTGAGACCTAGGAGTTTGTCTGATAGTATGAATACTTGCTTTGGTTTTGATCCAGGTATGTTCAACGCCTCCAAAGTTTGTTTTGTATTTAGTACTAAAATGAAGCACAAATCTCAATTAAATTAGGTGAGACTGTGTCATTTTTGTTGCAATGAGACAATAAATTGGCATAAGACTTGCTGAAAAAAAGAAAAAGGCCCAGGAGCTTTCCAAGGACTTCCAAATATTTGAACTGCTTTCTGAGTTTCAATCAGATCCAAGAACAAGCAAGTTCTGGATGACACTGAGCCTTTTTGTGAACTCTTCTCCTGGTTCTAATTATTTCTTACAATTCCCAATACCATCATTTCATCAGATTCCACTGCATTGTCCACAAGTTTGCTGCCGTTAATATTTTTGAAGTTTAGGTTGGTTTAACTGAGATGGCCATTTGTAAAGGAAGCGCTGCTTTTGCTTTGCCTTACGAGTGACTAATGCACAGAGCACCAGATAGCAGCCCTGCATTCAAAAATGAACAAACTTTGCTATAAGTTGAATGTAGTCAGGCCTGGGTATTTGACTATATCTAGATAGGTTTGGGCCTTCTGCACCTGAGACTTCAGTTAGTTCCCCCCTGGGAAGTGGAATTAGGGTCTGATTGTGACCACCACCTTCAAAGTCAAGCTTTGATTGTCCTGTTCATGCAGAACGATTAACTACTGTTGTAACCCCGGTGACTTCCATGGAGTTACAGCAGGGACAGATTTAGCCCATTGCCATAATGGTCTCCATATGCTATCTGTGAAGGTATCAACAGTGGCTGTAGGGAGGGCAGAAATTGCTAGACCATAGTACTGTAGAATGGAATGAGAAACCAGGCCATGCTTCTAGCAACTGTTTGTGAGTTACTCTCCTTTTCTGAAGTGGAAAAAAGTGGCTTAAAACAGGTCAATTGAATGTAGCACAGTATTGACAGTCCTGGGGCATCAAGCAAGCCATATGTATGGCAGGTACAGTATGGGGGCCCCTGGGAGAGACTTCCTTGAATCCCTTCAACTACCATTGTGTCTCTGTCCGAGCATCTGGGAACACATTACACATCATCTTGGCCTCTCTGCTGGGACAGCCTTTGAGGGTCCTCCATTAGCATCGATTACAATGGTGGTTTCTGCACAGCAGTCAGACCTAGAACCACTTTCCCACAACACTTGCTGCCCTGACATGCACTCAGGCAAATCGTCCATGGTGCAATTATTAATCAGGCTAAAGAATTTATTGTGACCTATATATTCATAAGCAGATTTTAATAACACGTCGACTTCATGAGCATTAGCTGAATAAGAAAACCAGGTCATTTTGCACTGTCTCGTATTAGAGCGATTACAAAGCCCCAGCTGATCAGCAACCTAGTGCCCTTCTGGATGTGCCCATCTCTTCTCTCCCAGATCCGTTACTGTTCGTGGTGATCTGGGAGAAGGTTTGTCCTGAATATGTGTGCTACTTGGTCTCTTACTAATGCCCCACATTTAGCTTCATAGCTTTTTTGGTCACAGAAAGCTATGATTTTAGTACCCTGGCTGGAAGCATCATTGAAGGTTTACATTGTTCTCAGTAAATTTAAATCAGTTCTTGCTTTATTCCAGGCAATGGGTCAAGTTTATGCCTAGTGTTACCTGGTGCAGCTATCTTCACTGGCTTGTGCAGAGCTGGGTCTGGCTTGTTGTCTCTCCACTCAACCGATCTTAGCTCAGAGGGTTCAGTTGTCAAAGAATCACTGCCTGGTTTTTAATCACACAGCCTGAACCCTGCCTGCATGGTAGGATCCAGAGAGACAGACTAACAGCTGGCCTGGGACACAAGCAACATCTGCCAGAATCCTTTGCTACGCTGATCAGAACTGCTGCCTAAGATTTCGTAGGAGGAGCTGTAAAATGGGGCATGTGTTAATGGACTCAGTGGTAAATTTGGCTGCTGTTGTTAGACACTCAGAGCTCTGTGAATGGGAGGATGGCAGGAGCTAGAGAAATGAGCACAGAGCTGGGAATTCATAACCCTTGGACCTGGTGTTTCCACTCCCCAGCTGCAAGGCCTCCTGTGCCCACATTCTGCCATTGCATCTGTTCCTGACTTTTTTGTTTGTAAACCCTCTAGACCCAGCCATTGACCCTGCTACCATCCAGGATGTCAGCGACTATGTTCTCTCACTCAGCCTCCCAACGGACACGGCTGCGGTCCTGAGGAAAATGACTGAGATCCGAAACCTGGCTGCTAACCTGCAGTGTCCGGAGAGCATAATCGCCCAAACAGCTGGTGATATTGCTAAGGCCAAGAGGCTTCAGCAAGAGGCAGAACAGGCCAGGTAAGCTGGGCTGAGATGAGAGTCCATGGGCCTGACCCAATGTCCACTGAAATTGGTTGAAGTGGCTTGATATTTGCATTCCTCGGTGAAAGAGGAAAGCCCCTGCAGCAGACACACACTACCATTTCAATTCTGCTCCATGTGGCCTTTCAGCAAATCCCACTTTCCAGTTCACCTTCTTTGTGTCTGACTCAAGTTACATGGCAGGGTTGGTATTGTGTGCCAGGGACCCATGGGCATTCGACGGCTATCCAGATCCTTAGCTAGGAGGATAAATCTATCTTGACTTCAGTGGAGCTCTTCTGATTTATACCGGCCAAGATCTATCTTCATACTTCGTGTGTTGGTATAGTGCAGGTATGGCCAAACTGTAGCTTGTGAGCTGCATGCGGCTCTTGAAAGAAAAAGTGCGGCTCACAGAAGTGCATGGTAGGGAGAAGTGTGACATGGTTGGAGACAGTGGGGAAGCGGCAGTATGGTCAGGGACAGTGGGGAGAAGCGCAGCATGGTCAGGGATAGCAGGGAAGCAGTGGCATTTTTACTGTAGGCCTAGTTCTCTTGGTAACCTTGAGTAATTATTAGAATCTGACATTAGTAGGATAAATATTTAATTTTATCGTAAAAAAAGGGCAAAGTGTGCAATGAATTCTAAACTTAGTAATTTTGGAGTAGATAAAAGTATATGGTTATATGCCTCAGTGCGGCGCACGAAGGTTTAGTAATCAACTTGCGTGGCTCTTGAGTTCCCTGAGTTTGGCCATGCTGGTACAGTGCCTAGAGAAGGTGGGGGTCCAGCCTCTAGCTGATAACAGAATACAAGTAATAAATCCTGCCACTGCAAACAATAGACTGTAAGGTCAGAAGGGACCAACATGATCATCTAGTGTAACCTCCTGTACCATGCAGACCACAGAACCTCACCCACTCACTCCTACAATAAACCTCTAACCTATGAATGAGTTATTATAGTCCTCAAATCATGATTTAAAGACTTATCCACCAGCAGTTGAGCTGTGCCCATGCTACAGAGGAAGGCGAAGAAACCCCCGAGCCCTTACCAATCTGCCTGGAGGAAAATTCCTTCCCAATCCCAAATATGGTGATCAGTTAAAACCCTGACCCTGAACATACGGGCAAGTCTCACCAGCCAGACACCCAACAAAGAATTCTCTGTAATAACTCAGAACTCAGCCCATCCGATGCCCCTTTTCAGGTTACTGGCATAACCACCAGCAATAGTCAAAAATCAGCCCAGACCCGACAGGGCAAAGCCCTGGGTGGCCCAGAGCGGCTCAATGGAGCTGCTCTGTTAAAGGGGCAGCTTTGCGGTGCTGGCTCTAAGCGCCACAAATGGGAAGGGGCATGTTCCAATTGGAACGCACCCCGGGCGGCAAAACATGGCGTTACGGCTCTGAATCCGTCAATTGCCAAACTAGGCCATCCCATCACACCATCCACTCCGTAAATTTATCAAGCTCAGTTTTGAAGCCAGCTAGGTTTTTTTGCCCCTACAGCTTGGAAGGCTATTCCAAAACTTTACTCCTCTTATGATTAGAAATCTGCATCTAATTTCTAGCCTAAATTTTGTGATGGACAGTTGTTATCCATTTATGCTTGTATCCACATTGGACCTGTACTCAGATTCCTCTCTATCCCTGGTATTCATCCCTCTGATTTATTTATGGAAAGCAATCATATCCCCCCTCAACCTTCTTTTGGTTAGGCTAGCCAAGCCAAGCTCTTTCAGTTGCCTTTCATAAGGCAGGTTTTCCATTCCGCAGACAATCTTTCTGGCCCTTCTCTGCGCCTGTTCCAGTTTGAATTCATCTTTCTTAAACATGGGGGACCAGAACTGAACCCATTATTCCAGATGTCATCTCACCAGTGCCTTGTATAATGGTACCAACACCTCCCTATCTCTACTGGAAACATCTCTTCTGATGCATCCTAAGACTGCATTAGCTTTTTCATGGCCACGTCGCACTGGCAACTCACAGTCGTCCTGTCATCAACCAGTACTCCCAGGTCCTTCTCCTTCTCCATCCCTTCCAACTGAAGCAGTGTTAACTTACAGGAGAACTTCTTGTTATTTGTCCCTAAATGCATGACCTTGCACTTTGATTTCTAAATTTCATCCTATTCCTAGTACTCCAGTTTACAAGGTCACCTGGATCTTCCTGTATGATATTCCAACCCTTCTCTGTATTGATATTACCTCCTAACTTGGTGTCATCCGTCAACTTAATTAGCCCATTCCTTCTTTTTGTGCCAAGGCCGGTTACAAAAAATTAAATAAGATGGGTCCCACTTACCTTCATTATACAGACTGGGCTGGGGAGCTCTTTCCCTAACCAATGGGAACCTTCTTTTGAGCTCCTGTCATGGGAGATGATTGAGTTGGACTTCTATTTTCAGGGACTCAGTACTGGGCTGTTCATTATGCTTGCACAGTTAATAAAAATGGAGAGAACGGGAGTATTAAATGGAGTGTTCACTGTCCTGGTGGAAGCTGACTGGCTTACTCTGTGGTCCCTTTTAAAAAGCCCTTGCAGAGCTGCAACAGGTTTATCTTATGACAACTCCTTTGTAACAATCTTCTGGAGAGAGGGTTAATGGGATCAGAGTGTAAACCCACTGAGAGCATCTGACACCTGGTGAGCATGCTGAGTGAGGGGTTCTGGCTTGGCATGCAAAAACTTTCTGTGGGAAAATAAGTCTCACTTCAAACAGGCAGAATATGGCAGTGTAACTGACTTCAAGCTTTAAGCAAGTAATTGGGCACTTTCTTCCCCTTTAAATAATTACTATTTCTCCACTTTACAAATCACTAGAAGCATTTGTGCTTCTAAAGGAAGACTCTATTTGTTTTCCCAGGAAATACAGCACTGCTTCTTTTCTTGGAAGGCAGCACAATGTAGCTGTTAAAGCACAGTGGATTCACCACTTTTGCATTCTACAACATTACACACTTGTCTTATTTCTCCAGCTTATTTCCCCTGTGCCATTTTCTAAGGTTTGATCCACAAACATCTATAATAATTTGTTGTCATGATAATTGTATTATAAATGTAATTGTTTTTGATTTAATCACAATCCCCTTTTGCATTTCCCAGGAACCGAGCAAAGGCTGTAGAGGGCAATGTGGAAGAAGTGGTGGAGAATTTGAGACAAGCAAATATAGTGCTCCAGGAAGCCCAGGATACTATCAGTGGCTCCAGCTATTTGCTTCAGCTCATCCAATTCCGTATTGATGAGGTGAGTGATGCACACTGAGTTCTTAGCATTATAATGCATGTCCTGGGTGTTGCTCCTTTGAACTCATTGTGAAGTGTTTTGCCACTGAGCATAGGTTACTCACCATGTCCTTGACTCTTGCCCCATTTCATCCAACCCAGCTAATGAAATGATGCTAAAGAAGTTGGATCCTGGCAAAACTGGTTTGCTGCAAAAGTCAAACTGTTTTTCTATTTGTGTTCTCCTTGTGCCCTACCCTGCCTGTTTGCTTGTCCACCTCATCCCTCTTGTTATGATACATAATTGTGAGCTCTGTGACGCAAGAACTACCTTTGTTCTGTTGAGCTGAACAGCGCCTGCTGCGATGGGACCCTAGTCGGAGCCCATACTCACGACTGTATTACAGACCAATGAGGAATCGGCAGAGTGCCTGCAAGGATGATGTATCGTGGATGATCTTCTGAGATGAATTTTAATTTAAAGGACCAAACATCTTTGACTTTCAGATCCAGACTGTCCTTGGTCCAACAGAGAAGAATATGAGAGACATTACTGACCAGCTGGACAGCTTCACAGAGAGAATAAGTCAACTGCGGTACAAGGCAGATCAGAATCGGTTGCAGGTCACAGATGCCCAGCAGAGGGCAAAGGAAGCCAGTGGGCAAGCACAAAGTGCTCAGCAGGTACAAGGAAGGTCTCTTATGAGTCTAGGAATGAGTGATTCTGACCCATAATCCTTAATGAGCTTCTTATTCTCAGGCAAGAGCAAAGTCACATAAGTGCAGAACATATTTGAATGGTGCAGGGAAAATGAATTCCTTTGTCTGTAGGAACATAGGAATTACCGGACTGAATCAGACCCCAGGTCCTTCTAATCTAGTCATCTCAGCTCTGTCAATGCCCAGCACCCAGTGGCTAAGAGGAAAGTTTAAGAATTCTGCAGTAGAAGAAATGGGATAATCTGCCCCCACATTAGGTCTCTAACTTAAGCCCTGAAGCATGAGGTTTTAATATCTCTAGCAAAAAACATTAACTGTTATAACTTTGCGCATCTTCTTATCTTTAGAAATGTCCAATCCCTTTTTGAACCTAGCTAAATTCTTGGCCTCAATTACTTCCCAAGGCAGTGTGTTCCACAATTACACATGAGAGAAGGCATTTCCTTTTATCGGTTTTGAATTTCCCACCTCTCAGTTGCATTGAATGTCCTGTTCTTCTGGTGTTATAAGACAGGAATAGCAGGAGTTCCTGATCTCTCCCTTATTCCTTATTACCATGTCCATCTTATTCATCTCCTTTCTACAGTAAGCAAGTCCATTCTTTTCAAACTATCTGTATAACATTTTCCAGGCCCGTGATTATTCTTATTGCCCTTCTTTAGACGCCTCATTTTGTGGTATTCTTTTTGAGACGGGGTGACTGATACTTCACGTTATTCCACATGATGCTGACCTGTTGGTTGTATAAGGCATTGGAAATCAGTCTATAAATTTACCATGCTCTCTAATATCTCTGTCCAAGTAACCATGGCTGTTTATAAGAACAAAGTTCCAGTAAAGTGTCTAGAGGCCTTTCATCACTTGGACCTCATTTATTTGCTTGAGTTCACCCACACTGCTTGTTCACTTCCCCATAGGGATTTGAACAGGTAAAACGAAAGTATGCTGAGCTGAAGAGGCGGCTGGGACAGAATTCAACTCTGGGAGTGCAGGGCATAAGGATCCAAAGTATCAACATGGAAGCAAAGGCGCTGTTTGAAGAAAGCTTGGCTATGATGCTCAGAATGCAAAGTAAGTGAATTTGTGCAATTCCAAGTGGAGAGGAGAGGCTGCTACTTCTCACAAATGAGGGAATGAAACTCGAAGAGGAACAATATGCTCTTATTACTGAGAGGGCACGGAGCAGAACTGGGTGTCTGAAGCCCTGTTTGTACTGGGCACCTTATCCTACTCCCTTCCAACCTGCTGTAACTATGTTGGTCCAAAGCTGTAGTACAAATGATATCCTCTGGTGTAAGAAGGGCTTGGAAAGTAGCAGGGTGAGTTGTTCTCCCTCTCCCCCACCCCCAAAAACATGTTTGGCTCCGGGAATTACATTGGCACGTATTTCCCTAATTTAGTCAGGCATTCAAGAAACACGCCTCCAGGGGAGACTGCGACCTGAACGCAGCGCCTTAGACCGCTCGAGGGGTCTAAGGCGCTGCGTTCATGTCGCAGTCTCCCCTGGAGGCATGGATTCAAGAAACAGCCTGCTAAGTAAAGAACTTGAAGGACAAATGTGTTAGATGCAGAAACTTGATTAAACTTAGCTCTCAATACAGAGGATTTTGCTTTGTGGTTTCTGTGACAAAGGGACTGATTAATATGCCTATTGCTACGTCTCTTCACTGAACCGCTCCACATTTTGTTCAGCTCCAGTCACTGCTTCTGTTGCTGCTAGAAAATTTTACAGTGCAGCATGATGGAGTTGAATAATACACATCTCATGCCATCTTCTTTCCTGGCTTCACCAGAATGAATTTGGGCCCTGCTGTGTAATTTCAGCGCATTTTCACTCTGTGCCAGTGGAAAGGGCACTTTGTTAGAGGCATGCACAGGGAACGAAGGCCGAGACACCACCAAACCCTTGTTCCTCGAGACCCATGCTAGGATCGGAACGTGTAGCTGGAGAGCGAAAGCTAATATACCAGATCCATTGTGTCACTCAGCTACTATGGCCCATCTTCTGAGCAATAGCCTGCTTCTCCATTTCACTTCTCTTAGGCTGCTGCTCCATGCAATCACTTCCATTTTAAGCTCTCAAGTCTAAGGGATTCATTCAATGTGTTTTGGGTGCCAGCCAGTGTGCAGATTTAGTGCCTGGCCAGAGCCTTTCAAACTGCTGAAGAATGGCTCTGAGCCCAAGTCGTTATCAGGCGGGAGCTGTGGCACTGCTTTCAGTGATAAAGCAGTGGCTCCAGAGAGCATCATTCATCGAAGGTGCCTATCTCCGTGTCAGGAATTTGATGGGCTGCTGCTGCTTATTGCTGAGGCTGGGCACTTAGAGACAGTTGAATACAGCAAGGAGTCTTGATGTTGCTAAATAGGCCAGTGTGCAATTCCCCTTCCAAAACATGAGGTGCATACACGATGAGCATTGAGTGACTTTATGCTGCATGCACTGTGTGGGTGTGCGCATGTCCTAGACAGGGCTACAGCATTTGGCTGGTCTATGGGGTTCTGATAGCACTCTTCTGGCTTAGACTGAGAGAGGGTAGATTTTCATAAATGTGATGAAGACCTTGGGATGTAATCTCTCTTTCCTAGATTACTTTCCCCTAACTCCTGCCTTCCTCTCTTCTCAGCTATAGAAACAGAAATTCAAGAAAGCAACAATGCATTAATTGTCAAGTCAGGCAATCTCGCAGGCCTGGAGGAGCGGGTGAAAAAGATCAGGGATCGTATCCACGCACGAATTGAATATTACACCATCTGCCAATGAGCTGCTGGGATTGCATCTCGCCATCTAACTGCATTCTCCACCCTCTGTTCAAACAGACTGGTTTATTTAGTCCCATTTCCTAGCTCTTAGACTTTCCTTCTCCTCCAGATCTTTGTCTTTAGCTAATGGAATTACTGTACGTTTAGTGAACAGCTAGCATGGAGCCACAAAGAACTAACTCCCCTAGACAGAATTAACATTATTTGGTTTGGCTGAAGCCACCCAATGTGGGTCTAGGAAAGCAAGAGATGAATCTAACTTTTTATAATAAATAAAGACTTTTGAAAGGAATTTTTTCTGCATGAGGCTTGCAGACCAAACTGTCTGTTTCAGTATCTGGATTTCATTTTTGAATGAAAACCTCAACTCTGGCCTTTCTAATAACTTTGATGTTGGTACACAGAAATTTGGTTCTTCAAAGAAAGTCACAGGAGGGGCAGGACTAAAGTTAAAACTAGATTTCAGACATTCACAGGAGTGGATAACTGAGTAAATAAGAGCCATATGTACACTAACATAAGAGCAGGGTTCTCCAAGGTGGAGTTAAAAAGTATCCAGTCTTGACACCCGCTTTTTTGAGCATGATGCTCTGCAGGCAGAAGACTGTAGTGAAAAATTTTATAACTGCAGTGGGAATTTTCCTAGGGATATTTAATAGATGACTTCCCATGTCAAACCAACAGGCGATTTACAAAATAAAAGTCAGCTTTATTAAGCGCAGTGTTTATTACACAATTCAGATCTCATTGATTATCATCAGACACATGGAGGATGGCAGCGGGTTCTATCTGGTCACAGCTTAACGAGAAACTGCACAGCCAAGACAGGCAATTGATACTGGACTTCAGCATGCTGATGCTCAGGTGTAAGAAGAAATGCAAGCAGAGAGGGCTAAAGGTTGTAAAAAGTGTTGGCATGACTGTGGCTAAATAAACACCATATGGCTTTGCTTTGCAAGATTTATAGTGTGCAGACATTTGTTATGCACCGGACAACTAGATAATAGGTACAAAGCCCAAGATATAGCCTTGTCCAACTGATGTGTGTGTGCTATATATGGAATGTGTTAGCAGAAGCCTCATGCCCATACACCTCCTTTCTATACAACAACTGCTCCATATTCTAGTGAGCCAGGTACTCTTCAAGGTTGTTTCACTGAAGTATTATTAAGAAGTCAAGGCATGCAGCTCTCCAACAAACAGTTGCTCTCCTCTCAGACAATGGCCCTCCATCTGCTGCTGCCAGAATTCAGTCTCTTCTCCCCTTGCTTGTACTACTGCTGGCTGGCTTTGAAGTGCAGAAGAGAGTAAATCAGCCCTTCTGGAATGGGAGGGCGTTCAAAGTAGCTGTTGATGTTGCTTCAGTGGACATTTATTCCAGGATACAGTCCTTTCACAGACAGCACTGGGGCCATCTTGGTTCCATTAATCTGTAGTTTATAAAGGATTAAGAAATTAATAAATTGTTGTAGAAGCCAACAGACTGATAAGTCTACCAATGTGCCTAATGCCATCTCTGATACATCTGTATCACCATGTCAGTATCATTTATTAACCTTTTATGTAAAAATTGGAACCGCAGTAGGAGGTGTGACTGACTTCTCAGCATCTGCTTGGGAGGAGAGCTGAGTCAGCTTATATTCTCACTTTTGTTTGATGAATATCTTCCTTCATGCATTGCCTAGCTCTAGTACTGCTTAGGGCTTACTTACAGGAGTGAAAATGTCTGCTTAGCTAATCCTTAATTCAAATCATCAGCAGTTGAGAAAGCCACTGCCATGCTCACGCAGGGCTTCTGGTAGGTGATGTTTTTCTCCTGAAGAGCAGAGCTTTGGGTAGCAGCAGGAGCACCCCTGGCCCAGGACAAGGCCCAGGGTTCGGGCGCCAGGACTTGGGGCTCGAGTGCTGTAAGCCTGCTGCAGCTGCCGCCACAGTGGAGCTGGGGCTCTGGCATCAGGATTTGGGGTTCAAGCCCCGTAAGCCTGGTGCCTGCAATGCCCCTGGGTAGCAATGCAAGCCTCCCTAGTGGTGCACCCATAGCGTGCCCACACCTGACCCGGCTCACGCACAGCTAAGGATGGGAAAGTAGTTAATCAGGAGTCCTTGATCTCTGCCAAGAATGCCAATAAAGGGCCTGTCGGTGCCTGCTGTGCTGGTGGTTTGTATGATGTACCCACCTGCCTCCTACAGTCTGGACTGCGCAATGGCATTTTGCATAGGTCACCAAGGAGCAGCCTCGTGCTAATAGTTTTCTGTCACAACTGGCATTGACTAAAGGCTCCCTATCTCATTTCACAGCCCTGTCCAGTTTGCTATTGCTCTAATTTATTAACTCCTGATTGTGTATAGTTCAAGGTGGCAGGACTTTGTTCTGCCTCTTGTCTACACAATGAAACCCATCGCAGCCCTATTCTTATGCACCAGGATGTGAGCAACTCTTCAGAGAATTTATCAGGCCTCTGCATTCACAGAATCTGTCTAAACAGACACTAAAAAATAGTTTGTCATACTCTTGATGTCATGACATCCTTCAACCACGATTATAAACAAAACAACAAATATATCACACCCAGAAAACGCTATATAATCCAGACTCTTCACTTGTCCGTCTTAAAGTACGTCACTCCGCTCTTACGGCACTTACCATTAAAGATGTGGTGATTCAAATGGCTGAGCTTTCAATCACATCACCAAACACACACCAGTTTGCCGAGTGCTGCAGTGAGAATGGTTACTGGTTTTCACTGGAACAATGACCTCTGATTTGAAGTGGCTGGTTTGGGGGTGGAAGGGTGGGAAGAGAGCAAAATGCAAAAAGTGACCAGCAAATACAGGTACAGTCTTCAGTTGAGCAGAAATAACTTTTTAAAAACAAAAATAAATATGTATATATCTGACAGTGTAGCTATACTCTTTACCACCACCTGAGGCTCAGGACCTAGATTTTTATTAACTGCAAGAAAAGCCCAAATGAAAACCATAGGCCCTTCCAAATTATAGAAAGGCACCAGACTGGGGCTGCTGGAGACTGACTCCCTCTAGAGCATCAGTACTTTGCAAAGTCTGCCATGTCACGTGGCAAATGTGGTAAAGCCTCTCCTCCAAAGAAGTGAGGGGTTTTGACTGGCCACATATATCCAGCCACTTTTTTTTTCATTTGCCATTTTCCCTCCCTTTTTTCGATCTACACTTGATGCTTGTAATTTGAGGCATCAACCATGTTTCCAAAAAGCCCAGGGCCACGTGACTGCAGGAACTGCTCTGTGACGACAAAATTCGCAGTAGTTAAAATGGTCAAGATGGCTACCTACTGGCTTTTAGCAGCTTTTTTAAGTAGTGCCGACTCAGAAAAGAAGACCGTCTTCACCTTCTCATGCTCCCCACAGGCTGAGCTGCATCCGCAAGAAGATCTAGTGGGAGGGCTCTGATTGCCTGGCAAGATCAAGCAACTGTCAACTGGGAGAGACCCATTAACCAGGTGATCTAATGATTTGTTCTGCGTCACCTGGGTGTTTTGATCAAGGTGATTGGGAAGAATTTGACAGGCTAACATGGGGATTAGCATCATCTTGTCTTGACTGGGTGCCTCTTGGCTGGTGACCATAGGGCTGTTGAGTCTGGATACTTCTGACACTTCGACAGGGAGGTTGGTCTCAGCCTCTGCATGGCAGTTCATGTGGAGTTTCTTCATGTGGCGTACAACAGCTGCAGCGTTGAAGGCTTGCTGAGAAAGAGGAGACATAAAACAACACTGACCATCTACTAAACTGCTGAGCTATGTGGCTGCTGCAATGTGAATGGATTCTCTATCCTTAACAGTGATTTACTGCAATTACATTGCTGCTTCGGCTTGTCCTGAGTGCCCAGGGCTGTGAGACGCTGAAGAAGGGCCAAGTTCAACCCTCACATAAGCACACGGAGGGGAGAATTTCACCGTCCTCTTTTACACCAATGCTGCTGTGGAATTACTGGCATTACTTACAGCCTGGTCAGAGCTGCAAGATTCAGCTCAAATTAGAATCTTAATTTGAACAAAGTAACTAAAAAGCCATGGAAGAGCCTATTCGAGAAGCATTACCAATATCCCTGCAACTAGGAAGCAGTGCCAACCTCGCAAGCGTAGCTGATATGGAGGAAGGACAACTGGGGGGGAAAGACAGAGGAAACCTGGATTCAGTTCGCACAGGCAAGTCACAATCTCTTGGTACCTCAGTTTCCTTTCTGTAATATCGTGAGCGTAATCCTTCCTCTCCCAACCCTTTGTCTAGCTAGATCTGAAGCTTTATGGGGACTTTTGTATTAAGTTCAGCACTATGAGTATCTAATTTCAGTTGAGCCCTTTTGGTCCTACCACACAACAAATAATAACGGTCATATAATATTTCCAAGATTCCTTGGTGAAAAGGGCCCAGCTTTTGAATGCTTGTCCGTGCTAATTGAAGGTGTGCTCATGGGTTGATGGCATCATCTGACATTTGATTTGGAAGGGTTCTGGAGCTCCCAACAGCAAACAACCTACCCTCCATTTGCTCTTTGCAAAGTTTTTCTGGATCTGAGCACTGACAGATGGGTATATGTCATGGTAAAGGGCTGTATTTCCAGCAATCCTGCAGATGGGGAGAGAAGAAATGAGCTCGTAGGCAGATGGCATTTGAGAAGCAAACCGCATTCTGGAGGCAGCTAACAGCTTCGCACATTCAATCAAGAGTAATTAAACCCAAAGGAAAAACAGCAACAAAACATAATACAAACATACACTTCAGAGTTGAGAAAATATCAGAGTGGGATTATTTCCCTCCCATCTTAGCAGCAAATGGTGCCCAAATAGCTGCTTTAGTTAACTATCACTCTCTTTCTTCAGAGAAAAGAAACAAACCAGATTACCAAATTCATAAGAGAATAGTGAGACATCACCATTCTGCAGGCAGTACTCTAATACTAAATGCTGGCCTGAGAAACTCCTTTTGCTTGCTGGTGGCAATGTTAGATTCACGTGCACATGATGTCACTCTCACCAAGGATGCCTCAGGGCTTTTTCACAGGTGAACCTTTTATTTGGATCCTTCTCCAGTAAGTGAGAGATGAAATCCTTGGCTGTTGATGACAAACGTAGAGACAGAGTCATATCTCAGCACTGACAGGACATAATCCTAAAGCTGACATGGCAAACAGTGCAGATAAAACATTTTGAGTAAAGATCAACTGTTTTGTGTCTAATGTCACAACCATTCTAACAACCTCCAATGGTAAAATGATCATATGCTCAGTGGAGATTCGTTGCTTTGGGAACCATGTTAACTCAAGATGAGTAAAGCTTTATTCCTAAAATGTAGTGATTGTCAGAATGGATCAGATCTGTGGCCTACATAATCCAGTATCCCATTTCTGAACCTGGCCAGTACTAGAGACTTCATAGGAAAGTATGTGGAAGCCCTTCCTGTGGCCAGAAAGCAAAGAGAATACCACGAAAACAGCTATCCTGGGCCAGACCAATGACCCAGGCGGCTCAGGATCTTGTATTCCAACAGTCAGAGGCGTAGCTACGGGTGGTCCTGGGTGGGCCTTGGCCCTCCAACTTTGCAAGCAGGACCACCCAGTCAAATTATAAGCAATTCACCCGCGTTTTTATCAAGCTCTGTTTTCATTTGAAAGAAGGCTTGTGCCATCCTGTGTCAGTCACAAACCCAGCCAAAAATCAGTTCAGGCAAGGCCTCTGCCAACCGATGGGAATCGTTGCACTCTCCTTCGCTTGCACTTTCATGTAGATTTCAGCCTGTCTATGACTGAGAGGGCTGGACTGGAGATGTCACCTGCCTGGGAGGGGACAGGGCCCTATTACACTGTTTTCCAATGCATGAGATTTACCTGACTCAGATATATCATCCCAAAACGGAGACTCAAACTCATAGTAACCTTCTTTAATCTTTTCGAACAGTTTGGATTCTGTCTCTTCGTAGAATGGAGGGTATCCACACAGCCTGGAGCACAACAGAAAGGGGTTGATTAGCTCTGTTCTGTACACACGCAAGCTTTTTTTTTTTTTTTCTTTTTTAACTGTATGAGGGTGAGCTAATGCATATCGTAGGGATAAGTGAAGGCTAGAGGAGGAACCTATTTATACCCTCACCATACAGCATAGTCTGGGTGCAACAATTCAGAGGAAGGTTAAAAGTCTCAGTGGAGCAGTGTCAGGACAGTCACGCAGCTGATGAGCAGGTAGAGCAAAGCCCTTAAACCAGGAAAGCATGGATGTGAGACTGAATGATATTTTTATGCTACTGAAGGAACAGTGCATGGGCTGGGCTCAGTTGTGCATTAAACCGCAATCTTTATTACCCTGATTCTTCACTGCCTTTCACCTTCTAAACAAATGGGGGCTCCTGAGTGGGTAGCATGTGTCACCTACATTGCACAAGCATGTATGGTGTCATACAAGGGACCAGAGCCATGGTGAATCCTGTGCATGAGTCAGAAAAAGCAAGGGTGCTGTTGGCTTATACTCACAAGATATAGGTAATGACTCCTATGGACCAGCAATCTACAGCTTTGCTATATGGTTTCTGTGCTAGGACCTCTGGAGCTACAGGAAATCAAAAGCAAATCAAAGTTATAGGCAACATAAACCATTTCAGGAGAGTGAACAACTTGACATTGAAAAATCGGCTTCTCATAGAGCTGGTGGGAGAGGCTCTTGTATAGGAAAGGGAACTAGTGGTTACTGTGTGTAAAACACACAGTTCTCCGCATTTGTCAACCACTGGATCCAAGCAGCAGGAAAGCAAGGTGAGTGACTGATGGATATTAAAGCCAGAAAGTACATCATGATACTACCCTGTCCTGCATAACAAAGGCTGGAGAGCTGTGCTCAGTAATGCATTCCTCAGCCCTTCAACTTCTGGCTGAACTATATAGCCCCTTTCTTTTTAGAAAAGCATCCTGAATCAATGTACAGTCTTGAAGTGAGGCTGAATTCACCTAGAAATTGTTTCAGTGGTTAATCATCCCCACTGTTGAAAATCTGCACTTTATTTATAGTCAGAATTTGTCTAGCTTGTGTTTCCAATCTTTGGATCTCAATCTGTTTTTCTCTCTTAGATAAAGAGCCATTTACTAACAGAATCTCTACTGCAAAAGGTGAGGAGGTTTGCTGTATAACACACTAAACAGACAAAAACACTCTTACACATTCCTTTTTGTTCCCAGCAGCCAGGTTCTTCTTAGACAGAGCTTGGTAGCCTTTGCATTCTGTTTAGACATTAACTGGCTCTCACACCTCTTGTATTGTGTAGCTATTATACTAATTGGTTTAGTTTGTGAGTTTCAATTTCTGCACTGGAGTCAAATGTGTTGGATGGCTCCCTACTACATCTTAAAAATAAGAAGCAATATGAAGAAAATACGTTGCTGATGTGGAAATAGGAAAAGAAAGGCAGGTTGAGTGATTTGCATAAGGCTAGGGAGCTGTTGGGAGATGGGCTGGCACACTGGAATTGTGGGGGCCTCCATCCATTGCCATCTCTGACATCTACTAACCAGACACAAGGGAATCCACACAGATATTACTTAAAAGCCTGATCCTGGACTCTTTACTTAGCTAAAACTTTCCCGGATCTCAGAGATAATCCAATGGCCCTAACTGCTTTGAACTGTGTATTGTGCACCTTCTTTCTCTATTAAGCTTTCTGATATTTTGTCATCCATAAAAACCAGATCCCTCATCTGGTTCTTCTGTAGCCCACACAGTCTTTTTATTATTAGCATACTGGTAATATGCGTAAGCATGTTATGTCTTTGCTTTCTTCTCCAAAGTGCAGAGGCGGCTTATGTGGGTCTGTGTCACGTAGGTTACCAGTGAGCGTCCATCCTTCCCCCCCCTTGCTCACCAACATAACCTGGAGTCCCACACGCGGTGGACATGATGCCATTCTGCTCCATTTTGGACAAGCCGAAGTCTGTGATCATGATTTTGGAGTTTTCGTCAGGAGTCAGGTAAAGCAGGTTTTCAGGCTGTTGGTAGGAAATGGTCAGAATTTAAATGCTGCACTACAATGAAAGAGGGACAGCTACAATCTGTAACTGATATGCTTTTTATTTCTGTTCATGCACAAGAATAAAAATGAAGGATGGGGGGGGCAGATAGAATAGGGCTTTGCTGTAAATTAAAACCATGTCAATAATATGATGAATAAATGCATAGGCTCTCCCCAAACACACCTATTCTCTGATCTACCAGCTGGCTGTATTTTACATTCATTGGTTTCGTTTTAGGTAGGAAGGAGGTCTAGTAGGACACTGGGCTGGGATTTGACACTTGAGTTCATTTCCTCGCTCTGCCCTGGACATATCATTTTATTTCCCCTGTGCTTCGGTTCTCTGTCTGTAAAGGTGGGTAATATCTCTCTGCTGCACAGGGGTGCTGAAGATAAAACCCATCTGTGACAGAAAGCCACTCAGATGCTGCAGCAATGAGCACTGTATCAGCGTCTATCTAGAATCTAGACTGTAAAATCTCAGAGGCAGGTGCTGTCTTATTATGCCTGTCAGCCCCTGTATCCTAACACAGTACAAATAATAGTTGCACTTTAACACTGGTCCTAGTTTTCCACATTCAGGCAAAGGAATTTTGTATTTTGCTGCTGATACTGAAGCTTTATTTGCAGTAACCAGATAAATCTGACTTCAGTAATCAGGAGCTGAAACTGCATCATCTAAAATCTATGCCAGAATAGGCCCATGTCTACATATATTCTCACCAGCAATGAGGCCAGATATGGCCATTCTATTAGGACCCCATAAATGGGTGTATGTAGTTCCCATTGTTGGGGCAGGGGTCACTATTGCATACACAATGGCTTATGCCAAGTTTCAAAGAGGCAGCCATATAAGTCTAGTTCAGCAAAATAACCAAGGAGTCCTGTGGCACTTTTTGTTTATAGCACGAGCTTTCGTGGGAGAAAATCCCTGATGAAGTGGGATTTTCTCCCACAAAAGCTCATATGATAAATAAAGGAATTATGCCAGTCACCTCTCCTAGAAGCCCCTAAGGCAAAAAATGCCATTGGGGTTAATGTGTGTGTGTAAATATAGTTCACTTGTAATTTCAAGAAGTGGAACAACAATATGATGAGTCAGAGACAAAAATGCCTGGAAAGTCCGGCACAGAATAGAGAGTGCAGTTCTGATTGCAGGCCGTAGCCCTGTGCAATTCAGAAGCCAGGTTAGCACTCAGCAAAGCTGGATGGATAAATGTGTTTGGTGCAACCTGCTACAGGTGCCAGCAAACAGAGCCGCCCCTGCACCTTGCATAGCGGCCTTGCCCTCATGGGCTTATGGTGAGGATGCTGACAGTACATGGGGATGGTCCATTGGGTGGGGATAGCGAGAGTGGCTGCGGAGTGTGATCTTAAAAACCGGGTGAGCATTCGTAGGGTTTCAGTGTGTGCTGTTCTAGTCAGTCTAGTGAATCCTGCAGTGCTGCATTGCAGAGACATTGTTAATCTCACAGGGCAACGTTGTTTCCAAGGAGAACAGCGTCTACACACCTTTAAATCTCGGTGAACTATTCCGTTCTCATGGAGATACTTCACTGCTTCCAGGACCTGGCGGATCACTACGCTCGCATCTTTCTCAGTATAAACTCCTCGTTCCAAAATTCGGTCAAATAGCTCCCCACCGGATACCCTGAAGGGAAAATAGCACACATATCGCTAGCAAAAGAGACTAAAAAAACCCAGAAGAGCAGAATGTTTTACCTGCTGTACACATGAAAAAACCTACCTACATCATCACTGTGGCATGGGGGCTTTCCTTGCCCAAATGCCAATGACACACATGCACATGTCTAAGGCCATCACCATCTCCTGCTTTCTAACTGTAGCGATCTTGTGTCACAAACAGCAAGGTCTGGGGTCACCCTGAGACCTATTGCCTTGATGCAGCCAGTTTGCATCCTCAGTCTGTGACAGTCACTTGAAATGCTCCATAAAAAATTCACTGTGTAACTCTGCCTGCAATTTCCCAAGGAATCAATAAGTACAACTAGCAATGCTTATTAAACCAAAATTGCCATGGGTTGTGGTACTGCTATATGGTTTTCTGCACCCCAGAGATTTGGAGAGGTTTCCCTACTGACTTTCAGCCTTGTGTTGGGAGCTGAGCCGTCTTCACAAGCCTCCATCACGTGACCTGATTTACTATGAGTTAATCCAAGTGAAACAATCCTCATTAGAGGAATTCACGCTTAATCCATCAGTCACAGAGGGGGCTCTCTGCTGTTTCCCATAGCTTGCTCTTTCTTTGCTGCCGATACATTTTGCCATGTTCCCATTCATAGGCCCAGTGCATAGCGCAACTTTACTTAGGAACTTGGCCGTTCTTTTCCTGCTAGCTAAACTGTGATAAGTTAGATCCTGATCTCAGTTTAGAAACACAGTGCTAAGATAAAAGCAAGCCCCTGCACATAAAGAAATGGCCAGGGTGGTTGTTTCTCTATCTCCAACCCTTATTGTTCACAGCTAATTGATGAAGAACCTGTAAGAACAGTTCTTATTTTGCATTTTTCAGACTTGAGTGCCTGAATACTGCATACAGGTGTTGAAATTGACACACAGCACCAGGGAAATGTGACCGTTGTTTCAAAGCATCTCTTCAGGTACTTACAGCTGCATGACCAGGTAAAAGTGGGTTGCGCTTTCGTAAATGTCTTCCAGAGTCACAATGTTGTCATGCTTTATTCTGCAACCAGCAAAGAGAAATGTGGGTTACAAATCTATTTCATGAGAATAAAGGAGGATTATCAAATTGAAAGTCATTGGCCAGATTTTCCTCTTGCTTTAGGCTAGTTTTCCTTTGGGAAAAATTGTACTCATTTCCAAAAGAGTTGCAAAGGGACAGCTGTGTTAGTCTAGTTCAGCAAAACAAACAAGTAATCCAGTGGCACTTTTAAAAACTAACAAATGTATTTATTGCGTGAACTTTTGTGGGAGAAAAATCCCACTAAAGCATCTGATGAAGTGGGATTTTCTTCCACGAAAGCTCATGCAATAAATACATTTGTTAGTTTTTAAAAGTGCCACAGGACTCCTTGTTTGTTTTTTCCTGCCCTGCACATCCTGTTGGCATTTACACCAGTGCAAAGTGTTATTAAATGTTGTAAAATGAAAATAATAGCATTTTTATACCCCTTTTGCACAAGGGAGCAGTGAACAAAGGAAGGTCTCCATATTTTGTTATTTTTAGATAGTGCTGAAAATGTAAATTTCCTGTCACTCTTTATGTTATTGGGTTTTAGTCTGTCCCTTCCTCTTCCCTTGCCTCACCCCCAAGAAGTTCTCTCACAACACTGTTTAGCTTGGCAAGGCAAATGTGTAAACAGACCTTACAAATATCCCTTTCTTCAGAGAATTTAAATAAATAGCAAATAACTTTTATCTGCCTTCCATCTTGCTCTTCCACCTTTAATGATATATAAATTTGTGCCACAGCAGTGGCAAAAGGTCCTTCCACCTAGAAATATCAATGATTTTGTTCTAAAGTTGCATTTTGTGGAAAAGTAGTTTGCTTTTTTTCACATTCAACATTACACTTACTTCTTTAGCACTGCTATTTCATTCTCCAGGCTGCTGTCCCTGATGATGGGAGACTTCTTGATGCATTTTAGAGCAAAGAGCTTCCCAGTGGTCCGTTGCTTCACCAGGAAAACTTCTGAAAAGGCACCTCTGTGGAGAAAATACAGATGGAAGACTAATGTTTTTCAACAGATAGCATAGCTGGGAGCTGTAAGGAAATCTGTATGGAGAAGGAACTAAAGTAAAAAGCAGGCAAGTAGTGCAGTGATTAAGCTCCCGCTGTAAGTGGATGATATTTGTATTATTTGATGCTATTTGTATTATGCTGGCATTATTACCAAAATCCTACTGATTTCATATTGTCATTTGGAAATATATAAGGTAAGACTGTGCAAGATGGCTGCGATATTTGGGAAGCAAGAACTCCACAACACCTAACAAAGCATCTTTTCTGAAAGGGACAGACAAAGATGTGTAGGATATAGGTAGATTAAAGGTGAAAAATTCAGATAAGGATGTGACTTTCTAGCAGCCTAAATCTAGGATGTGTTCTGATTCAGGATCATGGTTTGGCCCAATGTATAGAGAACCCATCTACAAACTTCAGTTCCAGAGTGTCAAGGCTGCCAGTATTTGACTCGTCTCTGAAAAGGAGGTAGTAGGTAGAGAAAGAGTTAAATTCAGAGGCCATCTAGCCTGGAATCTTTCTGACAGATGGATAAAAGGAACTGAGATTAAACACCGAATTATAACAGCAGCATCCAGGAGAACAACACGCTTGTAAAGCACATGCCAGTCCATGAGCTATCTCATATGGTGTCAACAGATATAGAGTCCACCTCAGGAAAGGCAGCTAGCTGCCACATAACACTTGACAGCAAGGTAACCGGTGACCACTATCTGAACAGAGGGAAGGAAACAAATCCAGTGACATGGCATTTTAATGCCCATCTCAGAGCCTTTTCACCATAATCTGTTGGGGGACACAGCCAAAAGTTCCCTGTACTAAATGCTAAAGCAAGCCCAGTTAGGAGGAAGTACAGGCAACTTTCTAATAAGGCACAGACCCAAAAAGCCCTGAGTACTTCTTGCTATGAAAGATCCTATGGCACTTGTGATGGGGTTTTTTGGGGGTGGTTTTGGTGCCAGATTGGGGTGGGTGGGTGTGTGTGCACGCGCGCAATTCCCAACCAGATTCTATCTTAAGGGATATTTATACTCTGCCTTATTATCATTCCACTGCTGTTTCAGGTAAGGAAGTTACTCTCCGTTTTCCCAGCTTGGCTCTTCTCTGAAATGTCACTTGCACTGAACGGCTACTGCATCCCTCTCCAGAAATGGCTGCATGTCATTAGGTGAGAGCTTTACTTTGCATATCATTTGACAAACAGTTTTGGGTGCTTTCCGTGCATTCATTCAGGTTTTGCCAATCAAATGTGAAATATCTGGACAACCTCATGAGGTCCCTTCCAACCCTCTGATTCTAAGCCCTGTTATCTCCATAACGTTGCCTTTTGGCATCTGACAACTTCAGTACTGGCTTCTTGCACAACCGACTTAGATCTCTATGCTTTGAATTCAAATATGATGAACGAGCGTCCAGCACATCCTGCATGGCCGAGTTCAAGTCATTACAATGAAGGGTGAATATTTATAACATTCCCTAAGCCTCCAATCTTGTTAAAGGGTTTTTGCTTAGGCAGCTAAACATGTCAGGTGATAGGGCTGCGGACTCCCTTGCCAAGCTCTTCTCAGCTAATCCTCAGCACCTGCCTAGCAGATTAACTGATGGTGTTTACACAGAGAATTGCCCGTAGAGCAGTGTGCATTTAAGGGCACTAGAGAAGAGATGGTAAGAGAGCAAAATGATTTGAGGCAGTGTGATCAAAATCACACTTGAGACCTGGGTTCTAGTCTTAGCTCTTTGCCCCACAGCAAATTCGTTTGTCTCTGTCTTGCCTATTTAGACTTGAAATTCTTCAGGGACTGTCTCTTACCATGTAGCTATATAATGCCCAGCACACGTTAAGACTTAGAGATGGGCTCAGTTGAGATCTCTAGATGCTACTGTACTGAAAATACTAAGTAAGAATAGAAGATGTGCCTCTCTCACATCCCACTCAAAGCGCTCAGCGTGTTGTGCAGCTAGCTCGGGTAAGCAGAGTGGTACCCATCTGACAGAGCTGTTTGACTTCGTGTTTAGTTGCTAGCCTGTGACAGACAATCCTAGCACAGAAGAGCGAGAGCAAAGCAGTTGCTGGTATGATTTGCCTGCAGTAGGGAGAAAGCAGATTTCTGAGTCATGGTCCTGCCCTTATATCTTAGCCTCTGACATGTCCTTTTTGCCCTTCCCCACAATCGCGTTGGGTGATTGTGCTGGCTTAGCCTGGAGAGGGGCAAATCACATAACAGGCAGCATCTGGAGGAGGGCCAGCTGAGTTGGAGTAGAACCAGCCTGTGACTTTACTTGAAATGCAAAGTGAATTCTGTGATGTTTTAAGCTGCAAAAAAGAAAAGAAAAAGATTAAATAACTTTTTTCCTTCTGTTTCTATGGTCTCTTCTCCACTGTGGGTTCCAGCAGAGCATGGAGGCAGAAGAACTAAAGCAAGGGCCTGATTCTCAAATCAGCCCATCCCCACTTTATGTTCCCTTTGTGCACCCTGGTATTCTGGTGCATCTCTGTATTATTAATCAGGTCCTGGAACATGGCTGGGCCATTTCTAACCACACTGGCAGCAGAAACCATGGGAAAGCTTATAAAGCAGCCAGTTCCCAGAAAGCCTAGAGAGGCAAAGCTCAAGGGTACAACCTTCATAGAACAAACAAGGAGTCCTGTGGCACTTCTAAAGACTAACAAATTTGGGCTCCTTGTTTGTTTTGCTGATCTGGCCTAACGCAGCTACCCCTCTGGAACTTGTCAACCTTCGTAGTTTCACGCTGAGTCAACTGAGGATTAACCAGCACTAAGGTGTGAGCATCTTGCACTGAAGAGACTTCTCTCTCATATTCTAACAAGCTGTTAGGAGGTTTTTTGGACAGTCACAACGCTGTTTTCTGTACTCCCTAGACAGCCCTCCCAGATGGGAGTAGCCTGGGAATAGAAAACTCCATAAAGTGACTAACATCAAGCAGAATATTTCCAGTTCTCTCTCAAGGTGAAATTGCACTGATGCCAGCAGGTGAGTGGCAATTCACTTCAGTGGAGCTGCACCAAGCCATGGTTTGGTTCTCCATCTCTTCTTCCAACCCTGCAGAGCAAAGCACCATTTACTGCTGTCTTGTCTTGCCCCCCGTTCCCTGAGTTCCTGAATCCCAGTCTCTCACTCACAGAAGACCTATAGACACAGGGCCAGACTTTCAAGAGCTCAGCACCCAGACTCAGAGCCCCATTTATCAAGTGAATTCAGCTCCCATTTTTGGGCTACTAAATAAGGACCACATTTTACACAGTGCTGGGTTCTCAGCAACTTCCAGTGGCACATTTTTAAGCTCTGTATCTGACATGCTTTCTTTTAACTCATGCTCATCTTCTTAATACATGACCAGTCCCTCATACTTAGATCTGTCCACCTGCTTATCCCCCTAGCGGAAGTGTCACACAGACAATGAAATTTTGACAAGTTGGATTTTCAATGACATTTTTTCATGAAGAATTTTACAAATAATCATTTTTAAAAATAATAAAACTGCTTAAATGGATTTATCACCTTTGGTTTTCCATTGCACTTGGAATCCTTGGAGTGTCCTAGGATATTGATGCCTCCATTTCTTCCAGTTTTTTACCTGGATCTCCATTTATTTTACTCAAATCTCTGCAGTGCTAATTAATGCTGCCCTGCTGAAACACCCACTGATTGTGGCATGCATCCTCATTTCTAATACCATCTTTGTTTGTAATGCAGTTGTAGGAAATGAACAACCTACAGATCAGATGCTGGAGCATCTGTTCCATATTTCGTTCCTAAACAAATAATTCATGCCTCCATATTAAAAACTTATGGATCAACGAGTTGGCTAGAAGGGAACAAATGTTCCTTGAACCTTGCTCCCCCGTAGAACAGCGCTTCTGAATAATTTAACTCATTTCTGGGGCTGACCATGATTACATACAATGCACAGCACCAGCTTAACTCTGAAGACAATGCTGAATTTCAGGGAAGCTCAGCTGCAGGTAACTCACAGGAAGGCTTAAAGTTAGAATCCCTTGCTCTGAAGAGCAGTTAAATTCACACTTGATTGCTTTAAGAAAGTTTTATCAGCTTTATGCACACAAAAGAACTAGTCAAGCTGTCAACGCCCAAAGATGTAACATGCAGCATGGAACAGGCCATTGGTAGGATACATGGAATATGATGGGTAAAGGAGACAAAAATCAAGTTTCCAAGCAACTAAAAGAAATAGTTGATATTTGAGGCCTGCTTGGAAGTCTGTATTGTGAATGGAAAGTGAGTCCAAGTGCTCCTGCGCTCTCTGAAATTTCCATCCACTATCTGAATTCAAGAAAAGGTCTTCCCCTGTTGTTTGTTGTGTTGTAGCAAGTCAGGGTTCCAGAGCCAAGGAATCGGGGCCCTATTGTGCACTGGCTGCCTTTTTAAGGAGTGCTCGTATAATGCCTGTGTCCTCAAGAATACACAAACCAGTTACGATGGGTGAACAAGATGCTCTAGTCTACTGTGAGAGGAAGGACTCTGGAAGAGGTAAAACACGTTCTCTTTGCATCCCAAGGATTAATCTTGAGTACTGGCCACATAAGTCCTCAGTTGAACTAGAGGTTGGAGCTGAGCTTTGTCCGGTAGTCTGGGGCAGAGCAGGGGCTGAGATCCAGGTGGTTTAGAATAAGTCGTAAAGTTTGGTTCTGTTTTGGACATGTTGCTGGGGCCACTTTCTGCTGTCAGATTCACTGAAATTGATAAGCTTTTCAGGGGAACCAGATCCTCAGATATTAAACCATGATGGTGCAAATAACAAACAGCATGCGATTATTTTAATATTTCCAGAGAGCAGCTTGAGGGACCTTAATGAAGTGAGATAACATGCCCTTGTCACTAGAGCTGCTCTGCATTCATTCCAGTGCTTTTCCTCCCTCCTAGCATCTTGCTGTACTAACATGGTGGCATGGGTGGATTTTGAAGCCACCCTTGGGGGAGGCAGCTCCAAAAATCCAGCCTCCCCCAACATCCAGCTCCAGGCTCTGGGGCTAGGGCTGGATCCCAGCACCGCTGGTGTCCCTCAGTCCCCGGCTGAGGCTGGATCCTGCCAGTGGCCCCAGGTCCCCAGTCAAGGCCAACTCCTACCTCAGCAGGGAGGCAGAGGGCAGCCACCAGTAGTATACCATACCATCTCCCCCTGCATTAGATAAACTCTGCCCCGGCATGGTGGTGTCTATAGACTAGAACATAAACAAGTGCCTATTCAGTGTGATTTGCTCATTCTCCTTATTAGGCATATGGTAAAACTGAGCTGCAGGTTCCCTTATTCTTGTTGCATCCCACTTAGGCTGTTTGCAGGCTGTCGACGGCTACAGACATGCCATGCTACCCCTCTTCCAATTCCCCCCTTCTTTCCTCCATGTGTACAACTCTGGAAGATTTACTCCTTCAGGGTAGCGATATCTGGATGGTTGAGGCCAAGGTGCTGCACTTGATCCGAAGGTGAAGATGGAATTATTTATTATGGGATTTGCTGCTTCTGTTTATACTACACGGTGCAACGTGGAAAGGAGTCGGGGGATATGAGCTACATATTCGTGGTTTACGTACTGCCAGGGACCTCTCCTCTTTGACCCATGCCTCTGCAAAAGCAGAGTGACCAGAGGGGAAAGAAGAATATGTGATCAATACTGCAATGCTGAGCTGAGCTGGGGAAATGAGGTGCGTCCTTGCTGCAGTGGTACATTGTTGGAATGAGCTGGGAAACACAGTACAGGTGAAACTCGAGGATCACGTAATGCAGCTGCATGGTTCTGAGCCCAGAAAAGAGGCAGAGCAACAGGGGAGTAGCCAAAACTAACCTAGGATGCTCTAGAAATCTCCAGAGAGTCTGTGCTCATTTCCAGATACCCAGAGGGAGCGACTGCACTGTGTACAGAGGCTAGTGCGAGACCAGATGGCCTTTGTTGTCATTACAGATGCCCTGGGTGAGCCCCTGAGAACGGAAATCATCTCATCTGTCGCTGGTTGAGAATGTGGATGTCCACATGAGCAAACTGAAGTGGCAGGATTTGTAAATTTCAGGGAAAGTGACTAACCAGCTATGTCAACTCATTACAGCTCTTTGTCTCCCAAACAACCCATTACTCACAGAGCAAGTGCACTTTGGAGGGATAATTGGAGAATCAGGCGACATCCTGATTGGACTGGAGGCAGGGGAAGGGACGCTCACTGTGCAGCATTTCGGATACAGAGAGAGAATTAAATGGGATTCAGCATGCGAAGGAGAAATCTTTTGCTCACTCAACCTTGTAATCATAATCAAGCAACTGATGCTGGAGCCAGGCATGTTCAAGGGCTCTTGGAAAACAAAGTGCTTTTGTTTGTTAAATAGAAAGGAAAAATTACGAGCAGGGGAGGGTTTAGGAGAAAGGACTCCATTTTCTCTGTATAATTCAGCGGCTTGTGGTGACTTTTCTGAAGTGGTTAGCAGGATGCAACAGTTTACATCCAAGTGATCTAAATTTCCATTGAGCTCACTGGGTATTGAACCAATTGCTTGCAGAGGTGGGTGAGTGGTGTCATCCCTGTTGAAAGACACAGGAACCATGGCACAGGGAAGCGAAGAAAGTCAAATGCACGATCAGAAGAAAGCCCCAGGACTTCTGATTTCCAGTTCCATACAATGGGCCATTCTGCTGCTCCAAATGGGAAGACCGTGCTGAAGAGCAGTGTGATCTCTAATCATTCATGGCTGGGACTACAGGGCATCACTATCGCTTCATTAATAGTCCTTAAAAATTGATAAAACCCTCTGGAGCAAGACGCATACAAACTGCCTCTTTACATTTGCACAGCAAGGCAATGCCAGGAGTTTTGTCTCCCATTCCCCTGCTCTAACTATTGGGTTATGGTCCCTTCTCAAGGCCAGGCACAGAAACCAAGAGTCCTGACTCCCTGTCTCTTGTTTTAAGCATTAGAAAACACTATTTCTTGCCAGCAGACTGACTTGTGACACTTTTGCATCTGAGGCATCTTGCAGAGGTGGCTTTAGATCATCTGGGCCTTTGGTGAAGGGCCATTGCGGGGCCCCCGTATAAACTAAATGCCCTTTTCTGCCACCTGACTTACCTCACCTGCCTTCTCCCCATCTCACCTGCTTCTCCCCGCCGCTAGCCCTCTCATTTCCCCTTCTCCACGTGGCATCGTCCAGCTCCCCTTTCCCCCTACCCCAAGTACTTACCCCTCTAGAAGAACAAGCTGCCTGAGCCTGGCAGAGGCAGCTTTTAAATTTCTTGCCTATCTTTTCCTGCCCAGGGCCACATGTCCTGCAGGGTGGGAGATTTAAAAGGCCGGCTGATGGGCACAACTCAGCTTCTTCCAGCCAGCTCCGGCAGCCTGTCTGCACCTGCCAGGGCCGTGGCTAAGGCTGCGGCTCTGAGTACTCCTGCTGTCAAGGGCTCCTGCTGCCCACTGAATTGGGGATGGGGCCCCTTACTTCTGAGAGCCCTTGGTGGTCGCCTGCTTCATCTACCCAGAAGCTGAATAAGCAGCTTTGGAAGCACATTCCCGAGCAGGCCTGCTCTCAGGAGATATAGCCACACATTACTGAAAACCAGGAGCCTGGTCTACACAGGGGTTTGCATCACTGCTAGAACAACAGGTTGTTTTTTCACCCCCCCAGAAGACTGCTTTGGGCAGATATGACCATTCACTAACTGGCTTGGGCACTTGCTTTTTTCCCTTACTGTCTCCAGTATTCACTCATTAGCTGATTCCCAGCTAACTGGAAATGGGAATGGGAATGCTCTTTGCAATGCAAATATTGACCGCTTATATACTGAATTATGCGTATGGCCCCAAGTACCACCTGCGCTGAAACCCATTTGCCAGGCAGAAGCACAGCCAATCTGAGCATGTTCAGCTGGGAAAGGTATTGGTTTTCTTCCTGCAGATTAGGACAGACATTTCAACATGGCTTTAAGCAAGGGTCCTTGCTTAAATGAGAAAATTTTGCATGAGCAAATTGGATTGACCTCTTGCCCTTCTGTTTTGCATGTGCAAATGTGGAGGACTTTGCTTCTTCCTCCTCCCCCAATACACTGGCAAATGTAAAGCCTGACTTTCCAACTCTGATCTTTCTAGGTAAGACGCAGCTGGCAGCGAGAGCCATGTTTGTGAGAAGATAGGGAAGAGAGGACATGCACACCTACGCAGCCCAACAATATACCAAAAAATATTCTTGCATGTGTCTCTGCAATTTTCATCCAATTTGTTCAAAGCATTTTACAAACATTAATTAATTAAAACAGCACAAAATATCTTGGGGATGTTCAACTACCAGTGGTATTTTGCCCTGTCACGAGATGTTCTTACCCAGGATCAGAGGGCATGACCTCCCTCTGTTTCCAAGGATAACCAGCAGAGAGGTTAAGAGACTCATTCAAAACCAGAGACATCATCCCTGTCAAGGCTGGGATTATAATTCAGAACTGTCCTTAAATTTTGCTGTCTCGTCTGGTCATATGACTACACTGTAGTCATAAAAGGATAGCAGAGAGAGAGACAATAGAATGGGTGGTGGAGAGACATGAAGCCTTGGAAAGGGAGAAGGAATCTGTCTGGGATGCAGTTGAGAGGCTGGGGGAGAAAAGGTGTAAATAAATTTCAAACACTTGGAAGAAACTGTGCCAGCCATCTTAGCGTCACATAAAGTTGTTTCCCCTAGATTTCCAACCTCCTATTACTAAATAAACAGCCATCTTTTTCACTTTATCAAACTGCATTTCTTTCTTGCCTAAGTTACATCTGCTTTTCGCCTTCTACCACAAGTTCTAGCTAGTTGAAGTCTTATTCCCAGTCTCAAAAAGGCCAGAGATTAACCATGGTACTTGGTACTTACGAGCCTAGTGCCTCCATGAAGATAAATGTTTTTCGGATATTGTTGGTTGGTTTCTTCCAGGAACGGGTGTCATCCACTTCCTTGCGGCCCATTTTCTCCAGAGCTGAAGCGGGGAATTCTGCCAGGAAGAGGGGGGGAGAGTGCCGGTTGAGTGATCAGGTATTCACAGCACTGACAGCAGGAGCTAGAACGATTACTGGAGTTTGACACTTAACCTCTGCAAAGTTTTCATTTGTTTGGATTCTCCTTTGGATGCTCGGAACATTTGCTTTTGGTTCTTTCAAAGCCAAGATACAAAGAAGTCAATTTTGCACCCACAAAATAAATTGCTGGTGCAAATCGTCTGACTATCAAGTATGATGAGCAAAGAATTTTACCCCCCACTTGCCAGTACAAAAATACAGGTGCAAGTTTTTAAAGTGCAAAATATATAACCTTTTAAAAAGGAAACTGTTTTTCCGAGAATCCGGTTGAAAAAAATCACTCTCCTTGAAAATTACCAGTGTACTCCCCTCACCACCACCACCAAGGTGAGACTTCAGGTGCTGTTGAATTTTCTGTATCCAATTGCATCGGATTCCAAATGTGCATTACAGCTAATATTGGAAGCCCTGTCTAAGAACGCATAAGGTGGGACTTGTCATTTGTGGATATTCCTTCAGTGACTAATGTGAGAGATCGGTAATGACAACTGATAATATTTTGCTGAATATATACTGGCTAAAGCTGTGATTAGGCAGCTGACTGCTAATGCTAACCTACTAACGTACCCTTGATTTAATGGATTAAAGTTAGATGCAACTGAAGATGCAGACAGATTATATTAGAACCGCTTAATTGCTTGAATATTAAAATAGGTTAAAGAGCTGGTGTTGACTCAAAGGAAATGTAGTAAAGTTTTTGCTGATCTAGATAGTGCATGCTTCATCTTTTTTCTTTTGTTTTTCATTGCTAGATATTTGGATGGAAAGTGGATTATTAGTTAGGAATTTCAGCCTTTGCGTACTTCTTGTTCAATACGTGGAATCACAAGCTCGTTAGATCACAGTGGTGCCTGTACGTGGAACTGTGACATCACAGAGAGGTGGAATTTTAGTTTGCTCTTACTTTGCTTATGACGGAAGATGTTTACCCCTTGCTGGGTCCCTATATTTTCTTGCCATGTTCCTTGGTGAATCAGCAGATGACTTAGGATTCACTATAATTTCCGTGCCATTTGTTTCCAGCTCCATCTCAATTCCTAACCATGGACACGTGCAGTCTCTGTGTTACAGGGACAGCCTGCACATTGCATGCGAAGTGCAAGGCCTGGGGATGTGAGCATATGGGCTAAGATGACAATTATTGTAGGGTCAGGAGGAATGATAGAACTACAGTACCTCACCTGAGTTGTACTCATCTCATTTAATGAGCTGCAAGAGGGATCCAACTTGTTACAGGAAAAGCTAGGTAGGTCTGTAACTTGATGATGACACTATCCCCCTCTTCTGTTGTCACTCTGCAGAGTGTGAGGAGGGCAGTACGTGCTAATGGTCAGAGCACAGAATTAGGTGCCTCCAACTCTTTGGTTTTAACTCCAGTTCTCCCACTGGCTTGCAGGATGGTTGTACCGCTGTCATTTAGACCATCATTTTTAGACCTAGGTCTCTAGACTTACGCTAGCCAGTCAAGACTTGAGTGGTTCATGTGGGCACTCAGCGCATCTGAAAATCAGGCAGCTTATTTAGATGGCACTCCGAAAAATGGGCCTTTCCTTCTGCCTTGATTTCCCCGGCTCACAGGATTGGGATACAGGAAACCTGTGCTAATCAAGATTTGGATGGACAGACAAATTTCCCGTCTTTGTCATCTGATGGTAGAAATGTGCTTTCTAGTCACACTCAAAATTCTTTTATTAAAGAACTGTTTTCATAAGGATATTGCACATAACACACAAGCCTTGCAAAACTCCTTGGATTACTCTAACCGCTGTCTGGGAGTTTATGCAACACACTGATCTGTACTGTCACTTTGTCCTACACCTTTCCCTCATACTGTAGGTCTGTTTATGAAATTGTAATTTGCCCTAATCCTAGAAAGCGGTGTGGTGTGGGACAGACTGTATTTATTTTACTTAGTGCAAATTGTTCCCTGTTCTTTCCTGACACCACTGCCATAATACCAATAAATACTTAGTAATTCTACTCCCTTGTTTGTGTTAGTTTTATTTTTCCATGGAAAAGTAAAAGCTGAGCAAGCAGATTTTGTGCTTGGTCAACATATTTTCCTAACAATTTTGCATATATGTGTTCTGTCTTTATACTTACGCAACACTCAACTGAAAATGCACATTCCTTTCATCAGCTGCATCTTGACACTCTATTGGGATGTGCATTATCCCCTAGTTTCCCCTGTATTTTCCATTCACATCAATAGAAAAACACACAGAGAAAGAACAAGAGCAGACTGGACTCAATAAGTGCCTGAAAAACACTTCCTTACAGAATATCAAAATTCAGAGTTAGAAAAAACTTGGATGTTCATGTTTTCTATACCCCTTTGCCAATGCAGAAACAATAGGCTTTCTTTTCTTTTACAGTGTATTGAGTTTGCATAGTAAAATGGAAATGCTCATTAAGTAGTTAATACTGTAAAGCCTTTTGATGTGCTAAGTTTTATTATTTTATTTATTTACCCACCATACAGCAATGAATTAATTAACCATGCAGGACAGTATAATATTGATCTCTTCTGTTACCTCAGTCTGACAAGTGTCTGTGTTGTAAATGACAAGTAATTTAAATTGTCATGCTTAACCTTTTGGCTCTTCCAGCGACAAGAGCAATAAACGGGACTGTTGCTTTGTTCCAGGTTGTCTGATCCAGGGAATGACGCAACATTGCTTAGAATTTAATGTATTGTTATGACCTTGCTTAAATATTTCCTTAAGAAATTGATTCAGCTTTCATATCACACAGCCGCAGATCCATCTGCAGACATTCTGTTGCTGAACTGCCTTAGCAAAACTGCCGTTAACCCTGGATTCATAATCTTGTGACAATGAAGCATGAGTTGGGGCGGGAGGAATGAAGATGTGGTTTTATCTTGAGAAGAAGTAGCACATAAAAAAGGGATGGATATGACTACAAAGTCAAAAGGATTTGCTTTGTATATTGAACAAAATAAGAATTCTGCATGGGAGTGAATGAATACACACACAGTTAGCACAATGAAGTGAACACCACAGAGCCATGGTTGTGATGCATTAAACCAAAACCTACAGTAAACATCATCTATTCATCCAACTATGCAAAGTAGTCAAGTAATTTAGAGTCAGCAATGAACTCCTCCCACTGGTAAAAATCTTCCAGGTAAACATATTACATTAGTTAAAATTGTTTAATAGAGTCCTACCCCTCTTTGATGAAATCCCGTGTAGCGTATGAGAGCTGAGAAATATTAGATTAACCATCTCAGCAAAGCTGTACTCCACTACTTTGTTAGAGCATAACAAAAGTGATCTTAAAATAGCAAATGTTGTCCAGAACCCAGTCCTTTGCACAGAATAAGCAAAGAATGAATATAGGTTATAAGAAGATGCATTTCACATACCCCAGTGAAGACAAATGAAGCAGCTTCTGTTTTGACTCCCCTGTTCTGCTCCTACAAGTCTGTGGATATTAGAGATTGGGGTTTGGTGTTAGCAATAAACTGAGATTAAAGGGGAGGAATGCAGGAGATTTCTTTCCTGAGCTGGTAACCAGGCAGCACTTAAAGGGGAGTAAATTGACAAGAGGATATGCTTGTCTGTGGCTATGCCTCCCTCTCCTTCTCTCTGATGATAACAATAGCTGGCACCTTTTATCTGAGTATCCCAAAACAATTTATAGACATGGGTTTACTAAATTTCACCTACTGCCCCTGTGCTGAGGGATTGGATTTTGCTGGTTCTGATAAAAGAATCGGTGTCCTTTCTCAATTAAAGCGCTTTGCATCAAAACATTTTTGCACAGAATGCAAAGTAATTTGACTTTGTCACCTACTTAACTCCTCTGTATAAAAAATTGCCAGACCATCTTATATATCAAATAGGAAATGTTTAGAGAGTGGCAGACTTTCCTAGTGGATAGAGCATCAGACTAGTAGACCTCTAGTCTGAGCCTGGCTCTGCCGCTGACCTGCTGAATGAATTTGAACCAACTATGTTGCACCTCAGTTTCCCCATCTATAAAACTGGGATAGTGATGCTTAACTCCTTGGTTGGGGATTGATGATTACTGGATGGTAAGTGCTGTAAAAGGAGCTACATATTATTATTATTAGGGACTCTGGGTTATTTTAAACCAGCCAATGTGTCAATTTAGTTTTCAACACCATTGTGTATTTAGCTTTCATACAGTAAAACAAACAAACAGGAAATGCTTGCTGCTGTGATCTGTTTAAAGTTAGTTTAGAATATTTTGGAAGGGCTGTAAAAATATTATTGGCTGAACTCCCAGTTGATTTAAAACTTCATTCAAGATAATGGGATTGAATGAAGAAATAGGACTATGAATCAGTGCAGAATTTGGTCCTGCATTAGGAATAAAACAACACTTAGGCAATTCAGGATATTTCCTTGCTTTACTATTAATTACTTAGTTCCAGAAGGACCTGGGAGACCTCAGTTTATCATTTTGTATTTCATCAGCAATTTGTATTTGGATGTCAGGAGCATCTGTAGGCCCTACACAAGATCAAGGCTCCATTGTGCAGGGTGCTGCACAAACACCATTAAGATACAGGCTTTGCCCTAAAAGAACTTCATTAACCTTCTCCTTGCTTGATCATGCATGTGCATCTCTGTTGCTTTTCTTGCCCCCTCAGTATGAGCATCACGCTTGTTTTGCATGTCCACACAAATGCACACACTGAATGCTAGCTTCAGGTTATGCCATTCCACTGTCTCCATTTGCTCTGCCGCTCAGACTGATCCAGTAGGTCTGGAAAAGGCTGGTGCTCTCCTAGTTCTCCTTTCTTCTGTTTTTGCTCAAGTTGGTAGCAAGAGCCAGATACAGGACAAGTGAAAAACCTATTCTTTCTCCCATTGTCTTGCTGACCTCTCTGTGCTAAAACAGGTCCAGAGGAGTTGGAAGCTCTCTATTTGTTACTATCTAGAAATTTATCTAAAGTCCATGCTTGTTTGTTTACTAACTTAAGCTGTGTGTAGACCGGGATGTAAAATGCAATGTTAGCTAGGCCTCCCTATGGGCTTCAGCTGAACCAGTTTATCGTGTGTTAAAGGCAGGATGGTTTGCTTGCACTAGGACTTCTAAGGCATGTTAATGTGTTAGCTACCGTGGTAGCAACACACCTGAAACCCTAGTCTAGACAGAACCTAAGAAACACCTAGGGGAAATAATCCTGCAATGGCTCCTAAGAAAAGAAATAGGATGGAATAGCTTATTCTAACCTCTAAACTTTTGTAATTCTCTCTCCTTTTATCTTGCTGGACAGCTTGATTTTTGTTGCTTTTTCCCCCTTCTGATTTACAGTCTGTATTTGTTGCATTTAATTTCTGATGACAAAAAAAACATGCCTATCTAGGTGTGACCAGCCTTATCTTAAATAGTCCATGGTTTAGCAACCAGGTTAAAGGATTTTCCTGTAACACTGCATGTCATAACAGAGAAGCCTAGGCAACCACCTTTACATAAGAATGAAAATCTTTGCTGTACTGCACCAGATAGTGTTTTTGCTCTGAAGGAAAACAATTTGATACAAGCAACCCTCCTAGATCTGGGTGTGTTTTCTATGTGACTTGTGATAGAGATTGGAATTTTGCAGAAGGCCGCTTCGGCTTATGAAAAGCCTCCGTGTTGGCCAAACTCTGTCTCTGGCAACCTCTCAGTGTTGTGGAGTTTGAAACTCATTTCTGGATGTGATCAGTGTTTTAAATCTTTACTCTGCTTCTAGGTTTTCGTAGAATTTTCTTTGATTTGCATTTCGATTTACCCCATTACTGTCCATTGTAGAGTGGCCAAGGAAGGCCCATCCAAGACTGAGCCTCATTGTGTTGTTCACACATGGGAAGAACTTGGTCTCCACAAACAAGAGAAAAGTGTGGGAAGCAAAAGGAAAACCCAGAATAGTGAAGTGATTTGCCCAGGATCATGTAGCAAGTCAAGGGGCAGAACTGGAAATAGCATCCAGATCTCCTGGTTCCCAATCCAGTACACCAAAACCTAGCGCTCACTTCTTCCAGCATGAGGTCATCCATTCTTTGTGTCAGAGTGAATACTGAGGCCAGCTCTTCAGTGAGGCCATGAATTAAGTCATTTAATTGTCCTGGAAGCACATTTCAACTTGCTCCCCATGCTATTTAGCAAATAAGCAATCAGCAGAAATTTTCCTGCGCGGGGGGGGGGAATCCTGCGTTCATAAAATTTTCCTAGCTCAAAAGCAATGGACTATTTAAATTCTTGAGGATTCTCACTGGGTTTAGATGAACCAGCAGGATTCTATCTCAGAAATTTGCATCCTAATCTAAAATAAATGGCACTTCAGCCCATAACTTTTCCTCATTATAAAGTGACTATAAAGATGGATTTCATAAGAGTGCACAGACTGCTACCCCCTTAAAAGTGTAAGCATATGATGCCCTCTAGTGTCAAATATTGGCCAAGTTCTGATCAAGCACATCTTCAACTAAAAGCCAATGGTCAGATTTCTCAGCTAGTTTAAATTGGCCTAGATCGGGGTAAAAAAACAACAAGGAGTTGTGTGGCACTTTAAGACTAACAGATTTATTTTTTGCATGAGCTTTCGTGGGAGAAGATCCCACTTCCTCAGATGCTTCGAAGATGGGTGAACTTACAGAAAGGAATGAAACTAAATGCAAGGGGATGTAAAACATAGGATCAGGTCATGTGTCAAACTCAAATCACCATGAGGGCTGCATGAGGACTAGTATGTTAGCCCGAGGGCTGCACAACTGAAACCTTTTCATACGACAGTATTGCAAATACTGGTCTTTAAGTGCAAAAAGACTCATTGATATATAATTTTTTTTTGCTAACAATAGTGTCATTGAGGGCTGCAGGAAATAGCTTGAGGGCTGCGTTTTTGAGTGATCTATTCCATGATCATCTGGCCCACAGGTGCACTCCTTGTTCAAGCAAAACTTCCACTAAAACAAAAAGCCTGCCAGTTTTCATCCCTAATCACTTCATCTTAGTTTTAAGGAAAAGATTAATTGCATTTTTCGTCCTTAACAGTTGTTCATCTCTATTGCGTTCATTGCTCAACTTTTCACCATATTTTCCTATTCTGGTCTCCCTACTCTTAAATCTGTTTATTCGTTTAGAAGTTTTAAAAACCTTTTTTCTAAAGAAAAATAACAAAGCAGAGCTTATGTGGAAATTCAATGAGACCAAAGGAATTATAATTTTATAGTTAAGGAGCTCAAGAATTAAGGGGATCACTTTTTGTCTTTGCTATAGACTTTCCTTATGACCTTGGGCAAGTGACTTATGTCTGTGCCTCAGTTCCCTGCTTGTAAAATACTTCCTTTCCCTTGACCACAGTCCGTGCATTTTTCTTGTTTGTTTAGATGACAAGTTCTTTGAAGCAGAGACTGACTTTTATTAATGTGTGGTGCCTTGTACAATGGGATCCTCACCTTGATTCAGGCCCTCTTTGAATACAAAATAATAATAATAATAATGATAATTAATAATCTTGTAGTGTACATAAGATTTTCATGAAAGGGAAGCATAATTAAGGATATGGGTCAAGTGTTCATATTTCAGTTTAGGTCTCTGCCATAGAAACTTTGCAGTGAGTTAATCTATGTGCTTCACTTTAATTTGACTGGACTGCTTTTTTTATTCCTTAGATGGCTAAAAATATTCTGCATAACACTGCTCAGTGTCCCAGATGAGCCAGCAAAATGTCCTATTCAGGACAAAAGCCTTGTAAGCCAACAGCCTGAGTAAGTAGGTGGAAAGCTTGGATGAGAGGCACTTGGATATCATAGTGATGAGCAATATACAACAGCCTCAGTGGAGCTGGTGGGGCAATTCAGAAGAAATTAAACAAAGCAGCAAGGTCTTTTATCAAGAGCAACTCTTTATAAAGTCACAGCAAGCAACCATCCACCGTACAAAGCATACCTGCCCTGCTTCGGTTTCAGCTCTCCTCTTCTCGGCTTAGGTATGAGGGAGGCAGTTCTTCCACCTTTTTTGCTAGTGTGATGAGAGCACCCTTTCCTGACTGAATCTGTAACCTCTTTCCCCTTGCTTCTTGAGAAACTGGCATTGATCCAACCCTGTCACCAGCTAATAGATGTGATACGCTATGCAGTGAGGCATGAAGGCAGCCAACCCTTGGTTAATTTCATCACAATTAAATAGGAGTACTTTTTTTTTTTTTTTTTTAAAGTTGACTACTCAGAATAACTTGATTGCCTTGAACTTGGTTTAAAGGTAGACAGCTTGAAGAAAAACAACTCCTCTTATTGCACTGTGATATTTGGCTTTTGTGTTATTTCTTGGGTTCAGAATGAGAAAAAATGCAAAAATCACAACAGCAGCTCTAGAAAGAGTATGAGTACGTTGAGAGAGGGCTAGAAATAACCATAGAATATTGATCAAACACAGAAACGAGCAGACTGGCTTTTATTTACACTCGGTAGACGAGAACCATAGATTAACCTGCACCATGTGTATTCAGAGTTTGGCCTTCAGAGAAGTATTGAAAACAGCATCAGTAATCCGGTGAGGGCAAAAGGAATAAAAGTTTCCTCGTGTGCTTTACAGTGAAATAAATTATCAAGATGTTGCCTCTTAACCCCGCACGTTAGAGTTCTGGGAAAACAGGCTATTCAATTCAGGGCCTCTCAGTGAGCGGTAAATGGGCTTGAATCAAACTAGCACTTGTTGAAAGGCAATGAGTGTTGTTTTCTTTTTGCTCTTTGGTGCAGGACATGAATGAGGAATGGCAAGGGGATGATGAGAAGAGGTGGCCTCACATACAAAGCGGCAGTATTTCTGGGAAGTCAGGGATGTTGGAGAGGCCATAATGGGTCAGACCAATGGTTTATTTAGCCCACTGTCCTGTCTTTGAACAGTGGCTATGGCCAGACGCTTCAGTGTGAATGAATAGAGCAGAATAATTTATTGTGTGATTCACTTACTGTTGTCCACTCCCAGTTTCTGACAGTTTGAACTTTAGGAAGACTCACAGCATGGTATTGCACCTCTAAGTGTGTTGTCAACAGCCATTGATGGACTCCATGAACTCAGCTAATTATTTTTTGAACATATTTATACTTCTGGCCTTCACAGCCTCCCCAGACAACGAGTTCCACTGATTGACTACTCCATTGTGTGAAGAAGTACTTCCTTAGGTTTTCTTCTTTTTAGACCTGCTGCCTATTGCATTCATTGAGTGACCCCTGGTTCTTGGGTTATGTGAAGGAATAAATTCCAAAGGAGTAGTCATGTTAGTCTAGTTCAGCAAAACAAGTAAGGAGCCCTGTGGCACTTTTAAAGACTAACAAATGTATTTACTCCATGAGCTTCTGTGGGAGAAAATCACACTTTGGTAAATGCTTTTAAGGTTGAAGACAGTGTGGGGCCCACCAAACTGTGAGGGCCAGGCAGTTTCCCCCAGTCTCTCCCAAGGATGGCCGAGGACTCCCTACACTTCCATTCTTTAGCCAAGGTCAGAGGCCAGTTCCTGCCAAGACAACAGAGCTGTGCTGATTTACACCAGTTGAAGATATGCCATTAAACATTACTGATCACTGAAAGGAGGAAAGAAATCAGAGAAAAAAACATCTGAATGTTGCCAGGGAGACAAGCAACAGCAAGAATTTTTGGCATGCAGGCAAAATAAAAGACCTAAACAAAGCTAGACTTTTCCAGAGAACAATGCCAGCACCGTTTACCTCCTGGGTGCTTTAACACAGGCTAAACCCAGTTTCCAGGGTCCAGGAAATAAGTGGTGCAGCTCCAGTACCTCAGCAAGTGCAAAGTACTTACTGACCTTTGAAACAAATGAGATGTTTAGGATGTTGGCACCTCTTAGGAATTGAGCCAATGAGTAAATCATAGTAAAAATAACAACAAGGAGTTGTGTGGCACTTTAAGGCTAACAGATTTATTTTTTGCATGAGCTTTCGTGGGAGAAGATCCCACTTCCTCAGATGCTTCGAAGATGGGTGAACTTACAGAAAGGAATGAAACTAAACGCAATGGGGTGTAAAACATAGGATCAGGTCGTATAGCAAATCAGAGGAGTTTTCAGGTTCAAACCATGGGAAACCTGAAGTTAAATGACCTTTTGTAATGGGAAAAGAACCCATAGTCTCGATTAAGTCCTGCTTTCACGGAATTTAGCTTGCATATTAATTCGAGTTCAGCTGTTTCTCTTTGAAGTCTTGATGTCCCAGCTACATCTCTAACGACAGTCATTAACAAATCAGTCATCGAGTGATTAGGAAGATGGAAGTGCTTAGCAACTGGTTTCTTTGTTCTTTGATTTCTGATGTAAGCTCTGTGCTCATTCAGCCTCTTAACTTGCACAGCCATAGCCCCTTTGTTAGAGGACCTCAGATTTCTTAACTATCATTAGTGCATTGACCCTGATGATGTGTCATTTGTTCCTATTGCACTATTACTTCTGTAACATCATTGGAACAATAAGGGGCAAACATATCGGGAGTGGATGCAATGAGTGCAACACAAACCTCAGACTTATACATGCTGTTTGAGAGTGGTTGTGATGTTGAATAAAAGATGAGTGACTATTTATGTTATTGATAGCATTATTATATAATTGCAACAGATTTTGTAGAAATTGTATCATGTAAATAAGGTATCAGTGAAAAAGCCAGCATCCAGTATGAATATCTTGGTAAAATCCATGTATCATTACTGCATCTGAGGTTATGAATATTAGCTATGTATTTGTATCTCAAATGTGTTTGTTCTTGGGTGACGCCCACGAGATATTTTACATCCTGTCTATTCAGCCCTGTGTCGATGAACCCTTCAGTTGTGCATAGTTCCAAAGGGGCAGCCGGGTTAGTCTAGTTCAGGAAAAGAAGCAAGGAGTCCTGTGGCACTTAAAGACTAACAAATTTATTTGTCCCATGAGCTTTCATGGGAGAAAATCCCACTTCATCAAACACTTTCAGCTGTGTATGGATCATTCAGGTGGTGACGGGCCATTAAGGGAAATCAGCTCTTCAATAGCAGTACCTGAGGAGGCTTCAGACAGCAAAAAACCAATGGCCACCCTTGTGATTCACCAAAACATGTAAGAGAATTTGATTTGGACATGTCACCTAAGACTCCATTTTTGTCAATAGCGTTCCATACTCAGGGGCTGTGGGTTTTGTTTGGGACAGCAAATTCCCACGCATACAGCAGAGTATATAAAAGGCACCTGAAACACCTCCATTTTGCCTCTTTTCCTGCTCTGACTTCTCAGGGCTGTGGGCTTACAACTCGGAGGAATATTTTGAACAATGGATTGAGGACCTTCCAGTCTTTACCAGAGAAACTTTTACAAACCAGCAGACTGTTCTATCACTGCTGCAGACCTGAGCTCTAAGGACTTTGTGAGCATTTGTACATACGTGATCTTTTAACCATTCAATAATTATTTTTCTTTTTCTTTTCAATAACTTCTTCAGTTGATTTACTAAGGGTTGGCTGACAGTGTGATATTTCAGTAAGATCTGAATTATAAAATTGACTTGGGGGTAAGGGTCTGACTTGTTGGGATTGGTAGAACCGCAATGCTTTTGGAACTGCAATCCTGACACCAGTAATAGGCCTTCCTGCACCACTCTGCTGTACCAGGGAAGTTTCCCATCTGACTACAAGTCAGTACAACCCCGCTGGGCCGGTGAGAGTTGGCTGAATCAAAGCACAAGTGAGAGCTGTAGGTCATTATCATTAGTGAGTAGTAAAATTACAGAAAATCCCAGCATGCTGCCAGCAGAGAGCAGTGTAATACAACCAATGACATGATGATTTCGATTGAGGCAAAAAAACAAAACAAAACCCCCCAAAAACCACAACCCCCCCCCCAAAGAAACAACAACAAATACTCCAACATAAACAAAAAAACAGAGCTATTTAAAAACAGTTCATTTAGGATTTCTAAGGAGTTGGCAGAGGGATTTTAATCTCTGGATTAATTTCTCTGAGCTAAATTTAATTGAATTATGTGCTCCTTGCAGAGTAACATTTGGTAACTTTATTTTCCTTAGTGACTAGCTTTTTCTAGTAGTGAAACTTACATAGCAGATATAGATAGCTCATTTTCAGAGATGAATGAAATAGTTTGTCATAGCTGGGAATGTGTCCAGTTATTATCCATACTTTGGAGGGCTTGAAGAAGCAATAACGACAGAGAAGCACCTCTATGTTACGTTACGTGATCAGCTCCTCAGCTAGTGTATATTCCCATGGATTTTCTCAAGTTAAATATCTAGTCCAGTAATTTTCAAGATGCTATTAAGCAGCTTAATCCTTCCCACAGAACCAAGAGGTAGGTCGGTAAGTAATACTGTATCCATTTTACAGATGGGGACACTGATGGAAAGAGTTGTAAGTGCAAAATGGCAGGGTCATGCTGAGTTGCATCCTCGGGTCCCTGAATTTGAACTGCATCTACCACCAATAACAGCAAGGTGCAAAAGCTTAAAAGATGAGAAGAATCCGTATAAAGAAAACTGCAAGAAGAATTAAAAGAGGCAGAGTGCAACTTCCAAAGGTAGATGTCAGCTGAGGTACCTTGTATACCAGTATGATAGTTGTGAAAATGCTTTGAGATCTTTTATTGGTTACAGGTGGCAAAAGTCCGTAGATGTTGTGTTACTTCTAAAAGACAAGACTTCCTCCTGCAGTGAAAAGGAAATGTCAGTTTGCTGTTTGATGGGACACCAGAAAATTGCTAGTGCTCCTGGATCTAGGGGAAGTAAGGGAGAGAACTATTCCCACCAGAGAGATGTCTAGAGTCCTACTGTCTTCCAGGCTGCTCCGGGAATAGGGTTACCAGATGTCAGGCAAAAAGAGGACATGTCCTCCTTTTTATCTTCATGTCCTCCTTCCAGCAGGCATTTTAGAAAGACATGATTTTGTCTGCCTTTTTACCTGTAGGGGTTAAAGTATGCTGGAACACCCCAGAACACCCTATTTTTAAGGGGAAGCATTCCAGGGCCCCCTAGAAATAGAAGAATATTACATTATTACTGCATTTTCTCCATGTGTTCTCCAGTGTTGTCCTTTTTGTACTTTCCTGTCCTCCTTTCCAGGCCTCGGTATCTGGTAACCCTATCCAGGAACAACTTGGCTCATGTTCCACTTTGTGTTCAGGACTCAGGGCTGCACCAAAAAGCACACTCCAGTCACTCCAGTCTAACTAGTGAGACAAGGTGCCTGCAGTAATATCTTATAGGACCAGCTTCTCTTGGTGGGAAAGACCAGGAAGGTTGCTCAAAAAAAAAAAATTGGGGCACAGGCTCCTAATCCTGGCTGAGCCCTGCTGCTCCTGGTGGGTCCGGGGTGCTGCATGCCCAGCCTGGCTCTGTTGCTCCTGGGCACCCCAGTATCTGGCTGCTCCTGGGGCCCCTTTCCTGGCCCCATACCTTTGCCCCTGCCCCTGAGCCCTCACCCAGCTCCTGAGGCCCCCTGCTCAGCATTTACTTTTGCTGGAGCTCAAGGAGGGGCCCAGACTCCACCTGGACGTGCTGTCTGCCTGGGTTGCAGAGGGAGGAATTTGTTCTCCTCTTCTTCTCCCAGCCTGGCTAGGGTTAGCAGATACCAAAGCATGGAAAGGAGGACATATGGAGAAAATATAGTATTAATATAATATTCTTCTGTTTTAGGGGGCCCTGGAACACTTACGGGTATTCCAGCATGCTTTAACTCCTGTAAGTAAAAAGCCAGACAAAATCATGTATTTTTAATATGACTGCCGGACGGAGGACGTGAAGGTAAAAAGGAGGACATGTCCTTAGAGTCTAGCAAAGTTACAAATTTAATATCCTAGGCTCATCTTTTGAAGGTGTTGTGCATCTTTCCTTTGAGTTTGAGGAATGAGAGGTCAGATAGAAAGTGTTTGCTTTGTGAAAAGTTCTCATCAATGAGTGAGACAGTGCTTTTGTCTTTCTATCAATTTCCTGTGAGTCCATTCAGCAACAACCCCAACTATCTGGTTTCGCCTTTGGTGCTGGGACATCTTGTACACTGGATGAGAAACAGCACATGTTGTCATAGGCATGCATTGTACTCATGGATCTTGAAAAGTGTGTTGGGTTATCGGTCATTGTATTAGTGGAAATACATTTGCAGGTGTTGCACCTGTTGTTAATAGAGGGTCTTCTGCCGCCATGAGTAGATGGGTTCTGGTCTGTGGGGAGCTTGCTTCTGATGATGAACATAGCAAGGCTGGGGTTTAATTTGAATAGGCTAGAGAAAGGGATTTGGGAGAGTTTCCTTTCAGGATGTGGTCACCATTAAATATGAGAAAAACAAGGCTGTTTTGATTGATAGTTTTGGTGGCCATGATGGTCCAAGCTCCTTATCTCTCCCTCACCTCAATTTGGTGTTCACCAATCCAGTTCTTTGATGAGGTTGTGACATGATTTAGCTGGGTTCCTATAGGTTTCTCTCTGCAAAAAGCAAGTTGGCTGAACCTTCAGTGAAGATATTTCTACACTGCAAAATGTGCAGCCCATCTTAATGTTTCAGGTTCATATGCATGGCCAAATACAGCTTGTTCTGGTGAGGGGGATGAAATGGAAGAAAGACAGTTTTCATCATAACAGACAATTCCTATCAATCCAATTTCTAAAACCTAAAGTAATTTCCTGGAGTCCCATAACATATGTAATCTAATAGTATCTGATTTTTAATGCTATATGAAGAAAATACAAAAATTATTTTTTTAATTTAGTTTTGTAGCTCCCTAACTTATATGTTCACCCCAGTTCCTTTCTAGACTTGTTCCCTGCTTGAACCATTCATCTTTTCTAATTAGCTTCATCAGTTCCAACTCTTCAACTATTCATGCTGTTGGCAGACAACAATGAGCAGAATATGTATTGTGACTTTCTGATTTAACACTTTTTCTGGATTGTTTGACTATGCTTAAAAAGTCTACTGTATTAACAAGTGAGAAACCAGGCATAGTGCAATGCAGCCAGACTGGGTGGCTGCTTAGGAACGGTTTGAATTCTAGCCCCAGCCATCAGACTCTAGACATTTCTATAGCTTTATGAATATGTCATAAGCAGAAAGCTTTGCAAATGTCACTGTTTATTTTCTAAAGCTGGATCCAACTCCTAGAAATAATTTTCTAGCCATATAAATGAAATCTACCAGGAATAATCTTTTTTCTGACAGATTTTTGGAATGCAAGCTTTGTACAATAAACTTTCCCATATGCATGGCACTTATATGTAAGCTGTTCTATCAGGGGATCTTCCTAGGAGACTTTAATTAAGATTTCACCTTTAAAATGTCTGACACTCAGTTAAGGAGCTGGTCAGATCTCTGAGGAAGAACCCACGCTTTTATTCTTGTTGTAGAGCAGTAGTATTTGAGCAGATAATTTCAGAGCATATGTCTATCTTAAACTGGGGTAAGTGTGTTTGTTTATTCTATGCTATAATTCTTAAGGGAATGGTGTACCAGTTTCTACACAATGCAGTAAGAAATTCTGTTTTCCGAAGCTTAAAGTAGAACCTTTGTTTGAGCAATGCACATTATCAGAAGAATAGAGAGAGACTATTAGAAGCCTTCAAATATTGCACTATGAAATTCATAAAGCAGATGAGTAATGATCATAGTAGCGCTTAAGTGCAAGGCAATTAGTCACAGCTACTAAGAGAAGAATGGTAGAGATGTATGTTTCACTGTATTGCAAAGGAGGTGGAAGGAGTTCAGATCTTTTGCATTGAATGTAACTGGAATTTAGTAACAGAAAAGCAGACAAGGAGGTTCTTTGTTAAATGTTAATACATTTTCCACAGATGGAAATTCAAATAATTTTAATTGATATCTGACTTAATGCACAAGTACAATTTTCTTCAGAGTCAAGGATGGATGTCTTTTTTAACAAAACATCAGCTTGAGAAGGTTCTAGGGGTGGTGATTCAGGCAAATAGAAAAAAGTAGTTTTTCAGAAAGATTTATCATATAAATTTTACTTTTCAGAATGATTTTTATAGCATTTAAACCAGCACAAACTTTCTGCATGAATCTGAAATAACATTGAAACATGATGCTATGTTAGCAACGGTTGGTTCAATCTCATACAGCTCACCATTAGGTGATGGAGTTGCACCATTCTTAGCAGTGTGTCAACCAATCATCTTTAAGCCAACTGGTTCATTTGAATTCTGCAAGCCTATCGGTTAACATCCTATAAAAGTTGTTAAACCGTTCTGTCATAGTTATGCCACAGCTTCGATATACAGACTGTTGAAGACTTATCCTACATTGAGCTGAGCATCTGCATATCCAAGTGTATTGAAATTCACCTCTTCTGAAACCAAGGCCCCAAAATCATGGGCTACAAACTAGTTTTATTATCTGAAAATGAGACTTGCGCTGCAGACATTAAATATCACAGGATTATATATGTTCAAAGTCCAACACTGGCTTTGGTGCTGATGTGGCTTTCATCTTTTGTTTGGTAGACATCAAAATGCATAAGTGACATACATTACATTTAGATATGCTTATTATGCTTGCGGTACCTTCTCCAGGGTTTAAATATGTAATATGATGATAAAATGCACACTTAAAAGCATCAAAGAACCATCTAACAGATCTAGAAATTACTTTACAACAAAATTGTTGGAATGTATCACCTTCCTGTTTTGATTTTTTCTGAAAATCTTTACCAGTGTTCAGGTATGTTTACTGAAACTTTGGTACTTATTTAGTTGGGGGATAACTAATTCCTTCCTCTATGCTTTTAAAGCAAAATCTCAAGAAACCCATATCCCCAATAATGAAAAACTGGGAGGAGTTTAAATATGACTCTTAATTTAAAAAAAAATAAATCAGAATCAGCATCCTCTTTATTCTAAAATCCAAATCCTTCCTGTACTGTCAAATGCTGCTTAAGGCATGCACAAGACTCTTCCATTCCTGTCTATAATAACTGGGAGGTGAAGAATAATAAAGCCGTTAGGATTTTATTTTTTTCTGCTTATTTTTATTTGTATTATACAATTGTCCCTACAAGTCTCAGCTGTGGTTAAGGCACCATTGTTCTAGGCACTGTATAAATAGATGGTTCCTGCCCTGAGGATCTTACAATTTAAAAAAACAAGATAGATATTGGCAGAATGGAAGGATTGTAATCTGTACTTTCTGAGGGGACATACAGCACAGAGAGAATAAGTGACTTAGTAATATCACACTGGAAGTTTATGGCAAAGAAGGGGGAAATCACGCTGTGCTTTCATCACAAAACTATTTTTCCTCTCTCATTATTGCCTGGCTGTACAGTCAAATACAGATTTCTGAGCCCTGTGTTTTCCCTCAATCTCCGTAGATGATTTACCTTTGTTTTGGTGTTCTGAGATACCTGATGTATGAATCACTTTTACCTTAGACTGTTTGCTCCATGTTTATAGAGGAATAATAATTGCATTTTTAAAAACAAAGCTGAGCAAGCTTGAATTCTGGACGTTGCTACTTGTGCCATTTGTTTCTCATTCTCATTCTTCGAGACAGGTGGACAAAATTGGCTCACATCTAGGCATGAACCATTTTACTTTTGGTCACCAGAGGGAGCACCTCCATTGCATTCTGAAGTGGAGCTAGGTAACAAGCTTCTAGAACTGATTTGTCATGGTGACCAGAAACAGGTTTCTTGAGGCCTGCTTTGAGATCTCTTTGTGACTACCCTTTTTAAAGCTGTCTGTACCTTTTTGTTGGTTAGGATAATCTGCTGAGGGCTGAGTAGCAGGAACGAAAGACTATCTGTGAGCCTCAGTGGGACTGAGGGGACGGTGAGGGCCCAAAATAGAGATGGTATGTGATTAACAAGCAATTATGGCTTTGGCTGCCTGGATTTCCCTGTGCTTTGTGCAGAGCCCAGCTGACATTTTGCCTCCTTTCCATGCTGTTTTTGTTGAAGCAAGTCAAACATGACAGTTCAATGTAACAGTTACTTAGACAGTTTGACTTGACCTCCCTGCATATTCTGTAAAATACATGACCAAGTGCTTCAACAGAGATGCTTTAAAACAAGACTCCAACATGAAACTGCAGAGTTAGAATTCGTATGCAAAACTGACACCATCACATTGGGTCTAAATGGAGATTTGGGCTGGCTTTCTTGTTACCAAAGGTGATTTTCCTCTTTCTTAACCTTCCCACTTTCTTATCTGTTTGAATCAAAACAACTTGTTTGGTTTGCTGAAAAAGATTGAATTGACCTGGAAACTTAACCTTTTCTGTATTTATTTATTCTCGTGACACGCTACCGCTTCCATTTCATGCATCTGATGGAGTGGGATTACGTCCATGAAAGCTCATGCAATAAATAAATGTGTTAGTCTTCACAAGTGCCATAGCACTCCTGTTTGTTTTGCTGAACTAGCGTGACAAGACCACTCCCCTGGAACCTGCGAGCCATTGGGCTTGCAGGACCAAGGATTCACAGCGGAGCAGTTGTGAATTTTTCCAGGAGAGGGCAGTGATAACACATGCACGTTAGCTTGTTTGTTCTAATATTCCTTAAATCAGCCTCAGTAAGGTATTCCTCTGCTTTTCCCCAATAATATTTTAAAAATGAGCACAGAAAATGTTCTCATAAAACACTGCATCCCTTTGATATGTGTTTAACCATAAAGGCAATTTTTGCTGTGTATAAAATGGAGGCAAAAATAGCTATAAACAACTTTTTTCCCCCCAAGGAGGAAGAACACATCTAAAGAACAAAATCCTGGACTTCTGGGCCTATAAACCAGATGCTTATCTCCTTCCAGGCTGCCTGAACAGAACTGAGGCTTCTGGAGATGATGAAGCTTTCAGACAAATTACTCTCTTTCAAATTAGGTTGCCAGAGTGATGGGTATCCCATTTGTGGCTATTTTTGAAACTGTTCCCTCTAGACTTGAAAGGAGGAAAAAAGCTTCACCAAAGGCCTGATCAATTTGAGAGCCTTCTAATTCAAAGGAAGTTTTATCTCAAACAGTGACCCTTGGTATCGCATGGGGCCATAATGTATATTTTAAGGCTTTTCATATCCATTTTATCAGTAGACTGCAATATAACTCTGAGAAACAGTGCCTTAAGAAAACTCCTTGTTTGTTTTAAGAATATAGGGGTAGGAGGGTAGAATTTGCCTTGATCACCAGAGAAGGTGAAGAGGCAATAAAGACATGGTCAAAGGTATATGGTGAATGTGTGTGCGCTTACATCACACTTAGGGTATGGTACAGTGTGGTTGTGAGCATTGGGTGTTAGTCTGTCTGAACCCCAATGTCCATATTGGGGTGACTGGTCCATCCCAACACCAATTTCACAATGTCCATGTTGTTGTTAATGCACTTGCTCAAGCAGAGCAAGCACGTGATGTCTGTCTTATCTGAACTGACAGGTACATTCTCACCTGTGGTTTAGATGCACCCTGGGAGATACTCCTTTGAAAGCAAGTGGTGAATAAACATCACAAGGTTGGGCAAAACATCCACTCTTTGGAAGTTATGCAGAACCTCTGATCTAGAAATCAGGCAGGCAATCTCTCAAGAACGGACTCTGCCCAGAGCAGACCTTAGTGAAAGACTTTGTCATTATTGTACTTTTATTTATTACTTCTTCCAAGGCACTGCCTCGAAGCCAGGACTTGTTGCCCTAGGCACCATGCACAGAGATTTCTGCCTGAAGAGTTTAAGGTGAGCAGCAATTATATTACACCTCATAGGCCAAATGCTGAATTTGGATACTCAGACAACGTTAACAGTGCAATATTTTATCATTACCAGGGGGTAGTGGGGGCTCTAGCCAAACCACTATGCCCAGTTATTGATATTTCATGTTTGGCACTGCTTTACCTACAAAGCGCAAATTCCTTTTAAAAAAAAAAAAAATAAAAAAAAGCCAGGGAAAGCCTCCTCCCCAACCAAGGCACACGTTCCCAAGCCTGGAAATGAACAGGTGAGTGGGGGAGGCTCCTCTCAGCTTCTCCCCTCCATGCAGTCCCTCTTCATTTCCTCTTGCCCTCCCCAGCTGACGCCACCCAGCCAACCACAGCTTTGAGCCCGGTGTTTCTTGCCGGCTGGAGTAGGGTTCATTGTCTGGAGCGTATCGCTTGGCCTGTGTTGATGGAGCTGTCCTTCGTGACACGTGGCGATGGAGGTGTCGTGGTGTTGCGCTCTTGGCACGTGGGTGCACCTAACCCTACTAAGGGCACTGTGGAGGAAGGAAGGGCTGTCTTTTTTGGAAAGGGGTAGGGGGCACAAAGCTGTCCTTCGCTTGGCGGGTGGCAAGGCGAGTCGGGAAGGGCGTTGCTGAGGGCTGGAGGATTTCTTTGTCGGGAAGGGGAGCCTTAGCAGGATTCCTCTCTTCCCTGTTCATTTCCAGGCAAGGGTTTTCCCCTTTGAGAGTGCTTTCCCCTCCTTTCAAGGAGGGACCATTTGTCGCAAAGCGGGGCTGACCGCCCTGTAGTCAGGGTTCGGGTCTCTTTCCCTTTGCTCCTCCCTGCCCCGGCCCCCTTCCTGCCCAAGTCCAAAGGGAGCTCCCCATAAATAGGGCATGCCCCTCTCCCTCCCTTTCCCAAGGGCACCTTCCCATTTCAAGGCCCCTTGTAGAAACCAGCCTCTTGGGAGATTTTAGGGTGCCTCCTCGTAGCTGGCCTGTCCCACAGCCAAGTGCACAAGTCAGTGACCTTTGCAATCAGCTGGGCCGGACTTCTGCTGCGAGGTTGCCTGCACTTTGCCCCAGGTTGAGTGACCTTACCCTACATACCGCAGAACGGGAAGGAGACTGAATGATTCCATGTTGCCCAGCAGAAACACAAAAAGGAGAGTCTGCAGCCTTTCTCGGCACAGAATCTCGTTTGAACTGCTAATAGATGTTACTCAAAGAGGTACTAGAAGCAGCATTACAATCAGATGGGATGGGTCCTAAAATCAATCATCCTGTAATTCTTTCAACAAGTGGCTTCTGATGTTACGCACACACATAATTCAGACCAGCCAGAATCCACTTTACACTCTATGGTTTGGAAACGTTAATAAGAAAATTAGGCCTTGCTTTCATTCTTAATCCTAGCTGCTCATACCCATAGTGTCTCAGCATTGATGCAATGTGTTGTCATATGGGAGAGTCATGTTTAATTCTGACTTGGCCTTTGATTCTTCTGCGAGAAAGGGCTGTGGTGAAAATACCTTATTCTGCAGCGTCAAAATGGTTAAAGAGGAGAAGGGAGAAGTACTTTATTTGAACTGGTTTGCCCACTGCTATTGAACTGGGGTACATTTTCCGACCTGCTGAGACCCCCGTGTGTATGTTGGAAGTAGTTGTGAATTTCTGTTGAGATAAGCAGCTCTTCCTAGGTGTTGAACAATGACAGGAACAGTAAATGATGAACTCTATTATCTAAAGGACACAGCTACAGATTTTCATGTTCTTCTTAACCTTGGTCAATTAGATTTTGGGGCCTAAGTGGCAATCATTAATTTAAAAAATGCTTAGGGATCATGTAATTAGCTCCTAATAAACACATACTGCTAATTAAGCTGTTCAATCGTATATTTACTCTAGGACCTTAATTAGGTCTCTAAATAAATCTAGACAGTTTCTGCTGATGCAACTCTGTTTTCACATAGAGGCCCAGCTTCCTGGAGCATGCCCTTATTTGCAAGAGACACATTTGTCCATAAAGAACAGGAAAATCTTTCACAGTTGTCTGTTTTTTGCAAAACACTTTAGTAATACAAATCAGTGCATTTAATACTCGGTGAGGCTTGATGAATGTCTCCAAGCTGTTCAGAAAGAACATTTCATTTAGAGTTATTTACAGTGATTGCTACTGGAAAAATTCTAACAGTCATTCAGGTGTTTAAACCCTCGTAAAATATGCCAAAATGATTTTATGTACTATGTGTTTGCCTCCATCAGAAATTCACACTACCCCTTGCCCTGCAACTCTAAGGATACTGAATATGGGAAAGTTTGGGTTTTTTTTCTCTAGTACTTTAATGCAAGGCTGTCTGTGGACCCCAAAGCCAATGAGTTTTTGGTGGGTGCCAGAGGCCACAGGAATACCGCAGAACCCGTGGCAGCCTGCAGAAAACCCTGTTGGCCCATGGGAAACCACAGGAACCAGCAGTAGCTGTGGAAAACCTTGGGAACCCATGGCACTTGCAGAGAACCATGGGGAACCTCGGACACCCATGGCACCTGTAAAAAAATGTGTGGGAAACTGCGGCCCAGGGCCCAGGACGGTCACCTTGCTCACCTTCTCCTTAAAGATGGCCGTGTAAAAGCGCCAGACATCTCCAAGTGTTTTACAAAGTAAGGTGTTAAAGGTATGTGGCATAGTGATTATGCAGCTAATCTGGTGGGGGTATCTTCAGTCACTGTTCTCAGGCAGAGGGAATGTCTACTAGGTCTCAGGATTATCAAGCAATATTCAAAAAAGTTACAGAAAGGGCCATTAAATTTCACCTGGTCAATGACTCAGCACAGAAAGGAAGGGGAAGCCTTAGACATGTTAGCGTCCGTTTTCAATTATAGAAATATTTTTAAGCTTGTCAGCTGTCTCTCCATCTTCTTTTCTTTTTCGGTATACATTGGAAGCAGAAGGCTATCTCTTCAGGGATAGTTACACACCTGAAGATTACTGCTGGAGCTGATCAAACATTTTCCCCTCCCTCATTCTGGTTGAAATTTTTGCAGTAAAAATGTGCGCGTATCTTACTTTCTTAAAGAATACATTTTTTGCAGGAGTTTTAAATAAACAAACCAAATACTCAAGATTTTTTATGGACAGTAATTGGTAATTTCCTCCATCTTTCACAAGTGTATTCTCTGAGCTTGGTAGATGGGAGACAGGACCATCACTTTGGGCTGAAGAAAGAGATGCTACGGGAGGTAACTTGGCAAGAGAAGCAAGAGGCTTTGTGATCAATGTGGTTTATGGATGTGTGCCTTTTTCCTTTATCTCAAATGGAAAAGACTCACGATATTAGCTCTCAAAGCCCTGCCCACAACCTTAACCAGCAAAGTCATTAAAAATGGTCTGGGTGTGATACAAATGCCTGCCATGTGGCACTTACTGTGACTCGTACCATTTCCTGCACCCAGAACACAGCTCATTCGAGTTTGTGCCTAGACTGTTGCCACTTGAATGACACCTTGCAACAGATTTAGTTTCCATTTTGCAACTGCAGCATGGGTGAAATGTATTTAATCTGCTGCCCAAGACACTTTTGCATCCCAGTCCTGGGTTGATAAGCTGCTCACGTCCCCAACCACTACATTACTCTTGTGAAAGTAACTTATTTCCCAAGCTGGTAATTCCTGCTCCAAGTGAATGCTAATAGGAGGTAGCAGCCAATTAGGAACCTAAAAGGGCCTTTCATTAGCTTCAGAGAAATTAAGTACTAATTATGGAGGTTTAAGTAGATACCTTCTCTTGGGGCTAATTATGGCTCCATAATAAAGCAGAACTTGAGTTAGTGTATTTGGGGAGGGAGAAGCTCATGAAATCTGAATATTGCTGTGCTAGGATAATAAGTGAAAAATGGAGTTTAAAAAAATTGGTTCTTTGTCTGTCTTCATGTAAGTTTCCCCACTGCCTGAGAGAACAGCAGCACAGAGGAAGAGAAGATGTGAACCAGTACCAACCCGCAGGCAAGGACAATTCAGGCCACTCAGTCCTGTATGGCTAACAGGACCATGTGAGCTACTTGAAACATGGCTTTTTGTAGCACTCTCACTAGCGGTATAAGAAAGCTCTGGTGGGTGGGCAGGAAAGGTGAGCTATTGCAGAAGCGCCACAAAGCCAGTGAGGGGCAGAATTTAAAACGTTTGGTGGTAGGGTTTACTTTTAGGCACAGCCCTGAGCACAGGATCCAGCCTATGTTCCAGTCCCCGTCCCTCTGATCCCAGTGGGACGTAGCTAGTGGAGAAGAGGCTGTGCTTGTACCAGGTAAGTGCTAACGCTGTAAAGAGGAGATGATGTTACTTTTGGGCCTGGGGGAACACTTAACGATCGCTGGTTTCTTAGTAACTTCCATGTGCTTTTATTGTTTGACCAGAGCTCAATAATCCTTGAGCACTGAGGCGATGTATAATAGGTGCATCGACTCAGCCCATCTTCATCCTTGACTGCACGTTGGCCATGATATATGCTGTTACCTGCAGGTGACAATATTGGTTGTAAACCCCAGTGAAGTCTAAGCAGAAATGACTTTTGCTTTGAAACAAGAACATTTGTCACAGTAAGTATACAGCCTGGAAGGCAACAAAGCAGTGATTAAATGCATTAAACCTATGGTATCTTATAAACAAGATAGATCATGGAAGTCAGTTCTACAGTCTTGCACTCTCAGTTTTATCTTCATTTCAGTACAGGTGAAAGTACTTCCCTCTGCAGGATTCTCCTCTGAACTGCTGTCCCCAGGCTTAATTTCCAAAGGGGTAGCCTTATTAATGTAGTTCAGCAAAAGAAGCAAGGAATCCTGTGGCACTTCTAAAGACTAACCAATTTATTTATTGCATGAGCTTTTGTGGGAGAAAATCCCACTTTGCCAGATGCATGAAGATGGGGACTTAACAGAACTGGAGGAAAATAAATGCAGGGAAGTGTAAGTCATGAGATCAGGTGAGACCGCAACAGCAAATCAAAGCAGTTGTTTAGATTCAAACTCTGGGGAGCAGTATATAGAGAAAGCTGAGGCAAATCACCTGATCCCTAATAGATTTTTTTGTCAAGGGTAGTGATGATAAACAGAAATGAGAGCAGATCCAGAAACCAAGCACAAAAGAAAAACCCCTCATCTGCAACTGGTCTAAGGCACAGAGGGTATCTGTTGCTGTCATATTGTTAACATAGAAACAAAGACCAAATCCTTCAGCAGGACTGGCCCAAGGGGTTTGGGTGTCCTCAGCAAACTATGATTTTGGCAGCCTTCCCCATGTGTTATGAGAGAGAACATATTAATATAAATATTTTAAACAGAGAAAAAATGACTTCCATCTAATTTGGGCCCCAGGTAACTCCCTAGTTCACCTATATGGTTGGGCTGGCCCTCTACTTCAGTTTCTGCTGGCTTCCCCATGCTTTGTTCAGAGATTCAGAAGGTTTGTGCCTGTTGCCTGCACTGAAACTGAATGGGAACAGGAAGGAAAACAAAGTGCTATTTATGTACATCTTCCTATTCAATTTTAAGCCTTGGGAAGATGCTCTGTCTGAAACAGGTGACTTTTTCTGAATGAATTCTCCATTAGACACTCATATAGCAGTCTTTTTGATGCAGGATTAAAGTTAAAGTCTGACAACCTATTTAAAAATTTAGACCAGTGTCTATTTCAGTGTCCAATCCCTGACTGAGGTCAACTGCCAATATTCTCACTTTGCACATGTTCATTAAGCACACCTGCATACTAGTACACATAACATAGCTAATCTTTTTAGCTTTACCTGTGTCTGCCTTCTTTCTCATTAAGAAGCATGAAATGAAGCTTGCCATTTTCTTCTGTGAGAAAATGTAAAGTTAAACGAGGCACATATTACATAATTCTTTCGCTTTTCCTGCTCATCTAGCAAAACCTCCTGGTTTACTAGAATTTAATAGAGTGGCTCCACTGAGCCGCTCCGCACTGCCCAGGGCTTTGCCCCGTCGGCCCCACCGTAGTTCCGGCTCTGGCTGTTCACTCCCGGCTCAGCTTCTCTCATGAGCACTGAGCACATGGGCTCTTCTCATTGCAGGTCTGCATGTGCCTGCTGCCCTCTGGCCTCCGACCACAGCAGCAGTAGAAAACCTAGTGGAGCATGCTCAATGCGGCCTCACTCAATTTCCAAAAATGCCTGGATCTGAGCAGGCGAATCTGCCAAGCAACATAACTCAGCCTCAAGAGATCCCTAAAAGAGAGAGTTGCAAAGGGGCAGCCATGTTAGTTTAGTTCAGCAAAAGAAGGAAGGAGTGCTGTGGCACTTAAAGGCTGACATTTATTTGTTTCTCTTTAAGTGCCACAGGACTCTGTGCTGCTTTTGCTAAAAGAGAGAGCTCCTGGTTAGGGACATGGGTTACACCATCCTTAGGGACTCTCAATCTGGAATGACTTATTGGGTAACCTGGAACCCTACTGTATGTTACACCTCCAGGCAATAAAGTGGTGCAGATTTCTTGAAACAAAAATACATAATTTAGCTAACTTTTGCTCATTGGCTATAAAAATGGGGTGAAATGGCTAATCTGAGAATGACATCCATTTACAGAAGGACAGTGAATAAACTCGGTGCCAACTAAAAGGTTTTAATGTCATGGGGGATTGTAAGCAGCTCAGGAATCTGGAACAAGTGGCTAGCCAAAACTGGGATATTTTATATGTGTTTTCTGCTCCAGGAATAGGAACACGTTTGAAACCGAACACCATGTAACACAGAGCACACTAGGCAACACCCAGGAGCCTATAATTGTAATACATTATATGAAAGAGTCACCTGTCAATTTGTATTACTTCAAACCATCACTGACAATTACATGGATGAGTGCTTGACAACCATATTTAAGTTTCATCCTGCCTATTTCTTTCTTCTCCTTCCCCAAGGGCATGTGACCCTCTGACCCACTATTTTAAATTGACCCTCTGCTCTTAGCAAAATTTCCCCAGCAACATGGTGCCTCTCAGCACAGTGACTACAATTCCAGCATTCATACACAACCCTGTTTTGGGTAATTTATTGAAGTGTCAGAAACATAGCTAGGATTTGACTTCTATTCTTGGTTCTGCTATTGAACGTAACTTGGGGAGTGTCACTTCCCCTACTTGATTTAGAAAAGCAAACTAGAAGGAGATAGCACATAGGTGATACAAAATTTAATGCATGGAAATCAGCATTTTGAGATCGCTGTAGGAGAGGTTGCACAGCAGGGCTAACTGCTCTTGTACTGTCAATACACTGTTGTGATTTATGTTGTGGTCCTAGCCATGTTTGGATGCTCAGCCAGCAAGACCTGCTATCTACCTCTCAGGATAATTTTTTTTTTTTCTGTTTGCTGACTCAGAACAATTTTATCCTGTTGAACAGTACATTTTTCACTGACAAATGTTTAAATAATAATAAAAGCCTCAAAAACAAAAATCAAAAACAAACTCCATCTCTTTCCCCCTGCAACATTTCGTCCGTTCCTTAGGGTGACAGGCTTTTCTCACTTCATGACATTTGAGATGAAAGCTATCGAGTCACTGATTCTTCCACATCATCTCACTTCAAAACTTCAGAAAATACAAAACCTGTGTGTAATATTAGTGTTGGCTGTATGCAACAGGTAACTTAGCTTTTGGAGCCCTGACACAAGACCATGTTGCTTGGAGCCAGGAAATGTGTTTTCAGACTTAGTATTAACCACCTGCCACTCTCCTACCAGGGAGATTGCTTGGCCTGCTGCTCCCCCACATGGATGCATGAGAAATTTCAATCTATTAATAACCCTGAAAGGTGTGTAATCTGAGAAATGTAAAAGATTAAGGCCTAATTTACACATCCCTGTGAATATGGAGTTTAAAAAGAAGAATATTTCAGTCCAGAGAATATTTTTCAGATTCTTCTAAAATTCAATAGGAAAATTACTTTTACTCAAGGCAAATTAACCTGTTTTGTACCTATGATGCAATGATGCATGGTGTTGCTGCTTACTGTATATCACCATGTGGAGAAGACCTCCCTGGATTAGCCTTAGTTGGCATCCTTTGGTTTCAAGAGATCATAGGTATGTACCCTGAGAGGAAGAAAAAGTGCTCAGCTGTTTTTATGAAAAGCAGGACAGTGGCTGATGAGACCCACTCAAGAGAGATGATCTCTGGTGCATTAGTCACAGTTAAAGGTGGTATTTCAACCCTTTGGGCTCTGCCTTTTGTAAGCTCTTCTCTCCTTTGCTAAGTTGGATTGATTCCCTTCATAGCTTTGGAGACCTTTAGTGAGCTCTTGTACGGCCTTGGGTGTTCCCAGTTAACCCTGAATCTATTTCTTTGAGGTCTTGCTTGCACACATCCTTGAAACGCAATTTTGGGCACCCTTTGGGTCCTCTTCCAGATGCCAGTTCACCATAGAGAACATCCTTGGGGATGCGCCCTTCATTCATTTGGCTCCCAGCTGAGGTGTCTTTAGGTGTTTGCATGCTGGCTGGTTTGAGCATCTCAGTGTTGGTGACTGTCCCTTCAGGTAAATCTAAAAACCTTATGGAAACAGCACACATGGAAGCTGTTGTCTTTCTTCCTGACGAGTACATAAGGTCCATGTCTTGCTTCCATACAAAAGCATACTGGTCAGACATGCACAATACAAACCGATCTGTGTTTGTTCTGTCAGTTTCTTGTTGCACTGTACCCTCTTGTTGGATATTTTGCTGCGCCAGCTTTTCCAAAGTGGATGTTGTTCTGTTTCAAGCGCAAAGTGGACTGCAATAGTGGAGCCCAAGTATGGGAACTCATTCATCACTTCATACTCATAATTATTGCTGTCAGTTGGGAGTGCTCTTCAATTTCTGGTCACACTGGCTTGGCCTTTTTTAAGTTTATAGTAAGCCTCAAGTCTTGAAAGGCTTTGAAAAACTTGTGGGCCATCAGCTCTTGTGGGTCCTTCAGTTTATTTGGCTCCCAGATGAGGGAAAAGCATAGACACGTAGGAATATTTTCCAAGATGGAATCACACATCATAATCTACTGCTAGTGCTCAGATAATTATTTTTCCAAGGTTAGTACAGAGACAAAGCGGCTGAGAACAATGAAAGTCTTGTGGCATTTTAAAGGCTAACAGATTTCTTCAGGCATAAGCTTTTGTGTGCTGCAGCCCACTTTGTTAGATGCAGGAGTGAGTGAGGTAATATCTTTTAATGGACAAACTTCTGTTGGTGTGAGAGACCTAACCCACCTCTTCTCTCTAACATCTAATATCCTGAGACCAACACGGCTACAACATCCATGGCTCTTGTTTGAGGTAGGTAATAATTCAGAATATCTGTTCTCTAACTCTTTGGGGATGGTTACAGGATACTTGCTAGGAGCTAAGACACTTGCTTGAGCTTAAGGAATACATTCGAGTCTGTTTAAATATCCTTTTCACCATGCTGTTTAAACAGAATGTGTTATTTTTAAGGGCAGTGAGTCAGCTTTAGACCAACTATACAGTTAGTTATGGTAGCATTAAATCAACCCCTCTTTTTTTTTTTCCTGCAGTAAGCTTCCTACTTCTATCCTATAAAATATGACAAAATACAAGAGAGATAATGACTGTACAGGTTAAGGTGACCTGATATTCACTTAAATTACATCGTGTAAGTGGATAATGGAGACTGACATCTAAATATTTTTCCTCTTGAAAATGGAGGATTGGTAAACAGCTTAGAAAGTAGGGTTAGAGTAACTGAGTGTGGACAGGAGAGCTTTCTAAAAGCATGTGCTGAATGTCAATGGGATTTTTATACCTAGAGAAGTGAAACATCAGGATCTACTGTTGTGGAGAGAGTATAAATCGGAGTGCCCAACAGCATTACAATACAATGGTGAAATAGTTCATTAAGCAATGGATTCTGAGTGTTATTTATAATATTCAAAGGAGGACACTGCTAGTGAAGCCGCTGCAGTCACTCAGAGGAATTTTACATTTGTAAGGAAGGAAAAACAGAGAAGAATTTTAATTATGATGTTGCTTTTCAATGGGGCTAAAGATGCTGCAACAGATGAGAGCCACTTAGGAATTTACCGTTGGTCTCTGTGGTGCCGGTGAACTCACAGCATGCATTGTCAAGGACAGCATACCGATTGTCCTGCTTTTCTAACGGCAGAGGATCCTGCCACTTGAGCACAAGGGAAAGCCGTCATTAGTTTTCAGCAACATAAAGATTCTGTCGCACACAGCTAAGCGGCTAGAGGACGACGGTACACCCCTGTGACTGCTAACCAATACATGGTACCCATTTAGATGCACTTTGTCACAGTCACATGGAGTACACACAAGTTCAGTGCCATTTTCACAGCAGTGTAACAAATCCGTGGACTATCTTGAACTTTTCTTGCGCACACCATGGCCAAATGGTGCTTGCTCCTGACTGGCAGCAAATCCTCTCCTGCTGCTGCAACATGCATAGACCCCTATGTCATGTGCTTAAGGAGTATCCCTAGGCCACACAACTGAACCATTCTGAATCTATTCTATAGAAGGCAATAATTTGCAAAAGCCACAAAGGTCTCAAGCTGTATGCAACAGATGTGAGATGAATGCTTTTGGAATCTGAAACTCACCGTTTACCAATAAGGTGTGTTTAAAAGTGTGGCCTGAAGTTTAGTTAAAAAACTGGGCAGATGCTCCCCCTGTTGCAGTGGGCATGGGGCTATTTCAGAACCAGTTTTCTGCTCTCCAGTGTACGGGGATTTACCATAATTTTCTTTAGGCAAGGCTGGCAGTAAGCAAATGACTCCACATTTAATTTAATTGCTGAATTATGAAAATAAAGACGAGTTAGGATGGTTCACATGAGTTCATAAATCCATCCTCCAACCTGCAACTTTTCATGATCAAGGCCTGAATTACAACAAGCCCTGCTAATGGCATTGCCAAGTGCTATAACCTCTAAGCAGCTGAGATTTATACTGATAGGTTTCTTAAGAGGGCCACCTCCTTCCTCATAAAAACTGCCCATCAACTTTGAGATGCCAGCCAAGAGATCACCTGCCTTATTCTGATTTATTATCTGAGTCATCTGTTGCCACTGAATTCCACCCAGAATAAAATCTGTTTATTATTTATATTGCAAAAGTATAGGAATCACTTTCTTGTGTCTGTTTGGAGAAGGCTGGCATTGGGGAAGAAAGGCAATATATGCTGAGCTTCCTTATCAAAATGCAAGATAGAGAAGAGAGGACCAGCGGTGATGCCACCTTGGAAGGAGAAAAGTCAGAAGCTGATGCATTATTTATAGCCACGACATTGCTTAGGATTCTGATCTTTGTGGATAGAATAATAAAAAGCCAGGGATGTGGAAGATTTCCAGCAAGTTGCTACTAATAGTCTGAATATAAAGAAATCTCAGAAGATACTGAAAGAAATTAGTAACTTTTTCTCCCTGTAATATGAAAGTCTGTTCCTATATTTAGAGTTCTATAAATTGCGAGTTCATGGTATTCACACAGATCAAAGGAAAACAAGGCTGCAACCATGATCTCTTACTTGAATTTGCTAAAAATGTGCAAAAGTACAAATTGTGCATGAGTCTGATCCAAACCAGAACTTGATCTAGGCTCAAACAACCTTTAGCCAGCTGAAAGTGAAAGGTTCATGAACCTTGGCAAGCTGGGTCTGAGTGTTTGTGTTTGCTCAATTGAGTTGTGTGGTTTTCATACAAACATTTTGCTGGGGTCCAATGTATTTATTTTTATGACTCAGCCCTCTCCACAGCCAAAATAATAATCTAAATAAGCAACATGCAGGCATGTTTCACATTGACAGGAACTTTTAGAGACCTTCCCAAACAAAATTTCTACATAGCTTGCTAGACCGAAGGCTCTTTCCCTAACATATTATTAGTTCGCCCTATGGCTCAAACACTTCCAATTTATTTTTTATTTTATAATTTTTTCTCCAAAAGTAAGTTTAGGTTGTATTGAGGTGAGTTTTCTCACCCAACAGGGACCTTCTTCCATCATCTCGCCTTAAGTTATAGCCTGATATTCTTCTTCTTTATCTGCAATGGGTTATAAAATTTTAGATTCCAATAAATAAGTTCATTATTAATTACATATAATTTGACTATTCTTCATAAAGCTGAGATTGCCTAAAGTATTAGTCTTATTTATCATTTGAATTTGGGCAGCTGCATCATTTATGTAGAAGGATATTTCTCCTACCATTAGGATTAGTTAATTTTGCTAGAAGATTTGTACATCAGATTATAAAGTTCTTTGATATGAAAGATTATTTTTAATATGTTCTTGTTACGGGAATGACATGAAATGGCATGTCACTAATCAAAGTCCTCTAATGGGACGGAATTCAGATAACTTTAGGCATCCCTGCTCTAAACTTTCGTACATGGGGGCTGCACAGCTTGATTGGTGTGGGCCCTTGGGCCACAAAAATTCCAAAATTGGTTCTTTTTGCACTTTACAGGTATATATTTTCAGAATATTATTTTCAACAAAAAGGCATACGTAATTCTGACTGTGTGACACATGCAGATGGGGTTTTCCAGCAATCGTGTGTGTGTGTGTCTGTCTGTCTGTCTCAGTGTCAGAAAAGTTCTGGGCTCCTTCAGCTTCCCAGGACCCAGCCAGCAAAGAGACGGGGACGGCAAGGCCCATCAGAGCCATCCAGGCCCTCCCTATCTAAACTGGGGTCCCAGAAGCAGTCGCTGGATCCCTCCAGCGGGACCTGTGGGGCTGCACCCAAAAGCCCAGTTTGAATCAGCTCCTTTCCTCCTCATCCCCACCCAGGCCTGCGCCCAGCACGCACCGCACAATCTCCTTGCCCGCATGCAGCCCGAAGTCACTGCGCAGCTTCTGGATGCACCAGGAGAGGGTGGCCCTGGCCGTGGCCATCTCTGCTTGTGGGGAGGAAGATCAGCCTGGCAAGCTGCTGCGGCTTGGTGCTGCACTTTTCAGCTCGTTGGGCAACATGGGCCTCGGCACTGGGGTCTGCCCTGCAGCAAGGAGAGTGTGTCTATATACATGTCTGTACTGTACAAATTTTGGTTTTGCATACTTTTATTTCCAAGAAACTCCTCGCGGGCCACAGAAAAGCCATTTTTGGGCCATATGTGGCCTGTGGACCACACTTTGTATGCCCTTGGTCTTCAGTGTCAATATGAATAGAAATCTGGTGTGCTTTGTGTTTACTGCTGTATTATAACGTTATACCGAAATGCCAGCTCTGGTGTTTTGGACTACCTAGAGTCATTGGAGTTGTTACAATGATCAATGGGAGACCTGTCTCTCTGGCTCCCCTTCTGCTCTCAGGTCTCTTCAATAAAGATTCCTTACCTAAATCGTGACAACAGCATATACTATGATCAGTGTATGGACCAGATACAAAAACTCATTTGCAGTCATTGGACAGATTCTTTTCAATTTCAGTAAGGTTTGGCTCAGATCCTAAGCTCTTAAATAAATTAAGCAGCATCAGACTAGGTCAGTACTTGAATCAAAGACCTTTTAAAGGAATATTGAAATGCAAAAGGAAGTGCTCTTTGTGATATTTGTTCCTTAATTCAGCACTAGAACTAGAACCCTGCAATGCATTCAGGGCACTATGTTTCTGAAGGCGCCATTGTTCAGGTGACGTGTCATCCTTGACATATGTCTTGAAACTTCATAGGAGTTGGCATATGGCCAAGACATGGACTAAGGTGGTTAACTTTTGCCGGCCAAAGCTGTCTTCTCCAATTATGGTTCTATCCATGCAGCGAAGTAAAAAACCTGTGGCTGGCCTGTGCCAGCAAACTCAGATTCACAGGGATTTTTCATGTCTGGGACCGGCCCACATCAGAGTTTCCAAAGCCTGGACTCCAGTCCCCACCTGCAAGTCTACACAGAAGTGAAATAGCCACACAGGCTGAGCTTTGTGAGCCTGAGCTGACTGGCAGAGGCCAGCCGCAGGAGCCTGCATAACGAGCAGCGAATCTGGTTTGCCATTCATTCTGATCAGACTCTCACTAATATTTCTTAGCATTCTGTCAGTAACGGCAAGTTTATCTGCTGTATCATAGAATCATAGAATCATAGGGTTGGAAGGGACCCCACAAGGTCATCTAGTCCAACCCCCTGCCAAAAAAAGCAGGACCACTCCCATTAGATCATCCCAGTCAGTGTTTTGTCCAGCTGGGACTTGAACACCTCCAGAGATGGAGATTCCACCACCTCCCTAGGCAGCTTATTCCAATGCTTCACCACTCGCCTAGTAAGGAAGTTTTTCCTAATATCCAGCCTGGACCGCCCCAGCTGTAACTTGAAACCATTGGTTCTCGTTCTGCCCTCTGTTACCACTGAGAACAGTCGAGCTCCCTCCTCCTTGGAGCAACCCTTCAAGTAGTTGAAGGTTGCTATCAAATCCCCCCTCAGTCTTCTCTTCTGCAGGCTAAATAAGCCTAGTTCCTTCAGTCTTTCTTCATAGGGCTTGTGCTCCAGCCCTTTGATCATTTTGGTTGCCCTCCTCTGGACTCTCTCTAATTTGTCCATGTCCTTTTTGTAGTGGGGAGCCCAAAACTGGACACAGTATTCCAGATGTGGCCTCACTAGTGCAGAATAGAGGGGAATGATCACATCCCTCGATCTGCTGGCAACACTTCTTCTGATGCAGCCCAGTATGCCATTGGCCTTTTTGGCAGCAAGAGCACACTGCTGACTCATATCTAGCTTCCCATCCACCATGACTCCCAGGTCCTTTTCTCCAGTGCTGCTATTTAGCCGATCACTCCCCAGCCTGTAGCAGTACATGGGGTTTTTTCGTCCCAAGTGCAGGATTTTACACTTATCCTTGTTGAACCTCATGAGATTCCTCTTGGCCCACTGCTCCAGTTTGTCTAGGTCTCCCTGAATCCTGCCTCTGCCCTCTAGGGTGTCTACCGTTCCCCCCAGTTTGGTATCATCTGCAAACTTACTAAGTGTGCAATCTATCCCATCATCCAGATCATTAATGAAAACATTGAACAGAACTGGCCCCAGGACCGACCCCTGGGGTACACCACTCGTTACTGCCTGCCAACTTGACATGGAGCCATTGATTCCTACACGCTGAAACCGTTGTTCTAGCCAGTTTTCTATCCACCTTACAGTCCACGCATCTAACCCATACTTCCTTAATTTGCCAATGAGAATGCTGTGGGAAACCGTATCAAAAGCCTTGCTAAAGTCAAGGTATATCACATCAACGGCTCTTCCCGCATCCACAAATCCAGTCATCTCATCATAGAAGGCGATGAGGTTGGTCAGGCATGATTTACCCTTGGTGAATCCATGCTGACTGTTCCTGATTACTCTATTTTCCTCCAAGTGTTTCAGGATGGATTCTTTGAGAAGCTGCTCCATGATTTTTCCAGGGATTGAGGTGAGGCTGACAGGTCTGTAATTCCCTGGATCCTCCTTTTTGCCTTTCTTGAAGATAGGTACTATATTTGCTTTTTTCCAGTCCTCTGGCACCTCCCCTGTTCACCACGAGTTTTCAAAGATAATGGCCAACGGTACTGCTATCTCATCAGCCAGCTCCCTCAGCACCCTCGGATGCAGTTCATCCGGCCCCATGGACTTGTGCACATCTAGTTTCTTTAAGCAGTCCCTAACCTGACCTACTGTCACCAAGGGCCTCTCTTCTTCTCCCCAGTCCCCCGTACCTAGTGTAGTGGGCTGGGAGCTGACGTTGCTTGTGAAAACTGAAGTAAAAAAAGCATTGAGCACTTCAGCTTTTTCCTCATCCTCTGTCACGAGGATGCCTGCCCCATTCAGTAAGGGACCTACACCATCCCTGATCCTCTTCTTGTTATTGATATACTTGTAGAACCCCTTCCTATTATCCTTCACATCCCTTGCTAGTCGCAACTCCATTTGTCCTTTGGCCTTTCTGATTTTATCCCTGCAGTCCCGAGCAATGTCTTTATATGCCTCCTTAGTCATCTGTCCTAGCTTCCACTTCCTGTGAGCGTCCTTTTTATGCTTCAGCTCAGTGCAGAGCTCTCTGTAGCTCATTTGTAAATTATTAATGTTTCAAGATTCAATATTTGTTCATTTGCTTCTACACCCTCACGATCTCTTAGGAAAAAGCCTTTTTATGTCACATGGTAGAACATCCATTTCACGGTGTTTACTGCCAGCCTTTTATCCCATCTCCTGAACGTTTCTTTGCTAGCAACAGATGGGATGCCAGTTTATTGTTAGCATTTTGTTTGATTTGACTGAGCCCTCGAGCACACGTCCTGCTGCATTTAAGCTTTTCACCTACCTTGGAGGCCAGTAAGTTAGACTCAGTACTCTCTGCACATGCAAGGACAGAGGCATGTGTGTCTTGAGTAGGGAGACAGTGCCCTGTCCCTATGGCCCCACGCTGGCAGGGTAGGAACGCTCTCAGTGCTCCTGCCCTGTGCACTGAGCCAGGTGAGGGTGTGGGATTATTGGGGTTTTAGGAGCTGGGGCCTGGGACTTCAGCCCCTCTGATAGTTCAGCCCTGTCTAGAATAAAGATTCTTGCAAGTGGAACTGAAGCAAATTACTGCTGGTGCTGCTAATCTGCACTTCTACAGCACCTTCCACTAGAAACCTGAAATGTCAGCTGACATCCCTGTAAATTAGTTATTATCCTATTTCATAGAAGAAGAAGTAATAACAGTGCAGGGAAGTGACTTGACTGATATCACAAAGCGACTCACCGAGAAAACCTGAAGGCCTGATGTCTGGTCCAGAAATCTAACTGCTAGGGAATGTTTCTTCCCGCTAACGAATGGAAAATGGCAACTTGAAAGAATTAGGAAAGGATGCATACTCCGAGCATGAATAGAATGGTGTGGCCTTAGGTGTCTCATGCTGGTTGTTGTGGCTCACATTGTCAGGCCCCCCACTTTTCCCACTCATCACACGCAGAGCCTAGCCGCCTGACTGTGGCTTTGTGGCTCCAGTGTTGGTCTTGCAATGTTGTGGGCTCCTGGAAGTTGGGGGTCGTGATGCTCAGCATTGCCATGCCTCCATTGCCTCTCTGGGCCACGTCCTTTCTGAATGATAATGGAGCCTAAAGATTGGACATAGGGCATAATGTGGCAGTTAGGTGTCTTGGTCCTAGTCTTCACTGATGGCGAAAAATTTGCCACTGTCAGATCAACCTTCTCAATTGACTGATTGGATCTGTGAAAACTTGCTCAGCTGATCAGGAAGTTGATCACTGAATACCACCCTGATAAGTAGAGTAGCGTTGAGACGAAGAGAGGCCATTTCCATTTGATTCAGCACACTGAAGACGCTGCAGTAAGTAGCTGGTAGGCAGTCAAAGGTGTACACAAGGCATTTTAAGTACTTTGTTTCTCCCTTCAGCTGCTACCAAAATCCTGCTGTGCTGTAGACGTGCCCTAAGGTGCCCTTGGGAAATAGCTTGAGTCCCCTTTCCAGTCAGTTAAAACAATATTATTTCCCCCTACAGTTCTCTTTTGCCTATTTAGCCTGTTCAGTTCTATGTCAGAATGATGCTTTTGAGACCCAAACAAGTTCAGCTCATTGTGGCACATTAGTTGGCACACAAAAAGTCTTTTAATCTTTAAGGGCTTTTAATAATTAATCTAATGGAGAAGATTTGATTGGATTCTTCACTCAGAGGGTCAATTAGGTATTTCTAAATAAGTTACAAAATTGGTTCTTTTGGACTCAATTCCTTTTTCTTTACCCCAACTATAATACTCAGCTCTCGGGAGAGCTCTTGTTTGAGAATTGACTGGAGGTAATTATTCCAAATAATTAAGAACACTAAGCAAAGTAATTTAATTTTCTTTCCTCCCATCCCTCCCCCCACATGAAATGTTTAAGCCTGTGTAACAAACTATCAATAAAACCCCCTTTTAAAAGGTTAACTTCTATTAAATGAGGAGTGCCAAGAATCAAGTGAAATCCAGTAAACAGATTTAGCAGAGTAATGAAGTCACCCAGTAAATGAATAGTTCTTTGTTCCAAAAGCTTTCTTTTATTCTGAATACTTCAGAAGAAGAAGAGAAGCAGAGAAAGAAAGTATAAAAAACAGAAACTCACTAAACCAAATTCATCACGCTGAAATTAGTTGTACTACAACAGCATTGTGTTTGCCGTAAACTCAGCAGCACTAAATTTAACTCTATTGAAAAGTCATTGGTGCTATACCCGTGACATATTTGGCTAACCCTGTTTAACAAGGAAGCCTGCATGTTCTCGGAGAAAGGAAAAACTGTGAACCCCTCAGAGCTTTGAGATATTAAAGTAAGAGATTATGATTTGTGTTTTGATATCTGATTCCTAGTTTCTCCATGCCTTTGCTACCCCTCCTGCTCCCAAAGGAAGAAATGTCTGTAGTTCACATGTAGCATTGGATTCAGAAGCTGTGTGTTTCAGAAGTGTATGTTATCTGCTGGAAACCCCTGAGTCCGGTCAAAGAGGGTTAGAAATATTGCAAGAACAATGCTACTTGTAGTATTTCAGCCTTTAGGCAGAATAAAGTGGACTGAACCTCCCTTCATTCCTGGGATGGCTCTTATTTTATTAGGAAGCTTAGACCTAAACTGCAGTCCCAAACCACAACTTCCCAAGTGTTTGGGGAATCAAGAGAAAAGTTTTAAAAGTATTTAGCTGGCAAGTGGGATTTTTAAATGGATGCCAGGCACCTATCTGTATTTTGGTGCCTAAATACTTTTAAGATTCTGGCCCAAGTTGCTGTTTCCATCCCACTTTTATTTAGAAGACCTGCAAAGAGTGTGTGTGTTTTTTTTTTTCTTTTAAGATTGGTTTAGATGGGGCCACAGGCTCCCAGCTCACTGAATCTCCTATCCATTCAGTTAGGGATAATGCAGGAGAACTTCTGTCTAGTAACAAGTAGGGTTGAAGTTTCAGGTGACCATACAGCACACACTCAGCCACCTATTGGGACATCTTCCATGAATAGCTACTGGTCGGGGTAGATATAAGTGGGACTTTATGCTCACATTTCATACCACAAGCCATTTTGTGGGGTAGCTTATGGAAGCTCCATATGGGGACACTTGTGGAAGGTGTAGAATTTAGGAGCGTAGGAGCTTGTTATTCCTTTGCTCTGAAACTGTTAATTTACTATACAGCACTTGTCTTTATTGATCAAATCCTTGCTATGTTAAGGTGACCCATGAAGTTAGCAGTGTTTTGCTCAGTGTGGCTGAGCAATTCTGTTTGTTCATTAATATACCATGGTATAAATTTAGGTGAATTAATCATCCAGCAAGTTCTTTGCTGAAAAAGAATAAAATAAGCAACTAAGGGTATGGACTGAAGAGAATAAAGAAGAAATAAATTTCCAGTGCTAATTTGAAAGCTTCTGGACTTTTTGCCTTTGTATGAAGTAGAGATTTAGAGCCGGTGAGAAATATTTGTGGGATTTTCCCCTATAAAGACATATTGATGAGAAGACGTTTTGGTTATTGTCTGTTTGTTTTGGTCAAAAGTTTGCTTTCACATTTGTCAAGTATTTGTTAACGAAAATAATTTTGATTTCTCTTTAGTTCTCATGTGTTTTGTTTTTAACAATTAAAACCTGAAGAATGTTGAGGAAAAGGGAGAGGTCCTGTGAAAATTTCCATTTTCATTGAAATGCCATTTCTGTTTATAAAATCAGAACTTCAACCAACACTCTGTTTTGGGGGGAGGATTTTCCCAGCCACAAGCCCATCCTGATGCTTTTGGGTCCAGTTCAGACCTCAAGTTTAAAGAGACCTGTGTTCCAGATTTGGTTCCTGTGTGGTTGAAGTAGCACAAATGTCACAATGACTTGGTGTCACAGGATGCAAACACCACTCCACCCTCCCACCTCTGCATCTCTAGGGTATGAGCTGTGTAACTTTACTGTTAACTTTTGCAATGTAATTGTATGGTTTACAGCAAATATGCCATGCAAGGGGTTCCTTTTTGAATGCTCATAACATGCTTTGCAGTACTGCTATGGTATCATGTTTCCTGCAGCATCAAAAATGTACCTATGTAAAACATGTTCCTATATATTTCACATGGCTCGGGGGTAGGGAGGCTGCACATAGACTGAAAGGATGTTTCACAATTACGCAAACTACGGGCTTTGGTCAGAGAGCGAGAAAAATCAGCTGACCCCAGGAGGTGGAGTGTTTGAAGAAAGTAGCATGCAGACTGAGAACTGTTTGTAGCTTAGTGCCAGAGAAACTCCATCTTGAAACATCTCCATCCACAAGCAAGGACTGAACCTATCCACGTGGCCAGGAAGGCCAAGCTGTGAGACCACCAGTAACCAGCCATATGGATAAGATAGAAATGGATTACCACAGTAAACTTAGGTTAGAAAGCATCTTAACTTTTCATTTCCTAGTGGTAACTCCTGACTGATTAATTGATGCTCTATGCTCACTTAAAATCATGTTTTAATCAATAAACTAGTGTTTGTTTTAGCTACTGCTGTGTGGATTCTAAAGAATATGGAGGAGCAAGGGCTGTTTGCATTTTTCGTTTTTTTTGTTAAACTGAAGGGCCAGTGTATAAGAGCCTACAGTTACCTGGGAAAGGTTCCAATCCCTGCAGGACGGAGGTTCTCGGTGTGGCATCTTGGGCTGGGGATGCTTGCTGAGGGACTGTCCCCTGAGTGGCTAGACCAGTGTGCATTCGCTGCCTGGGACTGATTACATGCAGGTGGGTGGTGTGGACTGACCTAGGAGTGAGGGTCCACCTAGCAAAGGGGGGGAAGTCAGGGTCCAGGAGTGGGAGACTGAGGAGGCACAGTGGCACACCAGACTAGATAGCAGGAGGGGAGCATCCCATCGACTTCCACTATTCAAGTTGATTCTAGACTAGTGAGATTTCTGGAACTTTGGACCACATCTCACTTCTTACCTCCACTTCTAGTCAACCAATTTTCCCATTTTCTCCTGTTTGTTGATTTCTCACAGAATTATCCCTGGGCCTTCTTCCTTGTGGCCCTCTGTGACTTATTGAATTTCTCTCAGCACACACACAGAACTCCTATCCCATCCCCCTGTCACTTTTTCATCCCTTTTAGAGCCTCACTTTTACTGTTCTTTCCCTGATCTACTTTGTCTGTCTGTCTCTGCTTAGATCATGCGGTCCTCTCAGACATCATCTATGTCTGGAAACTTTTCAGGATGTTTTGCTCCTACTGCAAACAAGTCATAAATAGCAATAATAAAGCAGAAAGAGCTTTCAAAATTTAGATGTCACTCAACCCCATTCTCTATCCTCCTGGAGTAAGCCATGAGCCCAAACCTAATTCATATCTAGATTAAAATTCCTTGGCCTGGCTAAAGAACAATCTGAATCCTGGATGTTGTTGGGAAAATTTGGATTCAGATTAGAACCTTGTAGTGGAGTCCTTCTTCTGTGTATAAATGCAAAGCCATCTCAGAAGCAACAGAGCAAACCATACTGCTGGACTAGACAAATCTTATATGGTTACAAAAAGTCTTGGCTGAACTCCTGATGGAATGAAGTAGACAATAAAAATGAGGGATTTATCACAGCTGGACCTTCGGAATGCCACAAAGTACATTTAAAACCTTTAATTGTTTGAGCTCAGAAAGGGGACCGGCTCACACATTAATTTTAAAACAAAGTGCTTTGGCTTTACTTTTGAGAGTCTATTGGAAGCCATGGTGGTTGGAGGGAATATTTATAATCTGGTGCAAGTCCTGTTCCTCTTGAGCAGTAATAGATCCTGGACAATTGTCAATGTGGTTTCCTAGGGTGGTGGGCAGGCCAAGCAAAGACAAAAGGATCTTGAAACACTTTTCCCCTGACATGCCCAATGCAGAACAGCCTACAGAAGGTTGTTGTGGAAATCAGATCCATGCAAAGCTACTGGTGAAAGCATGGGGAGGAAACAAAGTTAAGTGAATAAAACAGCCAGCTGATGAGCAGGAGACTTGGGCTGTGTTCCTAGCATTGCCCTGGCCCTCCTTGTTGTTGTGTGACCTCTGTGAGCCTCAGTTTCCCCATCTTTGAAAGGGGAGTTATCCCTCATCAGCTTTGTAAGCACTTTGGGCATAATTCAAACTCCCTGAAGTAAAAGCAAAGACACCAACTAACTTCAATGGATTTTAGATGCAGCTGTTTGAAATACAGGAATTCTAATAAATTGTGATAAATAAATTTGTTAGCCTTTAAAAGTGCCACTGGACTCCTTGTTTGTTTTTATGAATTGTAACTGCTTTAATGTTATTGTTAAATTTTGCTGCTTTAGCCTGGTTTATGCTCATTACTCCCATAGACAGACGCAACACTAAAAATCACTACATAGCATTACGTTTTTTGAGCTACTGCATTACATTCTTCATGTATTCACTGAGCATGTGGCACAGACACTGTGCACTAAATAGAGCCCATTAAATATTTCTATCTCTCAGTTAAATACAGTACAATATTTAGATATGGTGGAGTTCACTTTTCACAACAGCTAATACACTCTCCATTCAATTTCCACAGTACTGCTCAGTTTAAGACATTTCCACCATATGTTCATTATGCTTTTTAATTTGCAAAGACATCTCATGGCACACACACCCCCTCTTGAGCAAACTGTCAGTGTTAGGCTTGAAACCAGTGCAGAGAACAAAAAACATAATCTACTGTCTGAACTGGAATGAGTAGATGCAGAAGCAGTAGGATTTAATCCTTATAATGCTGTCTCCATGAATAAAGGCTACGGGATCAGGTCCGTGAGTAATAGCATGTTTGTCTGCACTAGAGTTTTTTTTTAAACTCTGATGAACACAGTTCCACTTGCCTCAAGTTGGCTAACACATTTGTTCCTCATGATCTAAGCACTCCAAAAACATTTGTCCCAGGGCTCAAAGTACACTTTGAAGGGAAGCCCCTCAGTTCCTTTGGCATGGAGTTCTGAAGGAACCATAATTTTATTGGGAGCTATTTGAAATAGCTGCTAGAACATAAATGATGTGAGTTATGACTTTTCAAATATTTTTGTCTCAAAGTAGCCACTTGACTGGTGTTGGACTTAGGAAATGCTGTGCCACTTTTAACTGCATCCACTCAATCCACTACAATATTGTACTATGTGCACTGCACAAAAATTCCACTGGATGGCAGATTTTGCTTCCATTTTATAATTTAGACATCTAAATACAAGACTAGACGTGGTTAGAAGGAAAAATCTTAAAAGCTACTGTTTTTTTTCTTCTAATAGCAAAGCTCAAAGTGATGTGGATCAGACTGGAGCACCATTTCAACATTTCTCTGGGGTCTAATCCATTTCTGCACAATATACACTTTGAAAAAAAACAAACAATAATTACTCAGATAAAGTAGTCTTTCTTTGTTGCTGCAAGCCATCTCCCCGTGATTCATCCGGAGCACTTGTATAAGTACAAGTTCCGAAGAGACAGCTGTGTTAGTCTAGTTCAGTAAAACAAACAAGGAGTCCTGTGGCACTTAAAGACTAACAAACTGATTTATTGCATGAGCTTTTGTGGGAGAAAAATCCTACTTCGTCAGACACTTTGAAGCATTTGACGAAGTGGGATCTTCTCCCATGAAAGTTCATGCAATATATCAACGTGTATGAGCAGAGATTTAAGGATCAGGCCTACATTTTCTAACCCTTGGAAAGGTAACTTTCAGAGCCACTGTATCCTTTGTGCACAGGTAAAAAAACGTAGCAAAATTTAAAAGGGATTGGCCATTTAAAATGATAACAAGACTATCCACAGTTATACTAGTTAATGCTAATAAACTTTGGAATTGATATTCATACTCTTTCTACAGGCTGTAAGTCAGTCTCTGACTGCTAGGGACAAAGTGGTTTCTTCTTCCTTCCTCTGAGTATTCTGTAGTGGGCACGGTCAGCAACAACGAGGCTCACACGGGCATAGCACACTGGATATCATAGTGTTAGAGGGAAAGGAGATACAGTATGTCAAATCTAAGCTATTCCCTAGACAATGATGGAGTATTCCCAACATGGTATTCTGCAGCATTTCATCCCGCCTGCTCCTCGAAGGGTCTGGTACAGAGCTCCCACACATCAGAACCTCATCATTCTTATGACTCTGTCTTCCCTGAATGCTCCCACCTAAATGTGAGGTTCTTAGTTTTACTGTGTCACCCCCAGTTACACCCCATCATCCAAAATGAGACATGAGGGGAGAGAACTAGTGATCGGGGAGAAGGGAGTGGGGAATGGGTGACGAGAAGTTGTCAAAGCAGAGCAGCCCTCAAGGCATGGGCCTGAAGATGGAGACCCATTCCCTTTTCTTCACCTTGCCCCACCTCATTGAGAGCAGTAAACTCATTTAGAACAAACCCTGCCAAACTAAAAACAAATAGCAGCACATTTAAGCAGTGCTGTATCCTATGTCGTTCCCATGTCCCCCCTTTGCTTCCAGCTATTTCAATATCAACAAGCAGCAAATGAGGCAGGAGGGGCGCATTGGCTACACTGCCCTTCAGTGTGCAACCTCTGTCCTCTGTGGTTGTACAGCTTTTCTCCGCCAGGCCTTCTGAGGCTGCCGTTTGTGCTTACAGAGAAGGAGTCAACAGCAGCTTTGTAATTTCCAAAAGTAGAAGCGCTCAGAATGATTGCTAATTAAATCCCCACTGTATGACAGTAGCACCTAGAAACCCTGATCAGCACCTCATAGTGCAAAGCACTGCATGGGCATCAAATAACAATATTAGCAACCCCTGGTTCTTCTCATGCCTAGGTCTCAAAGCACTTAAAAAGGAAGTCAGTTCCTCCTGACTGGAGACTGTTCGTCTCATTTTTCGGATAGGGCAACAGTCTCTAAGAAGTGAAATAACTTGCCCAAGGTCACCCAGCAGGCCTGCGCCACAGTCAGGAATAGAGCCAGGTCTCCCAACTCTCGATACAGTACCTGAGCCCCATTGTCGTTACAGAGACAGTCCCTGAACTGAGGGATATACAACCCTGGGACCTCCTCCTGTTCGTACGCAGAGCCCTAATGGATGCGGCAGGGTCCAGTTGGCCGTGGGGCTGAGCTCTAACTTCACACAGCCAGCTGGGGCTTAAACTAGTGCTAAGATGCGCTGGGTGCATGGACCAAATAGGTGCAGGTGGGGAGAGGTGGCGGTAGCAGAAATCCAGGAGTATTTTCTCAGAGTAGCAATCGGAAACATGTAAGTCACTCCTGGCCTAGCTTTTGTCAATCAGCAGCGTTCTGTAGGCTGGCAGAGGCAAGGCTGAAGGAGGGGTTTGAATGAGACTGAATTAGTGGCTGTGTAGATTTCTTACAGGGAGTTTGTACCACTCATTGAGTCCGATAACTGACCAGTGTGTGTAAAGATGGCAAAACTGAGTCTTAATTAATTATCTTATTTTTTATTGTGGTGTTTGGTGAGCCTTCTTGGCAGCTGGGAACCTCAGCTCTTTGATCCCGAAGCCATAATTTATTGGTCAATTAGTCATCCAGGCACCATCAGCCACACTGGAAAGGGGCATTGTGATCTCATCAGTCTAAGTAAAAGTAACACAGAAGGATTTTATCAAATGAAAGGGGAGCTGATGGATGGTGATCTTTACTAAGTCACGGAAATATTGATTCAAGCTGATATATCATCTCCTACATTCATATTGCTCAGGCTGTAGCACACAGAGACACTGCAGTATTGTTAGTGGTTTTTGCATGATGAAGAATTGCCTTTCTGTGCAGTATCATATCCATGAGGAGTGATTCAGTGGGACATTAACTGGTTTCTTATGGACATGGTAGCATGCTCACTTTCTCCCACTGCAACAAGGAACAGGCACAATGAACAATAATATCCCTAATGTTTCCAGGGAGATATGAAGTGAGATTGTTTCTCCCATTTGGAGAAATCCTGCAGTATGAGTTTAGGGGGTGTGTGGGTGGTTTTTTGTTTGTTTGTTTGTTTGTTTGAGCTATAGCATTCCCTCATAGGCAGACTTATTAAAAGGGTAAGCAACATCATATATGGGAGTATTTTGACTCCATGTGAGTTTGCAGGAGCAGTGTTAACACGTGGTATTTTAAGTGATCACAAAACCGAGAAGCTGGAAGATATGTCATCTTGTGTTAATTCTGCATTATAAATGAATCCTACTGAGTAAAGGAATTGTTTGCATCAGTAAGATCAGCAGACCATGATGGTAAAAGCAAAAGTATGGCGTCTTTAAATAAACAGGAGAAGCACTGGTATTCCTAAGAGTGGAAATGCTCATTTATAGAGGCGATGTGATAGATAAGTTTATCTAATTCAGAGGTTCTGCTTTGGGAACTCTTCTAACAAAGTCACAAGGCTCATCAAATGAAATGTCAGCAAGGCTATCCAATGGGTGCTGGATGAACGGATCCAGTGGAGATGGGATCAGGTCCTATCTGAACTTTTGGGCTCTGCAAAGCTGACCCACAATCTCAGCAGAACTGGATGTTTTTTTTGATATTTTGGAGCCTCAGCGTCTGGTACCGGGAAGACCCCAACAGGGAAGGGAATACAATGATGGAAAAATGATTATGGAATGGTGGAAATTGCACCTAGAGCAACAGGAGTGCCTGCATTTTATAAATATGAGCAAACCAATAAATAAATCTACACTTTTGAAAAATTATAAAAGGTTCTGATTTCAGTTGGGAGACTGGTGGGTAGAGAAAATCATTTGTTTTTTTCCAAAAGAGTTCATTTGCCTTTAAAATATCTTTGTTATTATTGTCATCTCACTTCTAAGGCTTCCCTTTCTATAACAGCCAGCTAGCTATCCACCTGTCTAACTTTATTTCAAGTTTTTTCCCCTACAATGCCCATACAAAACTGTGGGCCATAACACTATAATCAAGCACACTGAGTGGTGGGAGAAAGCATGCAGCATTGCCTAAATGGGATCTAACCCATAATTTGGCATTACCTACTGCATGCTAGATAGGGTCTATTTTGCCCTTGATACTTGCGCTGGTGCTCTATTAGAATTAATGGGAGAGTGGTACGTACAGTCAGAGGCAAATACATCTCTGAGACCCTTGTCCCCTCTATGACTTTGCCCCTAAATATTGATTTCAGGGTGAGCTCTGAGACAGTTGAAATGGTCTGTTTGTCTAGATGTCACTGCAGAAAGCATAAGTATTCAGTCGGGGAAGAGGGCCTGCTTCAGTAAAGGAAACCATTTAAATTGACTAGCCAAAACATAAGTTTTCCTGAGGCAGAGCCAAAGCATGGGAGAGATACCACCTCACACAGGACTGGAAAGGTTTAGGTGCCCAAGCAAACCAGCCTATTAACCTCACAGGCTGCACCTGGGGGAAGAGCCGGGGAGCAGGGAGCTGATTGCAAGCAGGTTCACCTGTGGTCTGTAGGGGCTGGGAGGAAGGTTGCAGAGGGAGTTGGGCTGGCTAGGCCTGGAGAAGAAGTGATAACAAAGCCCAGAGCTCTTACTCTGAGGAGTTTGGAGCCCAGAATAACCCTGGAGAAGAAGAAACACTAAAACCCAGAACTGCTGGTCTCAGGGTCCCTTGTCTGGAGCCCAACTAGCCTTGCAGGAGAAGAGAGATTAAAGCCCATGACTGCTGGTGTGAGCAGGGTCCCTAGCCCAGAGCCTAGAGCAGCCCTGGAGGAGAAGAAGAAAGACTAAAGCCTGGAGCTCTTTGTCTGAGGGTCTCTAGCCTGAAACCCAGAAGGGAGAGTGGCCCTGGTTGCCCTCCCAGCAGCCGAAGGGGTGGCTCTTTGGGCCACGAAAGAGAAGACTGTGTAGGACTGCTGCTGGCTTGGTCCCCTGGAAAGGGAGCATGCAGACTGATTGCACTGGGAGGCTGAGTCTGGAAGAGGATGCTGCAGCCAAAAAAGAAAGACTGGGATGCAATGCAGCCCTGGAAAGCAATGTTGACCTCACAGGGCTAATCACCAGCGCAGCCAAGTGGAGTCACCAGCCTAGCGGTGAGTGGAGCAAGCTCTACCAGAGTGAGCAGTTATTTCTCCCTTCTGATACTGTTTGTCTTTTTAATTTGAAGGTCATTCCTATGAGTTTAGCTGAGGCTTCTGTGTTAATGACTGAAATGTCTGGCTTGCTCTTGAACATACTTTCTAGTACCAATGTTATTAATGTGTCAACAAAGTTCTCCTCATATTCATCAACAGCAGATGGTGTTAGTGGAGGCACTTCTGATTTTAGAATTATCTACCTTCTGTAAAGAAAAGAGATGGAGAAGATTAATCTTAAGCCAACAGTGCCCCAAAGTCAATGCCTGTCTCCAAAAGTCATTAATAAGATGACAACCAAATAACAAGGCTAGTGCAAAAGATCTTGATTTGTGTTAACAGAAGGCAGCCACTATGCCATATTTTTGTTTTATCAGGAATTGGGCTGCCTTATGCATGTGATAGCAGAGCTGTGACATTGAAAATGCTGACTGAGAAACATTTACATGTGTGGTCCACTATGTTGAAGGCAACTTTGCTAGAAGTAATCAAATATAGCTGAGGGCTCAAAGGGGTGGCCTATATTTTGAAAACACCTCTGTGCCTGAGGAAAAAAGAAACTTTAAACTATGAGTTTATTTAAATCTTATCCCTATGGTGTCCAACAGGTGCAGCACTTTCCCCAGAATGGTCTGCATTTCAGTGGTGGCTAGAGTAATCTGGCATTTTGAGATCCCTTGAGAATGATTTTTAACTCTTAGCTCTATTAATCTATCACCAACTAAAACAATTGCAGAGAAGTGGAGGGGGAGGAGAAAAAAATACAATTCCTAGTGCTGTGGAACTGTTCAATTTTCATTCACCCTGTACCTAGTTAAAATCTAGATATTTCACTGGATATTTGCCTAAGAAAGCACTAATGGTAAACTGCATGGTGACTGCAGGCTCTGTCGTCTTCTGAATTTGTTTCCAGTGAATGGGCCCTATGTCTCTAGCCTGGAACCCCCTCCCTAGCTAGGCTAGACATCTTTCCAAATTGCCAGCTTTCCAGCATGCCTACAAATGCACTATCTTGCTGAATTTTCTCAATAGTGGCACAAAGACAAGACGAAATGTCATTGCATCAAAAAAACTTGTCTACTTGAGAACAGCAGCTCCAGTGCACCCATCCATCATAGAAATGTCTTGTGTAAACAGCCTTCTTGATTCTGTTTGTGTTCTTACTGTCATTGCTGTAGAAGATAATGGCCCGAGATCATTCACACCATTAGTTTTAGTGTACCATAACTGCATAATCTCCGCTAATCACAGGTGTAACTTTAGTTTCAGTGGTCAGATATGCCAAAATGTCATTGCTCCATGTTATTGTGAACAATAAGTTCCCCATTACCTTGGTTTAAGGAAAAGCATGGATGTGTTTTCCCCATATCCCCACTGGAGGTCAGTCGTATATTGTTTACTTTTGTCTATTAGAACAAAGGAATTGCAAATCCGACATTTCAAGGATGGAGGCTAATATTTTTCAAAGATTTTTTGATCAGTTTGACACATTAAAAATGAATCGCCAAATTACTTGCAATCCCTAGATGTAATGGTCACCCTTTAAAAACATTCTCTGCTGTGAATGACATGAGCACAGTACCTATGTAACTATGTATTTAGATGTTAAGAAGTAGGCACTGGGTGCTCTTGTCTTAGCTTAACAAAGGGATGCTAACTAGTTGTTAAAACAAACAAACAAAAACAAAAAAAACCCCCAGGGGGTCGTGTGGCACTTTGAGAGTAACAGATTTATTTTTCACATGAGCTTTTGTGGGAGAAAATCCCACTTCTGTAAAATCACCCATCTTCGAAGCATCTGATGAAGTAGGATTTTCTCCCACAAAAGCTCATGCGAAAAATAAATCTGTTAGTCTTTAAGTGCCACATGACTCCTTGGTGTTTTTTTGCTGGACTAGACTAGCATGGCAACCCCTTTGGAAATTAACTAGTTGTAGTCACACACTTCAAAATACCACCATCACCAATAAGGAAATAAAAGCTCAGATCTCCTTGCAACTTTGTAATATTCTCATGGTCATAGACTTGGACTGTTTGCTTCACTCCAAAGAAAAGGAGTTAGTCCCAGTAACATAAAGGCCTGTCAGCCATGCCCAACCACCCCCAATTCAAACTTAATGGGATGGCCGCTTGAACACCACTGCTTATCCCAGCTGTGTGTCTCCCAGTATATGCTAGGACTTGCCTATATTTAGTGTAGGCAGCATGGCAGATGTTTATAAGTCTGTCGTGTTATATCAACAAGAAGCAAAGATCCAAAGGGGTAGCAGCATTAGTCTAGTTCAGTAAAAGGAACAAACAAGGAGTCCTATGGCACTTAAAGACTAACACATTTATTTATGCAAAAAATAAATTTGTTAGTCTTCAAGTGCCACAGGACTCCTTGTTTGTTCGTTTTTAATAAACAAGAAGGAAAGTTTGGAAAGTTTTCTGCTGTGAAGCTAAGCAAAATGTCCTCCCAATCTGCCCATCAAAGAGCTTGCAATTCCTGTTAACAATGAGTTGGACCATAGCATATGTAAATTGATCAAGGGACCCTGCTCTGCAGCCTTTATTCACAAAGATGAAGTTCTATTTAAAACTAGAAGAGCACAGACTCCTGGATGTGGGACTATGTCTGTATTTAATCTGACAGTGAGATTTTAAGTATCTAGCAATGTAATGTTCATTTCAGGTGTAACATAACCTATGAATCAAGCTTAGAGGACAAATTATGAAAGTCTGTGAGCACCTGTCACGGGGCTGCTATAATGTGATGTTCATTTCAGGTGTAACGTGAACATCTACTAAATTTGTAGGCCAAATTAGGACAGTCTGTGAGTACCCATCATGGTGGTTGGTATTTTGTAGGTGGTGCTAAGGCCTTAATGTAGTTTGAAGAAGTTCTCTTTGAAATGGGACTAAATCAGAGCACAGTTACAAACTGCTCGTGTGCATTAGTAGGTTCCACAGAGGCATCTGGCCTGCAGCAGGCAAGGGAGAGGTAGATTTCTCCCCTTCCCCTTCACTTCTTACAGATTAAATTTTAGTGTAGACAAGATATTAAAATATTATTGGAATCCAATAGCAGTCAACATAGATCATGGTGCTCTGAGGGAATAGCATCATGATGAGAGAGCCTATTAGCAAGGAGGCCACCTCATTCCTCCTCATCTGTGGTTTTCCAATCAGATAACTCACCTTCTCCTTAAGATTGTGACAATCATCAATAGCCCCCAGGGATATTCTTACAGCATATATCTTTTTGATTCGTATATAACTGATGTATAAATGTACCTCATATGAATAATTATATGCACCATGGATATTAAACACAAATATTATAACAGTACCATAGTCTAAATTGGCCTGTGTTGTAATTTTGTTCACTTATGCTAACTATTTCACAATTCCTTGTGTGTCCTGAAGTAAGCATTGACATAAGCCAAAAAAATGTTTTGTGTCTTAGCTCAGCCTAGAAGAGTACCTTCATGGAGCAGTAGCAGAAATACTATTATCCAAAACAAACATAAAAAATCTTCCTCAAAACAAGAAGTTACAAAACCTAAAACTACTAATGGGTTAATTTTTAGTAAAATCATATTTATAATAAGTGTTTAAAAATGTGTAAATTAAAAAGCATGACTTCTGAGGAAGCTAAATGTAACATCATTGCTCAAAGCTGCTCTTGGAACTCTAGCATTGTAGAAAACCTTTTTCTGCCATATTAACAAACCAAACAAACATTGGGTTTTTTGGTCTCTTAAATATATTTCACAGTGGTGAAAGCAAGTCACTGTAAAACATATCAACAGCCTCCTCCCACTTAAAGGAATAAGAAAAACATGCATAGGTCAGATTCTGCTGTTGGTTACATCATGAAAAATTGGAGTGACTCCACTACAGTAGGTAGAGTTACTTCAATGGACAGCAGTATAAAAGGAGAGCAGAATGTGGGTTGGCATACTGAGTATGCAGGGAAGGGCCCTCATGTAGATGATAATGCACTTGGTGGATTCCAAGGGATAGGATGTTGTGTGTTTGTCACTGTTGTTGTTATCTAATGAAGAACTCTATTATTTCAGCTAAATTGTTCTCAGCATCACTGGCAGGTCTGGACCCGTGTTTGTTAGCTCTTGGGTTTGAAATGCTTTACTATATAATGTTTTAGTAAAAGGAGTAAATTCTCATCTTCCGCCTTGGTACGCCATGGTGACTGAGGTGGACGCCCAGGCAACCCTGATTTTTAGTGGGACTTTTAATCTCATTTAGGGCTGCCCCGTTGAATCTTCTGCTATGAAAAACTAAATAGAGAAGATCTGGAAACAGAACTGTAGGAAATGCACTATATTCGCATGCCTTAAAAGATAGGCAAGGGGCTTTATTCCATTTGCCATGAGATCACTGGAAGCAGGAGCAGGAATCATATAGCCCAGTGTACAGTTAGGAGTGTCTTGCTTCTTAATGGCACTGTTTGAATGAATTAGTGGATAATAATTGGGTTAAGAGGTTCTGTGCTTGATCACTCAGTCATGGCTTGATGCTAGCATGTGCTGAGCATTTTTTCCACCATTGACTTCAGTGGGACTATTTTTGTACCTCAATTTGGATGTAGATTAAAGTGATTTGCTGTATTAGCGCCCTCAGGGTGAGGCATGATTGAGTCCAGAGTTGAGGTGTGTAACTTTCTCTTAGGAGGGTGTGGGTCTTTAGCTGGATTTGTTGCTTCCACTAAATGTCAGATGATTTCTTGACATCTGTTCAATGCAACAAAGTGTTTAGAGAAGAAGTAAATCCAGATCCATGTGAGCAATGTCAGCAATGTGCTCTGCCTATTCCCCATCTCTGTTACCTCAGCCGGGTAGGAGACTTTTCTGATGATTCATGGCCTGGAGCCTGTAAATCCTGGCCCTGCATCCAGTGAGGTGGGTTAGTTTGTGACATGTCAACACTTGCATGTGGAGGTCATGCCTCGGTGCATGTGAGGTTGAAAAGGGAGCCATATCCTTCTGCACTGACTGGAAATAGCCTGCATGCTCACTGCCTTACTCTCCAGAGACGATAACGAAGACATAGAGTGGATGGAGAAAGGGAATATCTGAGGAGTTTTCTGTTGGATTTAGTAATGGGACCAGTTGTTCCAGATTTATTGACTTGATTTAAAATTGATATAAGCTATAACAGTGTGACTCTTTGATATCGAGTTGATAACTTACCAGTGAAAACTAAAACCAACTTAAGCAACAATTTAGCTGGTTGAAGCGTGTCTACATTAAGAACCTGGATTGGTTTAAATACTTTGATTTAAAGGTGGTTTACTTAAACCACTTACAACTTTTCCATGATAGACAAAGCCTTGTCAGTGGGTCTTATTAATGCATTTCTTAATGCTCGCTTCCATGGTGAGCACACTCAGTAATGGACAACTGGGATCAACTTTGTTTTGTTACTTCTTTACATGTGTTGCTCCACACCCATGCTGTGCTGCATCCATTCTCCTATGGTGATCAGATCCCCCAGAAATGAATAGGACACTCGCCATACTCCTTTTAATGAAAATGCCAGTGTTGCAAAGAACTTGGAAGGGGAAAAATAACTCTTGATTATGCTTGGTGGATAATTTTCTGAACTCAAATAATGCATTCAGCTCCAACGGCTGATGAAATGCAGCAACCTTAGACTAATCCTGAACCGTGGAGATTAGATCAATGCATTAAAATAATGAGACGCCCTTGGCATAAGAATGTATTTGCCTCTGAATTCCCTGTAATATGCTGTGCTCCGGGAGCAGTCAAAAAGCAGCTCAGCGGGCACAGTACTCCTTTGCTGACCTTTAGAGTTACATGCTGAATCATAGGGGTGGATGACATCTGTCCCTGACTTCTGACCATAGAGATTTAAATGACAATAGGGAGTGTACTCTGTTCTGGTTTGCCCATTTGGGCAGCAGGGGGAAGGGGACTCTTCTTGAATGAAAGCAATTACCTTTGAAACCAGCCAAGCAGCAACAACAACCAAAATTATTGTTGTTCTAATATACAGACTGCCTCAGGGATGTGAAATACTGTGGTGCACTTTTGTGTCAATATGCTTTGTTAAATATCATTAGTTAGCCATGACTCCTACATTGTATTTAGAACAAACTTTTCCTGGTCAAATATGGTTCTTATGGTCCAAAGATCAAAGAATTGGCAGGAGGAAGAAGAGAGAGAGGTATCAATAGCTCCAAGTAACTACTGGGGTAAATGGATGTAAATTCAGCTAAGGAGAATGAAAGCATAATATTTTAACTAGGCACTGGACTACTGTATATAGCACATGCTGTCTAAATGGGTTTGAACCCCTAAAAACATGAAATGCTACCTATCAAGTCTCCATAGCCATAGCAGTTGGTTGTTTTATGATAGGGGTAAGGAAATATATGGGAAGCTGAGGCAGAGGGTAGACTAAACCCTTAAGGGACTCTAGAAAGTCTGTGGCAGAGTTAGGAATTGTGCCCAGAATAGTTATGGACGAACTCAGTGTCCAGATCTCTAGATATCCTTCCTGCTTCTATTGTGGCTGAAATATCTAATTTAATTTGCAGGTAGGGAGAATCATTACTGTAGGGAGGGAATTCAGCCTAACTATTACAGAAAGGGGATGGACACTCAAGGACAAATCTGAAACTGGGTCCTCTGTAGGTGACTGGTTCTGTGTACCTGGGCAAGTTGCTTTATTTCTCAGTGCCTCAGTTTTCCTATCTGTATGATGGGTGTATTGGGCAAGGTTTTGGCCTAGTGATCTTGAAGACCTCAGTTTTTGGGTGCCCATTTAGAGGCATCTGAAATATCAGGCTCCTAAAGTCTTTGACTGGCTTCCCAAAAATCACTAGTCACTTTTGATAATCTGTCATTGTATCCTTAATTCATGGTTGTAAAGCTCCATGGGATTCCTGAAGAGTCAAGCACTATTATTTACCTAATTATGCTCTATTTACCAGTCACTCTGAGAATCAAATAATCCTTTTAAAATGCCCCATAGTATTTAATAGAGTATAATGAATTTTTGGAGACTTTTCCTGTGGCTTAAGAATGTTCAATAAAACACCTCAAAGCCACCACCAACCTTCAGTAACAATGCATACCATTACAGTTAATTGATCACTTCCACAGAGCAGAACATTTTAAGCATTATCTCATTTATTCCTATTATTCTGGGACTTTCTAAAAAGAATAAATTCTATCAAAGGAAATTTCCTTATACAGTTTGATTCTCTTCCCCCCACCCCCCACATTTAAAATGATCTCCCAATCTACAACACTCTTACATAAGGAAATACAAGGTAGGAGGGAGGTGACATTACAACTGATAGCGGTGCAGATTAAAACAAGTCACATTTTGCCAATTATGGTAAAAGTCAAACTGTTATCAAGGTCAGCTTGTTCTCATATAAGACTTTTTTTTATACAAGGCATAGATGTCATTAAAATGATATTTTTTTTTCTCTGAAACATGTTTAAACTGAAGACTCTGCATGGGCCTCAGTAAAGCAAATTATTTCAGTTCGGTTGTGACAGATTGTGAGGCAATGAGGGCAGTATAAGAACCTGAAAAGAACAGGAGTTACCCTTTTCCTGTTGACTAGGCTGTTATACTATTACCCCCACTCACACAGATAGGGTATGGCAGTCTATTTACATTTACCAGCTCTTGAATGATTTGCAATCCTGCAGTTTCTTGATATTTTTATAAGAAGTAAAGTTTTCTGAGAGGTGCAGTACAACTGGAAAACTTGCTTACATGTACTACTTTGCTTGAGGAAAAATATATATAAAATATATTGCAAACTCATTACAAATATAGAGGGGAATCTTGCAGAAACTACATTACCTACCACAGATTAACTAGCCATAATCTTGAAATACGCTTCAAATTATGAAGATCTGGAAAGGTATCCTCCAAGTAATAAGTGATGACATGTTTTCCTGTCTGCAAGAATCTCTTTGCATCCACTTAGAAGTGTGTGTGTGAGTGTGAAAGGGGAGGGAGTCTATTTACATAGCCACAGCAAAACCTAAAATGGGATTAAAATTCTGTGAAAGTACCACTTCCTTCTCTTCTTCTACCCCCTTTTAAAAATGATCCTTGAATGTTTGCCTTGATGCCCTGGAGTTTTAGGAAAGAAAATGCAAATAATGTTACTGTTTTCCCAAGAAAGCAATTAAGAAACTGGGTTAATAGGAAATCAAGTTGTTTGCAAATTGTTACTATCTAAAATGAGCTCTGGGGAAATCACAATCAAATAGGACATGGAATTTCATGCAGACCTTCACTAGTGGATTAGCTCTACCTATGATGTAAATCAGAGCAATTAAAAGTTATCTGGAGAAAATGACACACTTTTTAATTTACCATGTTTATCCAGAGAAATTTTATTAACGTAATGATTCATCGAGGTGTCGGAGAGTGTTTTTGTTTTCCTTCTTCCCTGTCTGGAAAGATGCAGCATGTTTGCCCATAATAGTATAATTTACTGGAAAGATTAAAAGCAAATCTGTGAAGGTCCATGGTACTAATTAAAGTTAGACTACACTGCGAGGTCAAAATATGGAGATACTGAAGTGCTGATGGCAACCCAGACTAATTTGCTCCAGGACTTGACCACAATGTGGATCTGTATCCATCAGAACCATTGGCACCTTGCTAGCTTCACCACTAAGGCATCAAATGTACACAAGTAAAGACGCTGTTTGCACTTGTGAAATTGACCCTTTCTTCAAACCACAGTGTGCTTCCATGGTGAAAACAATGACTTATGTCGATGAGGGCTGAGGGGCTAAAACTACCATGACAGTTAGCCATTGAAGGCCAAAAGCAGATCTTCTGTATAAAGAAGTCTTGGGTGTGTGCCCAACTCCTCTCTTGCTTAAACTGCATTTATAAAATCGTAATTCCATGGAGTTAGTCTCAATTTATTCCATGTACTGGAGAGGAGAAAATCACTGCAGTGTTCTGAGGAATCACCGATGCAATATATTATAAAATAGTCTTTTGGGCAAACACTGAATGCCACACCCATGCAAGCAGCACCTCTGCTTAACATGCAGAAGGTCCTGGGTTCAATTCCCAGGGGGTTGGACTCGATGATCTCATGAGGTCCCTTCCAGCCCTAGGATTGGATTTGATTTGATTTCATTTAGAGCCTTTACTGGAGTTCCTTGGTTCAGTCCCTGCTAACCCTTCGTAAGTGTTGCCTGTCCCTCAAGGAGGGTGTGGCACCTTTAACCAGTTTATTATAGACTATTGCTGTGTTGCCAGCTCCCACAAGATTTGGTGTTTTTCTTTAAGCCCCACTTTCCGGAGATACGAGATTATATGACAATTTAAGACTCTATTCATTTAAAAAATAGGGTAAATTTTTAGCCATTGTGGTTGGAGAGAAAAAGTTGTGTCCCCCCCTAAAGGCTCAAAACCAGAAGAGAAATCCCTCCTACCCCCAAAACATTATTTTGAAGCCAGTTTCATGATTTCTGAGGTCCCAGCCTCATGATATTGTTAAACATTTGGGCTTGGCAATATTCTTGTATAGTCAAGTGGACCTGCTCTTTTGATGAGCTCCTGCAAAGATGTACTTAACTTCTAACATCCAAGCTGTGTGAAACGTTCATTGCCTGGACTGAGGAGATGTTGCAAGCTCGTTGGTTGTGGGAAGTCGGGGCAGAGGCACGGACAGAGAATGGTGGGATTGAAGTAGAGTAATTGTATAGGAAGCAGATGGGTAGACAAACAAGGAAAGTAAGTTGGCAAAGGGATGCTGATTTTGTATTGTTAATACTACGTGTGTACATACATACGTGCAGTTGGGTTAATCCTAACATAAAAGGCGTATGGAACCACTCTTTTTATATATGAGAAAAGTCTCTCTCAGACACGCACACACAAATCAGCAGCAGCTTGTATTATTACCATGACACATTCTTTTCTCGTAGCTCCCTCCTATAATTATTACATTTTGTTTCCTCTGAAATTGCTGTAAAGCATGACAAAACACTAAAGTTATGGTGAGCTGCACAAAGCCTTCCTTTGCATACTAAAGACATTGTATTGTCACTTGACTAAATTTGGGAAAACATCTACCACTGTGCATGTCATTAGAGGTGAATTCCACTGCTTATTACTTGAGGTTGGTGACAAATAGGTGCAGGAAGGGCTATAAAACTGCTGCAGGCTTCCTCCCAAACCTTGTCTATGTTCATTTTCCTCCTCCTTGTCTCCTTCTACCTGTCCTGGTCTGTCAAGAAACTCCCAGGCTGACTTCTCTCCACAGAAGGAAGTAAAACTTACAATTAAACTTTCAGTGGGTTCACTGTCAAATCTTATATTCACTTGGGCTCTCGGAAAAGCTGCTGGTTTGGAGACATAGCTTCTATCTCCCAGATTTTCTGTTTGTTCAGTGGTTGCAGCAGGGAAATAGAGCAGTGGTTTTCAGACTTAGGGTCGGGACCCAGTATTGGGCTGCAGACTCTTGGGCACTGGGTCATGCTGCCTCCTGCTGCTGCCACCAAAAGACTGGGTTGCATTGCTCAAAGATATAATTGCTGGGTCATAAGCATAAATGAATTTCTTTTTCAACTGGGTCCTGAGAAAAAAATTTGGGAACCACTGGACTAGGGGACTGGTTATATGTTGTGATAAAGCTCCTGTGTGCGGCTCTGGGGGCATAAATAGGCAGAAACAACTCTTGCGGGAGATGAGGGTTCAGCAGTTGGAAAGTTTCAAAGAGGCAGCCATGTTAGTCTAGAGTTCAGTAAAACCAACAGAGTCCTGAAAGTGCATGCCATAAATAAATTGGTCAGTCTTTAAGTGCCACAGGACTCCATGTTTGTGGTTAGAAAGTTAACTCAGGTCTCTAGATTGGGTTCAAGGCCTTTCTGTGACAGGCTTCCTCTATGACCTTGGCAAGGCACTTGCTTGTTCTGTGCTTCAGAAAAACAAGCAAGAAGTGCTGTGGCACTTGACCCCGAGCATTGGGAGTATAAGGATAGGGGTTTCACTGTGTGTGTACCATCTCTGGACAGATAATCTAAGAAAAGAAATTATATGGACACTAAAGACCCCACTCATAGTCTCAGGAAGGGCGTATGGCTGGAATGGTCCACGCTTTCACTGTTCTCTGAATCCCACAGTTTAACAAACAATCTATGTTCAAAATGATCCTTCCTGTGGGATTTTCACAGTGACATTGAAATCCATCACACATTTCCATCAGGTGCAGTGGACTGTGTCACCCACAGAGGTAAAAATAAAGAGATGCGGGTGATCATTTAGAACCAGGAGCTGTTCTCTCCTGAATACTAAGCACTGCCTTGATTTCCCCATGTGTCCGAAAAGCTTTACGTTACGGCTCCTGTGGTGGCAGTGAGAGGAGAAACCTTGAGGGCCTTAAAGTAAAAGTGATTGGAATTTACAGCTGAGTAAAGGGAGCCTGATGGGTGGAGTTTCCTTTCAAGCAGCAGTAAATCTGAAACTCTGGTGCTGGCACTGGTGGCAAATCTCAGGTAGAGGGGTCTAGTTCAAGTGCTCTAAATATACCTGTGTGGCATGACAAGGTGGGCACAATTAACCATCTCACAGCCAAAAATCTCAACGATGGTGTGCTGTGATAACTGTTGTTGTTGTACCCTGACATTGTGCTCCACACTTCTGTACCGAACAGCATGTGACAGTGGTCCCTGGGCACTGGCCACAATGCAGATGATATTCATACCAGTATCTATATGAAAGGACCTCAAGATATGTAGGGTTTGCCAACAGTGAGGATTTCTCCTGTTGACCTCCATCTCTTGCCACTTGCTAGCATAGCTACATCTGCGCAAACCCTATTAGCGACAGGCGAAACTGCTCTTGGCACCACTGCTCCTTGCTCAGGTTTCGAGTAGGCATTGGGTCCAGCAGTGCAAATGGTTGCAAACTTTGTTTCTACTAAAGGGTTTGCACTGGTGGGGTAACATCCGGGGCCAGGCACTTTCCTGCTGCAGCTGAAGCCATAAGGTCTTGATTCTGGTCTCAGTTATTCTGGTGTTGATCCAGTGTATCTCTGCTAACTGATGTGGATTTACACTGTACTAACAGAAAGGAGAATTATGGCACAGAGGCTTCAAATAGCTTGTCCAGGGTCAGCTATTGAATCAGGTAGGAGTTGAGAGCAGAGCCCAGAACGCCTGACTCTCCGCACATACATTTTTCCTCATTCCTATTTGTGTACAGAACAATTCAAATCATGTATATCTAGGACAAAGTCTTAAGAAGTGGCTACTAATCAGGGTACAATGTTTGAGATGCCTTCAGGGGCCTGATGTTTCTGAAAATGTCAGGCACCCAGCTTTTGACAAGCAGACTTTTTTAAAATACCTCAGGTTGCACTCTGGAAACCAATAATGACACTCTTGAAAGTCTTGGCCAAAATAATGAAAGAATCTTATTAGCAACCCCAAATGCTGCTATTTTGGCTCTTGAAGCAGTTACTGAATTGCCCGCTACTCCCCAGCCCCATGCAGTTTTTCACCCATATATTTCAGCGTACCACTCTTAGAGGTGGAAGCAAGACAGATTGAAGATACAGGAGCAGTTGAATTCAAACAACTTCCTAACCATTCTTTACACTGGTTCGAGGAAAGATGATAACGTAATTATCTCAGCCTTCTGTGTTTCAGTGCTTCCAGCATCCTCTTTGAAGGAACTGACACAATTGGGGGAATGTGTGAGATGGGTTGGCAAACAGGTGCAGAGTGACTGAGCCAAAACAAGTGAAACTCCAAAAGAAATGAAGATTGGAACTAGCTAGTCAGCAGTGCAAGTTCCCTGAGTTCCTCCATTGCGCCCAATCTTTCTGAGCGCACACCAAGGGGCCAATAAGATAAACTTCTTGGAGTCCTAGAGACATCACAGCCTTTTAAATACCGTGTTTCAAACTAGGAGGCATGGAGCAGAAATGTTTGTTCACCTCTCTGTTCTTCAGTCTCCCAAAGTCGCAGAATCTCTAATTAAAGCAGAAGATGGCTTCAAGGAAGGACGAGATGCTGTTGGGAATCAGGGAAGTGTGAATGAACTGCCACAGCAGTTTGAACTTGTCTCACACGCTGATGGAGCCTGTGCTGCTGTAGTGCAGCCCCCACAGCTCTGCCCTCCTTTCCGAGGATGGGAACTGCAAGAGAGAAAAGTACCAGGAAGAAAACCAAAAAGTCCCAAGGTTGGGTTCAGCACTGTGGAAAAGCTCTCATATGATCTTCCAGTAATTAGCTTTCATATGTGGAAGGTTACAAAGAAGCATAAAACGCACCAACCTGTGAAGTCAAGGAGAGCTGCAGTTGTCTGTTAGCAGGGAAAATCAGGGCATCAGAGGGAACCTGAAACCTGCCCACTTTCTGTCCTTGGCCTGGGTCTAAGAAGCGCTGAGTTCAGAAGGCTATCACATTTCACGACTGCAGCTGTTATAAGCTGTAAGAAAACCCAGGGTTCAAATGCTCCCAAATTGTTCCTTTCAATGGGAAAGGAATAAAGACTCTAGAATAGTTGGGCTGTGTCAAATTATCTCCGGGGACTTTGGAACAGGGGATACAAAAATGAGGAGCGTTGGTATGGTTCAATTAGTAGAGCACTGGAGCAGAGGACAGCAGTCCCAGGCTCTCTTCCTGGCTTTGCAACTGGCTTATTGTGTGATCTTGGGCAAATCCTCATTGCTGCTTCTGTGCCTCAGTTTATCCATTTGGAAATGGGGATGATTCTCCTTACCTTAGAAAAAGGTGTTGGGTCGGACTTTGGGGTGAGAAGGACTATATAGCAATCCTAATCAAACAAAGTATGACTAGTCTGGAACTCAGTCCCAAACATATCATTGTGGCTGACAGCCTGGCAGGATTCAAAAAAGGATTGGGCATCAACATCTATAATTGTATCTGAGATTAAAGTTACAAACAAAACCAAACTAGGAGACAAGATACTAGATTAGGAGGACCATCTGGTCAGATTTGGTATTGGCATTTCCTATGTACCTAACAGTTATGATTATTACTGTATTTCTAGGCTCTGCAAGTCTACACTTTCCATTGTAAACCAAACATAAATTCTATGACACCTGGGGGAACAGGGGATGAAGCAGAATTGAATGAACTTTAAATTTGTTTTCTAAGTAGCTGGAACAAGCCAGGTAATTTGCACAGAAATTGGTCAATTGTGCTCTTTCATTCACAGTTTTCTAAAGAGTGCCTCTACTTTCTGCCACAAATGATTTGTTTCTTCAGCAAGAGATATTTCCCAGAGGTATGTGAGCATGTGTAGCTACATTTCATCCCCTTAGTTAATTCTAACAAAGAGGATTCCATAAGGCTAAGTATCAGAAAACAATCTCTCTGCATTCAAAAAGCAAAAGCTGCATGATCAAACCCCACCATCAGTTGAGAAGCATTTAATAACCTCATACTTCACCAATCAGAATAATTAAACAGGCTTGTTATTTTAAATATTCATTGCATCCAGAGTCCGTATTTGGCATTTTTGGTCAATTTATCCAATGGTTCCTGCTAATCTGGGCAAGGAAAAAGTGTTCTCTAGTGGTTCATTTGCATTGAAAAACACTATAATTTGTAAGTAAATTGGAAAGCTTTTAAGTGAAAAGGGAATATAAGTGACTTGACAAAGCTCTCCTTTGTTTTTCAAGCATAATGTTCCAGAAAGATGCTTGCCTTCCGTTGAATTACACTGCAATATGAACAGAGCACTGTAATTTTTCAGTAAACCACAGCTATTAAGAGTCCAGGGGAAAAAACAAAGCAGGTAATATCTTGCCTGTAATATCTTTAGTGGGAAATTGACTTTAAATAGCTTAAGCTGTATAAAGAGTTGGGACTTACTGTCAAGATGGAGCAAATGAGTTTAAATAAAATATAAACAGTTCCAAAGTGGCTAATGAGAAAGAGACAGCGTGAAGCAGCAGACAGGACGGTGGCCTGGGAATCGGAAGGCTGGGTTTAGACTCAGCCAGTGATTGCTGTACGACCTTGAGAAGACACCTTCTATATTTCTTCCATCTGTAACAAAGATATGGTCTATCTTTGTGCTTTGAGATCTGTAGAGGAAGATTGCTACATAGCTAATAACCCCTAAATGGGAATGCAGAGTCCTTTTTGCACCATGAAGGCTGGAGTAACCATTGGGGAATAATTTTATCAAAGGTGAACTTCCTCCCAGTCCAACTTCTCAGCCTGAGGGTCAAGGACCCAATTTTGGACCCTAATTATGCAAGCCTTCCTTACACTGCTGAGCCAATGAAAAGTGTCACACTCAAGTAAGAGTTCCCTTGCAGTAGTGATTCTGGTGTGTTTAGCAGTATTAAATGATGACTGTTCAGCAGAGTTTCTACTTCATATTCAAATTGACAAAGTAGTAAGGGCCTTTTTTTATTTTCTTGCTTGAAACAACATCATGCTTTGTGGCCATTTCTTGCATATCTTAGTCTCTAGTTTATGAATCATGTTGTTTTCTTTGCCTCCCCCCAACTCTTCCTTTAAATGGGGGAGGGGAGAGGAGTGAAATGTAGCAGAGACCCTTATTTCAATGCAAATCTATTGTTGATAATTGCAGTTTAAAAATCTTCCAACCTCCATCTGAACAATGATGAAAGAATAATAGCTGTGAATTATTAGCTGCTCCACTTACCTTTGAAATAGTTCTTGTATTGTGGTGATATTCTAATATATTTTTGCAGGCTGTCTTTTGTTTCTTTAATACCTGTGACTCCCATTATTTCTATTAGTGTACTTAAATGCTGCTGAGAGCAGGGTGGTTATATTCACTTCTCTGTATGTTTTTGGGGGCTATAATTAATAATAATTGTTTTTAAATGCACAAGTACACATTGGGTCTTGTTCTCCCTATGGGGGACTTCATGCCAGTGTAATGCTAGGGACGGCAATTGAAATGCTCAGGCATAAAATTAGAGCAACATTGTGGTGCCTGTGTGCACTGTCTTTGCTCCAATGAAGATGACAACACAAGTTGTAAGTTGATGGACAATCAGAGCAGGGAGAGTGGTGCCATTGACTTCAATCTCCCATTCTTAAGTTCTTAAAGTTTGAAACATCTTGTAGAGTTGTGAGGCCAATGTCCCATGTCTTGCATTATTATTTCTTTCGGAGGGTAGCCATGTTTGTGTGTGTGTGTGTGTGTCTCACAAGTTTTCTATTATTTAAGGCTGCTAAATGCAAATCCTTAACTAACCCATGCAGCTACAAATTTTTCTGCTTTTTTCCAAAACTTGCATGGATCCTTCTCCCTCCAAATTCTGAATCATAAACCATGCTAAGTAGCAAGCAAGCACTGTAACTGAGGGTTGTATTTATTTACCGTGACAAAAGGCACGGCAAATCGAGATGGATATGTTTCCACCTATCTGAACTGACAATTTATCACCCTGACGCCTAATGGATTGAGCATCTGCTAAAAGTGGGTAATTGTTTGAATGTGAAGATTGGCTTTTTGATGTGAGAGATTTATGATGTGTCAGATTGGAGACATAAACTATATCATCATATTATCCTAAATCCTGTCATGCTCACATATGTGATGTGACACAATATAATGCAACATGACTAGCAAACATTTAAAGAGAACAAGTGTCTTTGGCATGGGGATGCCAACTGTTAATTCATATAGTGATTATCAGATGAAGCCGACACACGGTTGAAGGTTGATAATGCTAACATTGTGGTGAACCCAGCCACGGGCCAGTTACCAGCTGTTAGGAATAGGAAGGAAGTCAATGACTGCTTCTTGGAGCACCTACTCCTGGAACCCACAAGCAGAGAAGCAGTTCTTGATTTAGTCCTAAATGGAGCACAGGATGTGGACAAAGGCATGCATTAAGCTGAACTGCCTGGTAGTGGTGACCATAACATATTAAAAACTCAACATCTCTGAGGGAAGGAGGGAGGACATCAAAGCAGACCACCATGATAACATTTAATTTCAGAAACAGGACCTGCACAAAAATGAGGAAGTTCCTTTAAACAGACATGAACAGGTACAGTGCCTTAAATGAAATCCCTGCAAACTGTATAGAAACTTTTTAAAGACGCTGTAATAGACGATCAACTTGTGTATACCCCAAATACCCAGAAACTGCCTTTTTATACAATTACCAAGTTTCACCCTCCCCTCTATAACGGGTGAAACTTTTGGAGCGGAAAATGAAATGTACTTTCAATCAGAATGATCATAGTGATGAACTGACTGTGGAAAAGGTGGGGGGGAAGATTCCAATTTCCCCATTCAGAATATAAACTTCTACTGGTAAAGATGAAGGGTTCTGGGTGCAGTCTTGGCACCGCTGAAGTCAATGGAAGTTTTTTGGCCATTGACTTGTATGGGCACAGACTTCCAGCCGTTAGGCATGGCTTCTCAGAGGGAGCCAGGAAAAAGGAATCCCTTTCATGAGAATTGATGTTTCAGGAAAAATCACCCCAGCACAATTTTTTCAGGAAGCGATTCTCAGGAAAATTCTGTTTTGAGGGAACATGCTCAATAATAATCTGGAAACACCCTTCCATGTTGTGGCCGAAATGTTGGGTGTAATCTGGCAGAGAAATGTATAATACAAAAACATGGCTGGAAGCAGAAGCTAGACACATTCAGCCTGGAAATAAACATACATTTTTAACAGTGATTAGTAATTTAACTATTAGAATTACTTACCAAGGGCAATGGTGGATTTTCCATCACTTACTATTTTTAAATCAAGGTAAGATGTTTTTCAAAAATGCATTGTATGGATTATTTTGGGGAACTTCTTTTGCCTGTATTCTACAGGAAGTCAAACCAAATCAGTGGTTTTCAAACTTCTTTTATCTTGGGACCCAGTTAAAAAAAAAAAAAAAGCCTAGGACCCAACAGTTAAATCTTTGACCAATGCATTTCAGTCTTTCTGCAGTGGCAGCAAGGGGTGCCAGGACCCCTGTACCTGAGGTTTTGTGACCTAGTACTGGGTGCCAACCCACAGCTGGAAAAACACTGAACTTAGATGATCATAATGTCCCTTTCTAAATCTGGAGCCTACAAATCTGTGTAACAGCCAGAAAAATATCAGCTACCCATCAGAATGAGGAAAAATATCATTTGTTCAGGAACCAAAGGGGTAGCCATGTTAGTCTAGTTCAGTAAAACAAACAAGGAGTCCTGTGGCACTTAAAGCCACACAAGTTGGCAAAATAGGCAAATTTAAGTGCCACAGGACTCCTTGTTTGTTTTTTCCTTGTTCAGGAAGAAGGCAAGGTGTATTGGTGAGGCATTATCTGACACCTGTGAGCCCAAAATATTCTTCAGAGGAGGCATTTGCAAAAGGAACATCAAAGGCCCTAATGACTTGATGGGAACAACACTAGGGGAAAGACTAATAACAACAAGCAGATGGAGGGGAGCTTGGACTCGGTAGAGTAGCTTTCATAGCTTGCCAGAACAGTAAAGAGATGTCTGATCTCCATCAACATGGTAGGACCGCTGACTGTTAGTGCATGGGGATGGTGATGAATTATTAACGTAAGTGGCTGGATCATCATCAGACATCGTGGAGTTGAACATGCTATCCTTGTTAATATGCCTTTTTATCTATCACTCAATGTGGAGACGGGGGAAGTGGGTAGTGTACTGGGGGTAATTAATACTCTCACAAAATTCACAAGCTTGGGTTTGAAGTTGCAGCTGGCATATATTATCCGTATTAGCTGAACATACATTTAATTCAGGCAAAGAACAAACATCAAGGTGTCAAGGGTTTGATTGTTTTTCTCAGCTGGAGGAGGAGTGTTAGACCATGTTGTTCTTGACACTGCACATCAATTAAGCCTCAAAAATAAAATTGGTAGTACATGCTTCATGCAAGGGGAGAAGCTGTGGTGGAGTCCTCAGAGAACTGGGTTGCTTGGTTTTAGGCTTGAGCGTGAAGTTTCTCCACAAGGGAGTCACCAGTCACAATAATTGTACTGCTGTCTTATCATAATATGATTTATTTAGATGTTGGCTTATGAATTAATTCCCTTTAATTGCTCCTCCTTTCACTGTAAATCAGGGTTTCCTGCTTTTTGGAAAGCACTGAACACGATCCTACACTACAGTAATTAGTCCAATTAGATAGGAAGGCAGATGTGGAAAACCAATTACTTTCAGGAATGTCTGCTCCTATGTATTCCAACTGCTAGTAAATTGAAATTTAATAGCAACTTAATAAAACATTGTTTTATTCATAAACTGAGTCCAATGTTCAGGTTCCCTTTAGGTTATTTATTTCCTTCTGAGAAGCCAGTTCCAATGAGTTTTATGGCTGGTGAGTTGAGGTCTGTTTGTTTTTTTTCCTGTGGCTTACTAGAGGGTATAAATCAGGAGTAACTCTAACTCTACAGAAGCCTATAGAGTTACACCAGTAGATAACCCATGCAAAGGAGAGTGGAATAAGGCCCTTTGCTTTCAGTAATATTGTTCTACCTGATCTGCAAGTGAAGTGAATTTCTTATGTTACAATTCTCCTGGAAATATCCAGGACTGGGACTAGCATGGCCTCTCTGTGGTGAATTTTACCTGCAGCTTTGCCTGAGGCTAAACTTACATAAAATAGACCAAATCAAAATAAACACACAGACACCTGCCCAGCTCTGTAAACATTTCCCAAAACCTTGAGTCAGCTCTCTCTCTGAGCTTGATGAACCTGTGACTGAATAGAAACCCATGAGCAGAAAGACAGGGTTCAAGAGGCACGAGTGCAAAGTTTTCCTTACAAGGCACCTGTGGTGATCCTAACACAGTAAACCAAAAATGATAAGTAATAGTAATTGTTATTCCAAGAGGTGAGCATTCCCAATTACAAGAGAGCTGCAATATGTGTTGTACGCCAGCTGGCTACTCCACCCAACCAGGCACAAAATGCTGTGGCCACAGTAGAATATTAAAAGGAGAGAGTCTATATACCCTTGCCAGGCTGGGAAAACAGTCCTGCATGGTTGTGAAACTGGTAAAGTTTATCATCCTATATGGCAAAAGCCTTGTCAGATTTATTCTCTTTTAGCCAGGATGGCAATCTCGAAGAGCACGGTTGAATTATCATAGAATAGGTGGCAATTAGAAAGTCCCGTTTAGTCGCTCCCAACCTCTTTGGCTTGAGAGCCAAAAGATCAGTTTTCACAACTCTGAAGGTCCACCAGTTTCTGCCAGCAGGCTCCCTCCTCTCCCTGCAGCCAGATAGGAGTCCAGCAAGGAGGTTTTCTCTGCGCTGATCTCTTGTCCCCCTGGCTGCAGCAGGGAAGCCACATGTGTCCTATAGCCCTGTGTTCTCCACCTTCTTCCCTAGGCAGCCAGCAGGAGGGGAGCTGCAGGCCACTTCAAAAGCACTTGCAGGTCACCTTTGGCCTGTAAGCAACTGGTTGGAAGTCAATGACATTAACTGGAAATCCATATTCGTGACTGTCCCATATCGGAGATGCTGTGGTGGGCTTGTGGTGATGTCAGCCATTGTAAGGCTCAGCACAACTTCAGTGAGTCACTGCTTTGGCAGCTCTGCTGTCATGAGGTCACTTCCCCTGAAAAGCAAGACTGAGTGAGGTAAAAAGCTGACCAACTTATCGTTGAGCCAGGTTCTGCTCTTGGTTGCATGGGTGTAAATCCAAAGTCACTCTGCTTCTTTCAGTCATTTTTATAATAAAACACAATTTCCCCATTCACAGTTTGGCTTCCCAGTTGCCTGACAGATGCAGAAATGGCTGAGTGGGAGAGTAGAGAGCTTGCAATTGTTCCCCTTTATAAAAATAAAAACATGAGCTTACACTTACTGAGAACTTAACTGTGGCTGCAAAATGAGGCACAGGTGAAGGGATCCTGGAGCCAGAGCAATGGACAGGCTTGATTTTTCTGCTACTCTTCCACTCCAGAATTTACCCATGTGGCAAACTGGTGTGCGTGCATGTATGTCTTAGTTTTACACTAGTGTACATCCTTGGATTTTCTAGTGGTTTACACCAGTCTGAGAGAGAAAAGAGCTGGCCCATTAATGTAAAAGTGTCTATAGTATTTGTTTGGGTGTTTTTTTGTTTTTGTCTGTCACACGGCTGTAACGCTACAACAAGCCCACTCATTCAAAGTTACTCCTTAATTCAGTGTAAAGTGAGAGCAGCGTAAAGTCATTTGTGTCTATTCTAGAATAGTGTATAAAGCTACCTGTTCATCTTGGAGACTGCAGAGCAATCTGAGTGCAGCCAGTGTCCACAATCAGTCTTGATCAAGCTAATTTAGAAAAGATTTTATTCTCACCAACATTTGTTACAGAAGCAGCAGCATGAGCATTTGCAAATAATGGTTCTTTCTCCATTTATACGCCCATCATGCTGCTCCAGTTTAGAGATGCAATTCATTTTACAAAGAATGCACTTTGTTTGTTTAGTATACAAAAGTAATCGATAAAACATTAAGTGCAAGAAATGGAGAGAAGCAAATGCTCAGCTCTTTTCCCTGTAATTAATTTAACAATGCAGCGCTCATGATGCTGGTTGTTACAGCCTCTCATGGAGAGAGGCACGTCCAGAGGAGAAACAAACCCAACACGTTTTATAATTTGAACAAAACACAGAATTGGAATTGCTTGTTGAGTTGTTGTTTTAAACTCTCCATTAAAATACCTGCAGAGGAGGCTTGCACTGGAACTTTTCCCATCTATTTTCTCCTATCTAGTGCACCTGAGACAGGAGTTGTCCTAATTGGGCCATTAAAAGAGGTGTTGAAATGTTACTAATTGTCAAAGGCAATTAAGTGTTGCAACATGTCACAGGTAAATTAATGACACTCCAGGTGTTAGAGCAAATTGCATTTATGTGTATGTAAAACAATTTCTATTGAATCTGCAAGTTTGAGTTTTTATAGCATGAAATTATACACCAACCATTTGCAGTGATTACATCTGTGGGGCCTCCATCAAATAACACGTACTACAATGCCTGCACTTCAGAGGTGCTGAGGACCCACTCTGAAGCTTATGGCACTGAGGATGCTCCAGTTACAGATCACTGGGCTGCAGAAGGTCACTGGCAAGTCTTGGCTGGAAGCAGCAAACTGAACCCTTTGCTTGCCTTACCACACCCCCAGTGCCATTTGAGCAGTAAGTAATGGAGTCAAAAGGAAACTCCCTTTGCTTGTATGTGCTTGTCAGCAACAACTGGCAGTAAAGAAAATCAGCCTCAGACCTACTGGGTCATGTTTCCTGAAAAGTTCTCAGGACCCCGCCTTAGTTTTGGCTTTCACGTGTGCGTGGAAAGCAGATGATGCCTTGTTGAATGATGCTATGCCATGTGCAGGTGGGGCTCCTGGTGATAGATACAGCGGTTGCCGGCAATACCCTTTAGTGCCCTTATTGTATGAAACATATGTGACTGTGGACTGGAGCCGTGCATAATTCCTTTGTGGGTGGGACAAGTGTGATTAAGACCGCAGACGCATGCAGTATCTTTGGGGATCTGTGGTTTTAAATGAGTGGTTGAGATACGATTGTATTCTTCTCCAGGAACAAAAAGCCAAAGGCAAATCCACCAGCATGTAACACACATTGAGAGGTACCACCACCTGGGGAGGCTTCAATGTACTAGTTCAGCATGACTTTCCCTAAGACCAAAAGACAAAGAAAGGACTTCTAGATGATAGCTTGACTTTAAACACTCAGGGCCACCTTTCTGCTCCAGGAAATGGCCGGGACTATCGCACTGGAGGGGCCCAATCTTTGAAGAAGGGTTCAGAGAACTTGATCTACTAAAGCCTCAAGACTCTGAATGGGTGGCTTCTGGAAAGTTTATTAGCCTGTGTTTAGGTTCTTTGACTGTTTTTGAAATGTCATCTTAGTAGTGCTTTCACATTTAAAATAAGAATGTATTTATAAAGAGCGCTTTGGTAAGTTGTGACTGGGGGCGACTACAGCTGTCTATATCTTTGAAAGTAGTAGTAAAGCTCAGATGGTGGCCTACTTGATGATCAGATTTGCTGGGATAACACGATGGGCACGGAGCTAGCAAGGGATGTGAAGGATAAGAAGGGGGTTCTTCAAGTATGCCAGTAACAAGAGGAGGATCAGGGATGGTGTAGGTCCCTTACTGAATGGGACAGGTATCCTCATGGTAGATGATGCGGAAAAGGCTGAGGCACTCGATGGTTTTTTTTTTTTTTTTTTTTTTCCCTTACCTCAGTCTTCAAAGTTCGGGTCAGCTCCCAGGCCACTATGCTGGGTAACACAGAATGGAGAGAAAGAGCAGCCCTTGATGACGAAAGGTCAGGTCAGGGACTATTTAGAGAAGTTGGATGTGCACAAGTCTGTGTGGCCAGGGGAGCTGAGGGAGTTGACTGATGTGATTGCAGAGCCACCGGCCATTATCTTTACAAACTTATGGAGAACAGGGGAGGTCCCAGAGGATTGGAAAAAGGCAAACATAGTGCTTATCTTCAAGCTAGGGAAAACGGAGGACCTGGGGAACTACAGACCAATCAGCCTCACCTCAATCCCTGGAAAAATCATGGAGCAGGTCCTCAAGGAATCCATTCTGAAACATTTGGAGGAAAACAGAGTGATCAGGAACAGTCGGCATGGATTCACCAAGAGCAAATCGTGCCTGACCAACATGATTGCCTTTTATGATGAGATGACTGGATATGTGGATGACTGCTATTCCTGCAATGTGCTTTTAGCAGGAGGTTGGACCAGATGACCTCATGAGGTCCCTTCCAACCCTATGATTCGAAGTGTGTAGCCTGGAAAAGCCCCTGTCAGGAGAGAAGGCAGGCCAGATCTCCACCCAAGAGAGGTGAAGGCTAAGGAGCCTGGAGTGGGGGTTCAGGGAACCACTGAGAGGGGAATATAATGTAGTTTCCTTGGACTATGAAAGACGTGGTACAAGTGCAGATAGGTGTGGGTGCAACTGCTGTATTTTCCTCTGGACATTTCCCTATGTATTGTTTGAAGCCCTAACTAGATTCCAGCCTAATTGTTGTTTACTTTTTTTTCCCTTCAGTCATTCGTCTTACAACAGTTTTTGAAATAAAGAAAAAAATAGGCTTGTGTAAGCTTCATGTTAGCAGGAAAAATGAGTTATGAGGGGAGAAATGCATGCAGAGAAGCTCATTTTGTATACTGATTAGATCTTACCTTTCAAGAGGAGTATTTCAATTTCTCTGTGTTGGCTGTGGGAGCGACTAAAATGGTGCCTTAATAGAAATGTTGTCTTCCCCCTACATCATCCTTTTATGAACCCTCTGGTCTGTCAATTCCCTGTTCTTATTTGTGTTGTAAAACACAGACTGGGCTTTATTCATTTCTTTGGCCACTTTGTTTCTGAATACTTATTTTCTTATAAAGACGTGTATCTGTAAAGCACAATGGGGTCTTACCATTAGATGCTACTATAATACAAATAAAAAGTAATCAGTTGGGGAAAATATATGTTTAAGTGTATGAATTAAATATGGAATGGGGTCAAACAACAAAAAGCTTACCGTGGAATAATTATGTGGCAGAAAGTTTCTGAGATGTGTAATGAAATAATACCTGCAAGGAATTATTTGACTGAGTTAAGTCTGAAGCAACATAAGGAGGGGGTTTGGTTCATGTTTGAGGGTTCAGGGTAGGTCTTGTTTTATCAAACTGCCTCAGTCATCCCTGAATGTAAGCTTAGCTAATTGTAGCTATCTGTATCGATGTTAAGATAGTGTGAGGAGGGGAACAAAGATTGCACTTACTTAACTTTTGCTGTTTCTCACACTGGGCCAGGTTCATCCTTGTACCAGTACCAGCTCAAGACCTGGGTGCCCCTGGGTCTCATTTAAGGTTATGGGCCAATGCTAGCTGCCTGAAGAGAGGTGAATGGTATGAATGATGAGCGTGCACTCAGATGAGAACTCCTTCCAGGCCACGATGGGCCAAATTCTGCTTTCATTTGCACTTGTGTAAAACGTGAGCAACCGCTTGCAAATCACTCGGGTAACTCCAGATTCACACCAGGGTAATGGAGCAGAATTTGGCCTCGTCTGTTTAGCACATGCTATTTCTTCCCAGATGTGGTAGATTGTGATGCTTCTTGGCATGATGTATTACTTATTTTTGTAGATACGAAGGCAGTGCTTTTGGACAGCTGCCTGCAACAATAACTCTCTATCTTTGCCAAAAGGTTTGTCTGACTTTTAAAGCTGAAGATGTAAAAAATATATCATTTTAAAGATGGTCACATTAAAAAAAAAAAAAAAAAAAATCAGGGACCAGACCGGAGTTGGTGTAAATTGGCACAGCTTGCGGACTCTCTGGCTATTGAAGTCGCAAACTTCTCTGACCTTTTTAACTTTCCTTACAAAGGCTATTAATAGAACAGGATGTCAGAGTGGATTCTAGCCTATTGTCTCTTTGGATGTTCAGGATGCTTCAGAGTCCGGTATCAAATATCCATGATGTGTGGAAAGAAATGTGGCTGCCTTGTTCTGTTGGTTGTATTCAGGTGCTGAACATTGCACAATAGCTGGATTAATTTGCTTGATCAATTGGCTTTAAGAATGTTGAGGGCTGAAATTGGTGCAGCGCCGAGCCCCCAACTTTAGGCTTAGTGGGCCGTATCGCTGGCACCTCTGGGTTTGCTGCATCAGGTTATGAATGAAAAAAACTTGCTTGAGACCCGGCACCTCTTTATTTACAAATTAAGCACTAAAGGCAATTAGCATTTCCAGCACACCACTCGCTTTGTTAATGTGCAAAACTATATCATCTTAGTTATTTTGGTCACATAAGAGAATCTTCCAGTCGCATAACAAACATTTGTATTGTTGCTGTGAGGAAGTCAGATGTTTTCCTGATTTATTATATTCCTCCTAGTTTTATTTTATTCAAGGTTCTTGTATTTTCTTAAATTTTTCCAAATGATTAGGCAGCTCTGGAGGAGAGAGTAAAATGATTTAAAAGATGAACTGTGGAAAAAACTGTACAATTTGATATAGTACGTAAGCATGTCTGCCTTTTTTATAGACCATTGATAATTTGTTAGTAATCCAGGTGAAAGGATTTTCAGAAATGTCAGAGCTTAATTGTTGAATTTTGTTTGCGATGTTGACATGTTCCCCCTACCTTATTTACACCTTGTGTGCCTTGCTGATAATCAGGGACTGTGTAGGGTCTTTGTCACCATCATTATATGAAGAATCAGTCATGGTGCTGAAATTTTTGCTTCTTGCAACTTCTAATTACACACCAGACTTTGGCAGAAATGTCTGTTAGTTTATTTATAGCATGGAATAAATGTGTGAAAGTAGTTGTAGCTGTTTTGTATTGTGGCAATTACTCTGCATCTCATTGTTTCTCTAAGAAGAGTCTGTCAAGGACATGAGTGGAGCAGGCAAGTATGGTAGGCCAGAATTGTAGAAGTGCTTAGCCCCCACAAGTAGGGCCAGATGGCAAATTGCAACGTGACTTTGTGTACGTCGTTTCTTTCTGAGCGCCGTAGAAATTCTGTACATCACAATTGGAACGGGAGCTGGGTGATGGTTAAAAATGTTTTGGCAAAAGCAAAAATTAATGAAAATCTTTCAGGGGGTTGCGCATTGGTAAACAAACTAGAAAATTACTACAAAACCTTGAAGGAGATGAACAAATGTTCTTTTGAAAAATCAAAATGGAAATGCTTGCTCTTTTCAGATCACCGCTACTGCTCTGCACTAGAAAACCAGCCTGCACAGCATTCGATCATTACTCAGGCAGGTTATGTCTGGTCTACTCAAATATTAGGTGAATTCATGATTCTGAGGGTTCTGTTGGATTGCTTTATGGGTTTTTCGTTTGGTTTTGGTTTGTAAATGCCCTAAGAAGTTTGATTGGCACTTGACAGAAATGAGCAAGGACACAGCCCCTGCCCTGAAGTGCTTACAGTTTGTACTATGTATCTAGAGAGAGATCATAGAAAGTGCTAGTTTTGCACGTTCTTCCCAGTAGAGGTACCCCAAGGAATGTTTAGGTTGCACTTTTCTTTCACATTTTTGCACAGAAGCTTTTTCTTCCCCCATAAAGTTAGGATAACTCCCTTTACTCTGAGGGGTTGATAAACATCCTGTCCACTAATTTACACCAGTGCAAACTTGAAAAGCAAGAGCCAGATTTTCTTGTAAATTCCTGCACTCTTATATTGCTGTGGTCTAGCAATTAACAGAGGCACAGGATTTGTGGCATCAGCCTGGCCACCGCCTGCTCCAGACATTTTCTGAATGGCCAGAAGTATTTGTGTCAAATTCACAGACTGATTTGGCTCAAGTTAAATTGCAGTTTTTAGAGAGAAGACTATGAGTCCCAAACTTTTCACCCAGATCTGCTCCTATTCCATCACCTCTCCCAACCATGCAGTAGCAGGCTTGTCAAGGGCACAGCTGGAGCACACCTGCACACCAGCGGTTCTTAGATGGTGCTGCTTTGTGATCGTTGGCAGATGGAGTAGGATAGAGCAGTTCACAAGCTGTTTTGATAATGCTCGTGTGAGGGAGGGCTATATTCAGCTTTCTGGACACATTACCAGCCACTTTCTGGCTGAATTTAGGTACGGGTGGACCAAACAAGTGCCTGTGTGAGATATTTAAAGAGCACCAAACACATTTTGAAGAAAGGTGACACACTTCTTGAAAACACCCAAAGGTATTGAGAGCAGTTGAAAAGAGACTTCCCTGCTTCTATAGCTATAGAGAGTTTGAACAAGATCCGTGCCGATTGATCTTTGATTTATTTTGAGATTTGCAGTCATTAATTCATACAGATTTTTTGGTGTCTGTCTAACCAAGCCATTAATGACAGGAGCAAACAGCTGCTATGGATGCCTCTGAGTGTGGAGAGGGAACCATATCACTGCACTTTCTCTCCCACGCTTTGCAGATCACACCTTTTCCTCATTTCAGCCCACTTGCTATCATTCAGTTTCTCCTTGATCCTGGAGTTTTTGTATGGTGTTGCCTTCCACTTGGAGCTCAGCACAGGACTTGTTTCATAACTCAAAGATGATAGCCTTGTTGTGGCTCTGAGTAGCAAGGCCTCTCTTGTGCAGTGTATGCTATCGAGACTGAAAGCAGTTCTGGCTGACCTGCATCTTCTGTCTCCCTTCCACATGCCAGTATACAAGGCACACGGGGAGAGGCTTGCTTGGCATATATCATGCAAAACAGCTTTTCAGAGGAGGAATATAAATAATTTCAATGTTGTGTCAAGAGTAGGTCCCTGTAAACCGGTCTACTGTAGCATGAAGTCAGGTAGTTGAAGAGCTAAAGAGGGCTCCAGGCAGAAGCTTTGTGTTAAATCAGGGAGAAAGTGAGTAACTTGAAGTACAGTAGTGGTTTTTTTCCCCTTTAGGTGGAAGGGTGGTGCAGTGGTTATGATTCTAGCTTGGGGTTTGTGGCAGAGGAGGTATCGGAAATGAGATTTCTCAGGTTGCCAGTGTGATCTTAGGAAGTCACTTGAGGAAGATCTTCAAAGTGCCAAAGGACAATTGGTCACTTCCATCCCGTGATGACCACTGGTGCTTTTGCCAGCCTCCCTTATGACTCAGATCCTTAAAGATGTGAGATGCCCCAATATAATGAGGTACAGATCTTATTAAATACATCCTATGAAATCCGTTCTGAACCAAGCCTTGGTTCTGAGGTGGGGCTATTTCTGCCTCTTGTTAAGACATTTCTGCTGTCCAGAGGGAGGTGGCAGTGCACATGCACAGAGGCAGAAAATTTAGCTTCCTAGGGAAGTTTTGCTTTGAAAACTTTGCACTCAACATATTTAGGTATTGGCAGTTTTTAGTGGGGGGGTTCCTACCCTGGAGTAGGGGGATGAGGCACCTGCATTTGGTTTAGGCACATAAACAGCTTGGGGAATTCACCCAGAAACTTTGTTGAATCTCAAGCATATAAGTACTTTAGTTTCCTGCAGTGCAGCCACTTGTAAGTTAGGGAAGTACTCCTCTCTGCCTTCTGAATGAGCCTCTGACCCAGACACCACAAACACACACTTTCGTTCTTGGGAGTTGTTCCCTTGATGTTTGTAGGACAGGGTATTAATGACCTAACATTTCTATTTACTACGTCAAAGGCTTGGCCTTTGAGCCAGCACATGGAGCAATCTCTGTTCTTACCCATCTACTACAGAGGAGCTCCTAGACTGAGTGCTAAAATTTTCCCAGCGGTTCAGCTGTATCTTTACATCCAGAAACCACCTCCATTGGCTCCCCCTAGCTTACAATACTGTCTACATATGGAGGGAGAGACTCCAAAGGAGTTTAACTGTCTCATACCCATAATTAGCACCTTTTTGTTTCTTCTCTGTTCTTGGTGTGTTCGATTCCCTCCCTGCAAAGAGGCTTGTGATTTTTGTGTGCGCATGTGTTGGGGGGTGTGTGAAACTCTAATTATATATTATTAAAATATTATGATTTTTTTCCTTACAAACTGCAAGCAGCATTCAGTACCTCCCTGATATCTAGTGCAGCTGGGTTTGACTGGCACTTGTTAGGTTGTCCTCCAGGTGCTGCATCAGAAATCTTTTGACACAGTGTCAGTAATTAAGTGTACAATTAAGAGAATGTATGCAATTATGCTGAATCAGTCTGTCAATCAAACCTACATTTCTAAAGGGCTTTTCATCCAAGCCTTCCCCACTGCTCTAGAGCTCTGTGAAAAGTTAACACCAGGCGCAATGTAACATTTCATTTAACATGGCTAAATCAAAGAAAGCGTTATCAGTTTAGCCTTGGAAAGGAAAGGAATTTGAGGTATTACACTAGAATAAGATTTATTTTTACAGTAGTATTTAAGATGATAAGAACTTGGCCTTTCCCTCCAAGCGTCTGTAGTTGCAGGCTTTCTTCCTAACTCTGTATTTATTATTTATTTAAACTCAAATTTTATCTTGTATGTGGAACTGATAGGATGTAGGGACAGATCTTCAGCTGATATAAATTGGCATATTGCCATTCATTTCAATGCAGCTACATCAATTGATGCTAGCTGAGGGTGTGGTCCATAATGTGCAGCTGCTCAGTGATAAAGTCCCATCAATGGAAAGGGAAACTTTGGTGGTTTCAACTCAGCAGTATCAAAATATGTGTTTGCAGCTTGTAAATGTAACTCTCCTTCAAGGAATACAGCGGTCCAAGGCACTCTTCATCTACCGGGATGCAGCAGAGAACACTGATGAAGACGTCATTTCTAATCACTGCTCCTACTAACAAACAGCCCTCCTCTGAAGGATGGGATATTTAAAAGCAATTAGTGATTGACTTTGTCCCCATGTTTGTTTGACTAATGCTCTGCAGACTGAGAGATTAGATCTGGGATTTTGGTAACCAACACTTCAATGAATTCCACTCAAGATCAAGCATTTCTGAACGTCAAGGCCTCCACTCACTGGGTGAGCTGCAATGACAGCTGCTCTTCACGGCTGGCTCTCATCAAGCAGCACCAGGAGCTGGTGCCAGAGTTTATGGTCTGCTGTGTGCTTAATTCAAATTCAAGTGACATCCTTAATGAGCCTGAAAACACAACAGTGTGGGTGGGAGCATGGTGGGAGGATGTGGGTGGGAATGTCTGTCTTTGTTCTGGTGTGTGGGATTAGGAAAAAGGGCTTTTTACTGGCTTGTTTAAAGAAACAGCACTAAGCAGCAGCACTGACAAGCACAGGCAACAGATCTTCTAAAGGCTGGGTAAACTCCTTGAACCAGTGCTGTGTGTTTTGATTGACAAACTTGCGTATGTCTGATTCCATTCAGTAGTTGCAAAGGGGCAGCCCTGTTCGTCTAGTTCAGCAAAACAAACCAGGAGTCCTGTGACGCTTTTAAAGACAAAAAATTGATTTATCGCAGGAGCTTTCATGGGAGAAAATCCCGCCTTGTTAGATGCTTGAAGATGGGGAATTTACAGAATGGGAGGAAAAGAGGCATTTATTTTTTTCCTCCCACTCTGTAAATTCCTCATCTTGAAGCATCTGACTAAGTGGGATTTTCTCCCATGGAAGCTCATGGGATAAATCAATTTGTTCGTCTTTAAAAGTGCCAAAGGACTCCTGGTTTGCTTCATTCAATAGGAAGCCAGTCTGATGCACAGCAGCAGCAACAAATACAGATGCTATAACAATTATCCGGCAAACCCAGACTTTTTGCTGATGTACAAATGTGTGGCACTAAGAATATAAGAGTGGCCACATGAGGTCAGACAAATATAGCCAGTATCTTGTTTTCTGACAGTGGCTGGTGCCAGGTGCTGCTTAGGCATGAACAGAACAAGGCAGCTTTGAGTGATCCATCCTCTCTTGTCCAGTCCCAGCTATTATCAGTGAGAGCTCTGCAAAAGACCAGTGGGAAATCGGGCTCCTAAGGGGTAAACACTGATTCCCTGGGAGCACTGGGTTTTCAGACGTGTATGTGAAATCCTTGGCCCATTGAAGTCTCTGGGAACTTTGCCACTTGCTTCAGTAGGATCAGCATTTCACCCCAGGACCTGGGTGTGTACAAACTACTACTTCAATTCTGAATGCTGCCTGCAAGCTTTACCTTTCGGCTGAAATCCACAAGGACCAAATTGCCATAGGTCTATACACGTAGAATCCAAAAGCAGGCATGCATTGCTTTGTGGAAGAAACTGGGATTCTCTCTAGAGCCACGTCAATGTGAGCAGCAAGCCATGTGCTCTTTGATAATGATTTTGCATTTATATAGCTCCTTTAATATAAACGGAAGGAGCTTTGCTAACTACACAGGGAAATCGAGAAAGAGTCACCCATAAGGATGCATGTCTCTGTTGGTTTATATCACCTGTCTCATTATAATCACAGCTTTAATATATGAAAAGCCATTTGCCAGCCCATCTAGCCTCATGTGCAGGGACAAACCAAGTGATATGTGATGTATGATAGATAGTACTGTGATTTTTCTCTGGCTACCGCTATAACTCTCACCAAGTGCTTTTCATCCATGTTTCCCAGTGTTAGAAAGGAAGGCATGCATCCTTAACTCCCTTTTACATGTGGGCAAATGGAGACTTCAGGAGGATGGAGGGGGTGAAATGACTCAGCTAGGACGTCCAACAGCAGCTGTCTGTTGGACCTAGGACTAGAACCAACATTTTTCAGTCCTGAGCTCCTCACATATCCTTGGGGTGGGTGGCGTCCAGAACAAATTGCTCTGTGCAGGCCCCCCACCCCCTCTGCTGCTGAAGGCAGCGCAGGGCTGCGTGGTGGGGAGAGGGAGGTGGCATCTGACCCACAGGGCCTGAGATGGTTGTCTTGCCTCTGTTTCCCCAACCGCCCCCCACCCCGACGGCCCAGACTCCTAGCTCAGTGTTCTGCCTACTGGACCTCAGTGCTGCCTCATTCAGGCGGCAATTTCATCATCACTCGCTAGTAAGCCACTAGCCACTCAAATTCTTTCATGTGCTTATATTTGGTCTATAATATTTCCCTGATGTTCTACCTCTTTGTCTCAATAAAAAGATAAGGAGGTTCGGAAGAAGAAAGGCACGTGTGTTTTGGTTAACTCCCTTCTTATCGTCAAACTCTATCCCAGATGTGGCCAACCTGCGGCTCGCGAGCCGCATGGGGCTCTTCAAAGGTAAAAGTGCGGCTCCCAAAGAATTCAAAACCAAAGCCCCATCCGTGTTCCTTGTCCTACCCAGACACATTCTCCCTGGTGCCGGCGGGGGTGGGCGGGGGGGACATGTTAGCAGAGCAGCACACCTGGGCACCTCCGCTGGCTGGCCAGGTAAGATGGAGGAGGCTGGGGGGCGTACTCTTCCCTGCCACGGCCAGAGCCAGGTGGGGGTTTCCTTGTTTCCCCACCGCCACCAGAGCCCGGCGGGGAGCCGGTAGGGGGATCGCTTCCCCCTACTGTGGCCAGAACCGGCAGGGGGGATTGCTTTCCTGCCACGGCCAGAGCCGGCAGCGCATGGTCCCGTCTCCCCATCGGGGCAGGCTAGGGACCCCCTCCTGCTGGCTCTGGCCGTGGCAGGGAAACGATCCGTCCTGCTGGCTCTGGCTGTGGTGGGGGATCGCTTCCTCTTGCCGTGGCCAGAGGCAGAAGGGGGGATTGCTGGTACGTGTTGTGGCAGGGTAGGGACCCTCATTGCTGCCTCTGGCTGCAGGGGTAAGGGTCACAACCCCCCTCCCCCCACTGTATAGATGGTTCTGGATTGGGGCCGGGGGGCGCCTTTAGGGGTGCTTGCCCCAGGTGTCAGAACCCCTAGTTACGGACCTGCCCCGCTGCGGCTCTGAAAGATTTCATAATCACCTGGTGCGGTTCTTGAGTTCTGTAAGTTTGGCCACCCCTGCTCTATCCCAAGGGTGCTACTTCGAGATCTCATCCTTACTGCAATGCCCTCGTGAAGAAAAACGTTTCCTGGATAATGCAAGTGTAGAATGTGTTGTTTTTACAATAATCAGGAATTACCTGTGTGGAAAGGGACTGTTGATAAAAGAAAACAGCAGCGCTTTTGTAACACTGTGCTTTTAAAGGAAAATACTTCTAGGAGCATTTCAGAAAGCAGGATAATGCATGTTGAGGGGTTTTTAACTATCCAACAAAACTTGAGACAATTTGGGAAGCTATATGGTACCCTGGACTGACTGTCACCAGAGCCTCTAAAGGTTTGAGTTCTCTTCCTACCTTTACTAACCAGGGATGAGGTCAAGGGCAAGTCATTCTGTTTCCCTTTCTGTAGGATAATGGACCCTTCTATAATTCACTTTTGAGATCTCGTGATGGAATGAGCTATGCGTTATTATTATTATCCCTACTATAGGCATACACAGCACAGCAAATAACTGTAGAAAGTATTACGTTACATAATTATATAGCATTTTAGACTAATTCAATGCAACCTAAAGATCTCTTTGGCTTAATCTTTATTGAATTCTATAGAACTTTGCTGGAGGGGATAAAATAACTGTAATAGACCACCTCTTCTGAATACTAAGTGGAAGAGCTGTTTTGGATTTGCTTTATCTAAAAGAAACCATGGAAATATAATACTTAAGGAACAAGGCAATGTAGAAAACAGTACAAAAATGCATAGGAAAATGTAAGGCTTGAAAATATGTTGCAAGCAACATAGTTGAGAGCCATTGTGCCTTTAATACCAATGAGAATCAAAGGAGAGATTCGGGATTTGTGAGTGCTCCCAGGACAGAATACCAGTTTTGTTTAAGAGTAACTTCCTTGTAAGTGATACGAGGCTCCTGCAGCAGTGTCGTCATTGTTTTGACTATAAGAACTGAATATTATGTTACAGTAGTAACGGAGGTTGGCTTGCTGAGCAACAAAACCCTTGCAGTAGTCTAGATTCATAAGGAGTGCCACCTTCAAGCAGGCTTGGATGCTTTTAAAATCACAGTAAAAGAAGAAAAGATTAGGCTAGACAGAGCAGAGAAATAATGCAGAACTATAAACTCCTGGAAACCAGCACTAAATCCTAACACAGCAAGTAATATGCCCCAATGGTCGAGGGGCGTTATTTGTTTTTGTTTAGCATATGTCTCAAGGAGAGGAGGACTATGAGAAGGCAATTACAACTGGTGAATGATTAGTGGCAGATGTGACATTTTTATGTGTCATATACGTTTAACTGTATTAACCTTTGTGGAATTTACACTGACATCTTAAAAGATATAGCTCACACACAGCCTGAAATATCTGCAACCTACTTCAACTTAAATCTTATTTACATTCATTTTATTCCAAAATAAATGAGACTACAATTTTAATAGTGGTGTCAGATTCTGAAAGTGCTGGAAATCAAATGGAAGCAGGTGTTGCTTATAGATTACAAAGGACTAGATCCTTTAGAAAATGGACAGCATTGTATGTGCGCCAAAGAAAGTCAGGTTCCCATTTCTATGGTGGGTGTGTGCCCATGTAGAGGAAAGACCATGGAAAGAAACTCTTCACATCTAACTTATCTACATAAGGATTTCACTCCGGTTAATGGGTCACTTAAGGTTCAAGAAAGCAGTATGTGATCTTCTGTAGGCTTTGTAATATTGGATGGTAAATAAACTTTCAAAATTGTTTTTTGGAGACTTGTCAAAGAATAAACAGGCCTTTCAGAGGCTTGCTATTTATTTGGACAGTTGGTGCATCCAGTTTTCCATAGGGAGTGTTTCCTCGTTTTGAGTCAGTTCCTCTTGTTGCTGATTCAGCTCCATGTCTCTTGTGCTTCACTCCACTGAAATCTGATTAGGTATCAGACAGACTCCGGTGGAATGAAGGACAACAGAAATCATGGATCATTCTTAACTCACTCTGAAAACTGGGGCAAACATATAATATAATTATTAAAAAGAAACATAACAAGTGCAGTTTGGATGTTCAGGTGTCATAAGCGGACATAACAGGAGGCATGAAGCTTTACAAGCAGTTTCTGGATAGGTTGCTGTGACTTGAGTTCATTGGTGTTTTTTCTTTTATTTCTTTCCCTGGTTCCACAAGTATGATGATTTATTTCTAGCATAAATCATTGTGTCCATGCAATCATTGGATACAATATGTTGCATGCTTCAGCCCTGGAACGACTTACCAAGAGATATGGTGGATTCTCCATCACTTGAAGATCTTTTAATCAAGATGGGATGCCTTTCTAAAAAACATGTGCTCGCTCAGTCAGAACTCAAGGTCTTGATGCAGGAAACACTGGGTAAAATTCCCTGGCCAGTGTTAGGCAAGATGTCAGAGTGCATGATGACAGTGCTTCATTTTGTCCTTAAAAATCCACGTCTCTAAAAATTAAGGAATCTTTGCAGTGGTCACTTTCTTCTGTACATTGACCTTTGTTAGACAATATTTATCAGTAGTGAAAATCAACTAAACTCTTAATGCCAAACATTCATTTTAATCATGATGGGGGGGGCAGGGGGGGGATTCTCAGGTGCAAACAGCCTGAAAAAAGAATTGGAGCCTCCTGACCAGAAATATGTCATCTAGTACAGAAAGCAAAGCATCTCTTGCTCAGTGCTGGTTATACTACCAGCCTTGCGTATTGTTCTGGTATTTTAGTACAGCTACATCACATTTATATCACAGAGGTGCTCAAAGGCCCCTCTCAGGACTGAGGTTTTCTTTGTGCCAGGTGCTGTACAAACTCATTGGAAGACATGAATCCTCTCCTGAAAAGCTTAGAATCCATAGGGAACAATCAGAGGGGTGTTAATGTCATTCTGATTAAGTTAATCATAGAAATACAGGCCTCCCTTCAAGATATTTAAAGACTCGGAGAGGAAACCATCAGGAATTGACATGTGTTTAGTCTGTTTTGAAGTGTGCTGATTCTCGCTTCTTGCAGAATTAATATTGGACTCTATTAAAAATGCCTTTGTACTTGCATAGCACCTTTCACCCGAGAAACTTGGGGAAGGGAAGGGGAAAACTCTGTATTAAATTTTAACCTTGGACTGTTCAGATGAGGGAGGCATGTATTATTTCCATTTCACAGATTGGGAAAATGAGGTACCAAGAGGTTAAGCAACTTACCCACCAGCACAACAAAAGTAGCACCCACCTTCCACTTGAAAGGCAGACAAATGATCTTCCTCCTTTGAAGGCATTTACAGTGATGTTATGGCTGAGCTTTTCAAAGTTGCCAAAGGGAATTAGATGCCTAGCGGGCCTCTAAAAATAAGTTACTCACAGAAAGCATTGAAAAATCTTGGCCCATAGCTTTCTTATAGTGTGCAGTTCAGCCACAGGTAGGTTGGAATATGAAGATTTTAACCTGGAGGGTCACTGAATTTTTTTTTGCTGAGCTGGGAGAAAACAACAAAAACAAATGACTGAGATGATTCCCTCAGTTATGAAACCACATAGATGCTGATACAGGGATTTAAAGAACAAGCTGCTTGGGGGCTTTTGTATTAAAAGAAACCCTGTTGTCATGTTGAAGCCTCTCCCTTTGTTCTGTTAAGACATGCTAAAAGCTTTTAGGTAAACCCCATGCCATGGTGGCCTAACCAGGAACTTATCTGCTGAAATTCCTCCTTGCAATCCTGACTTGTTTGAAGTGTCTTTGTATCAGGCATGTTCTGACAGGCTTTGGGAAAGCAAACACTCACACAGCTTTCACAGTATAAATGCTTTGTGAGGACTGGTGCTTGGAATTACCAAAACCAAATCCTTTAGAAAGACAATACCTCACTCTTGTGTGCTTAATTCAGCTTCCTTCAGGATCTTTTTAAAAGATAAAAGTGAAGGTGGTTATGGGAAGAAGCTTACATTTAAAAAAAAAAAAAATTTTTTTTTGGTTTAAGTTGCTATTCATGTTCTAAGGGCCTGGCTCTTAAGAGATTTTACACAGCCAGTTTAAAGTACATTAAAGGTTATAATGTTACTTAAAGATTTTTTTAATTAAAACATAACTTTGTAGGTTTGCTAGTCCCTGAAGAGAAATGAGATTTAAGGGTTAAGTTGAAATCTGTCTTATGCACCAACCCCAGGGAACAGCAAAGAGCTGCTGCCTCCTTGCAAGTGATGGGCCTTTACCTAAGAGGTAAAGATGAAATTGCACTGTGTATCTTGGGTGAACTTTTAAAGGGAGTGGAAATTTCTACAGTTTTTTGCCTAACAGGGATGGAGACAGAAGGATATAGGGACTGACTCAAAACTATTTGACTTATATTGCCTTCAAAGGGCTTTGGCTCAGACCCTTAGGCAACCAGTCATTGAAAAGCTCAGTTTCCCAGGAAATTATTGATGCTCTCTGAGAGGTCAGTAACAATTCAGGCCCTAGTTCAGGGAAATAGGCAAGTAAAGTTCATTGAATCTTACTTAACCATGTGTTTAAAGTTAAATATGCATTTGGATCAAGATTGATTTTCAGAACTACTAAACATCTGCAGCTAAATACATTTTCTGGGGTCCTGTGGGACACTGTCATAGTTAATATGCAGTCCCTTGCTTGCCTGATCTCAGGCTACTGCCTACAGCCAATTTCTGCTTCTCCTGCAGCTCCTTTTCATGGCATGCGGGATGCCATAACATCAATCCAGCCACTGCAAAGAAGATAATGGCTGCTGCTCATTTTAAAGGAAAGGCTTCTTAAGCATCCCACTTTATTTTGAGTCAGTTGCACAAATACATGCATGACTTAGATTGTGCCAGCCCATGAAGGTCACTTGAGTTATCCCTGGAAGTCCTCTGAGTTTAGAGAGAGAAACTCTGAATTGTTTTCTGCCAAGACTCAAAGCTTTTAAAAGTCCTTGAGACTGTCTGCCTACTTTCCTCTCCAAGCTGTGTATAGCCGCCACTGGTTCTGGTGGGAATAAGATAGAGATTCAGAGGTGACTCTGAAATGCACAGTCCATTAGCTCCATGAAATCAAACAGCAAACCCTTCAAGAAATGCTCAGAATTAATCTTCTGTCTAATCTTTCGGTATCGGTGATAATACATAGCAGAATAGCATTTTTCAACTTTGCAAATATAGTCAAACGAATACTGATTTTAAATCTTTTTCTCCTGATAGGGAGGTGACAAACTGATACACTGATATTTTTTGGGATCGACTGTATTCATAAATCTTTGACTTTTTTTCAAGCTGGTATATCATGGCATAAGGAAATACTTAAAGAAATCTTACTTCAAATATACATTAAAATACGTTTAAAATATTTTTGTAATACAAGTAAGGGGGAAAAATCAACCCATTTGAGAATATAAAGCTAAAACTCTCTACATGGTATTTCGGGTGATAAGCCAAATTTGGCATTAATTTGAACTGATGAGACTCCCTTGATCTTAATTATTACACTGCTCCTAAAGTCAAATGCTACTTACTGCACAGTATTCTTCTGTTGGGAACTAATTTGGTTACTGGAGATCTATGTACATCGGTTGCTGTTCTGTGTAACAGTAGTATCTGAATTAAACCACCCAATTAAAAATGTTGAAAAACTTTCTGCTGACATCAGTTTGTCAAACAAAGTCAGTGCTTGTTTGGATTAGCCAACCAAGCAGTCTTCCCAGTATGTGGATTTAAAACAAATTTCCTTCCCAGTAAAGTGCTCTTTATAAAACTGTGTATAAGGAAAGTGACACCACCCACCACTTGCTACGGAGCTTATATATGATACATCAGAACATATTGTAAAGCACTGTTTACTCACCCGTCCTTTGGTAAACTAGGTACAGTCTCAGTCTTGAAACAGCTTTACTTGACTTTGAACCAGAATAAAATAAAATAAATATTGTGAGAATGAAAGAGACAGAAAAGCAAAACTAAAAATGAAGGATAAATTTAAAAAAATTCAAACTACGATTTTCTTCTTCTTTTGTGGTAGTGCTCCAGAGACAGTGACACAAATAGAAGAAAATGAAGTCCTTTATTAAGCATGTGCTATGTGTTCAGTTTTCTTGCCCATCTACTTAAATGAAAAGCAGAGGAGGAGGTTTGGAAAGAGAAGCTTTGGTGGGGGTGGGGAGGGAAAAAGAAGAGAAACAGATATGAATGAAATTGTTTGCTTTTTTTTAAAAAAAGTTTTTTGTAAAGTAGAAGAGATGGAGTAGGAAAGTTCTGCCCATTTTAAGGTGGTGTCCCTCAGATTCAGACTTTATTTACGCTACTGCAAAAGAGGGCTCTGGTTACCTGTTAGAACCAGCCAATGAAGACAAGAACTGCTTTACCTGGCTCCACCTCTCAAAATCCTCACCCTCTGGGGCATAAATGCAGCTTTCCATATCTGACGACAGACTACCCTTCCTCCTCTCCCCCTGTTTCCCCAAACCCTGCCTTTTCAGAGAGCCAAAGGAACTTCAGAATGGCTCTTTAATCAATGCCTTTGAAAGACTAAAGCAAGCTGTACGACTCCAACTCTCATACTGCTTAGTGAAGATGGGTTTTTGATTCCTATGACAGCTGAGATCTGATATGAGCAAATAAGAAAGAGAGAGTGACTCACCTTGTAATGGCATTTTTGATAGACTTACGGAATGCCCCTTGTACGATGCTCAGCTATTGAATTACATGGTACGCATTCATCATGCCCCATCCCGGGTTCCTTCACAGAACCTTGTTAGCTTCCTAGTCACTCACAAGCAATCAAATGTAGGACTGGGGCGATAGTTAACGTCTCAAAAAGGACACTTAACCCAGCAAGAACCAATATGCAGTGCCACCTACTTACACAGAACTTGGACAGAGTGAAGCTTTGTGAAGTGGAAGGAGATTGTTTCAGTGCATGGCGATGGGTGAATTTGAATTCCCGTGCAAATGGAAATCCGTTTAGGGAGAGGCTATCTGGAACAGAAGTGTTGGTGACTCTCCTGATGGTGTCTGCAAGACCCATATATCCACATTAAAGTCCCTCTTAAAGTTTTATCTTTGCCTTGCTGTTTATTTACAGTGAGTTGAAGTAATTCACACATTCCCAGTTGTTGTTCTATCTTCTTGTCTGTCAGTCTTCAGCCGGTGAGCCTGCTCAGAGCAGTCAATGGCGGCCTTTCTGGAGTTCCAAAGGGGCAGCCGTGTTAGTCTAGCTCAGCAAAAGAAACAAGATGTCCTGTGGCACTTAGACTAACAGATTTATTTATTGCATGAGCTTTTGTGAGGAAAAAATCCCACTTGGTCACAAAGCAGAATTTTCTTCCATGAAAGCTCATGTGGCACTGCCCTTAAAGACTAACAGATTTACCACAGGACTCCTTGCTGCTTTTGCTTTCTTTCTGGAGTGTTTGTAAAGCATGCAGCACACAGGGCCAGATTGCCAAATGTTGGCATGCAGAATTAGGGCTGGGTTTTTGGTGGAGTGCTACTCCCAGTAAAGCATCATAATAAAGGCAAGGGACACTGAAGTTTCAGAGGAGCTCAGCATCTAAAAATGTTTTGTAAATCGAGCAATGTACTTTGGTGTCCAAATGGGAACTGAGCTGGTTTTTGGGGAAAAGATGACTTAACTAGGAGCTATCAGAAATGTACAATAGCGATGTACAATTGAATGTTCTTTGAAGTCGTCATCTTTGTATGGAAAACACCTAGCATGTGTTGGGCAGTATTGCACGATAAATAGTAATAACAGTAAAATTAATCCTTCTCATCCAAGGATATCAGTGATATGAGAGAGCCCCAGCAGAACAAGCTTCCCATATTAGTGTTATACCTGGCAAAAACATCCTGGGAACAAGTTTACTTATGGATGTTTTTAAGCCCATTTGTCTGCATTACATGAATCGACTCAATAAATGCATTTTGTCCATAGACCAAATATGAGTAATTCATAGTGGATTGCGGCCTGCGTTGTACAGGATGTTGGTTTAGAAGATCGCCATGGTCTGTAATAGCCTTTGCTTTGCTCCCATTCTGTGAATTCAATGTCTGATGAAACAAGATTTTCTCCCAACAAAGCTTATGTGCTAAATAAATTTTAGTTTTTTAAAAGTGCCTCAGAACTCCTTGTTTGATCTTCTGGCCTTGTAATCTATAAATTATTTCAATCAATTTTACCTTTTTTCCTCTTGATTATATATCTTTTCAGAGATTGATTTGTTCAGAGTTTATGCATTATTCAGAATTACTCCCAAATAACTACTGTGAATTATTCTTAGTCTTTACAGCATTCATTGCAAGTATTAAGTCTTGAAAATTTAAGATGTTTTGATTGGATGTTCATGCCCTTGTGACCTGTATCTCATACTGATTGCCTGGATATAATTCTTAGTGTCAGGGTATTGACTGTGACTTAATATGTTTATAAACTGACAATTTGAATGTTATGCAACATGCTTTTAAAGTATGTCATGCCTATAAAAATTTCTTACGAATAAATGTATCAGCTGGAATATTCATGACAAATGAAAAAGGAGCGGTTTAAATAATCTCCATGAACTCAATTACAAATTTGAATATATAGTTGTGCAAGGAGTGGGGGTTTTGTTTTTTTGCAATATTCACCCAACTGTAACTTTCCCATACTTCGTCTAGGCCAGTGTTTAATGATGTTAAGAAAATAAACTTTTAACAACTTTGCCTGAGAGATTTTCAGTGTCTTATAGACCCTCATTATTAAGACAATTTTTTTATTGTTCATGCTCAATTTTTCCTTTGCTCTTTTATTTGTCACTGCTGTCTCAGTCAATAAATGACAAATTTGCTACTTAATTAGACTACTGCCTAGGGTATAAGTCAGCATAGAACTTGAGTCTTGGATATAAAATTAGATCTTTATTTTATTACTGAAAAGAAAAGCAAATGTTATCATAACCACCACCAAATAGTGACGTTTTAGTGCAAATGAAAAAGTAGACAGAACATAGTCCCATTGTGTGGAAAAACCCCCCCCCCTTTCCTTCTAAACATCAGCCCTGTAACACTTTCAGGGCACATAGTTTAAGTGGAATGAGTGGCAACACATCATAAAACTGCTGGGCTTACAAAATCTGCTGATAGATGTCCAAGGAGGGGAAAGTTCTTCTCCAGTTCTATCTCCTAGGCACATTCCACAATTCACTTTGGGACAAAAAAAACTTGTGTGGTCTTGAAAGCTTGTCAGTTTTGACCTCTAAATTTGTCCAATAAATGGAATCACATTTACTTCTTCTGCAGGCTTGAAACATCAAACACAGCAGAGGAAAGCTCAGGGCCACGTTTGCTGAAATTGCCCATTGTAAATCCAGTCCACAAGCAGGTGGAGAGTGATTACTTGAGGTTCTTTTTCCTCCGATTTATTTATGATTGGCTTAAGTAAAAAGCCACTATAAAGTAGCTGATTACTCAGGAACAGGGATATAGCTGAGCCCATCACATTTTGCATTCTTAATGTGTCCTGCCTCAGGAAAATGAACAATAGGTGGATGCTTTAGTTTTTTCACTTAGTTCGCACAATGTGAACATCTTTATTGTTCTGCAATGTAATCAGTCCCAAATGTCCTCATTTTCCTCCACAACACATACCTTTTTGCACAATCGCGAAGGGAGAATTGTGTGGACTTCCTAGAAGTGAAAGTATGGAGAAACCTTATTTGTTTGTAAACTGTCTGCCTCTTTGCCACTACAAGAATGTCCCCTGTGTTTGAGAATAGTTTTTCTGAAAGCTGTTGCTGTGAGAACTGAAGCTCATAGGCTTTCAACCTATTTTGTCCTAAGCTCCTCCTGCCATGCTATAATTTTTGCGCAGCCCACCTCTGCCACAACACTTTATATATCCCTTAGGTTAAAAGCCAGGCCCAGCATTAGGGAATAGCAACCAGAGCAATTGCCTAGGGCCTTTTGCCCCAGGGGCCCCATTAATCTTGGGCTTTGGTTTCAGCACGGTGTGGTGAGAATTGGGCTTGACTTTCTGCCCTTGGCCCCAGAGTGTCCAATGCCACCTATGCTCTTTGGGTTTTTTGACAGACCACCTGAAACCTGCTTGCAGGCTTGCTTTGGGCTGTGGACATCTGGTTGAGAACCACTGAACTATAGCACAAGCTTTTGCAGAGCTGGTTTATGGTATCTGTCTTTGAACAGAATCCATACCTGAGAGCACAGTTCAAGGAGACCCAGGCTCAGAATTATAACAAGCGTTTTGAGCTCTGAGCCCTTAGAGCATCTCTCTACATGCTTGTGTTTTCTCCAAAGATGGGGATATGTTGACTGCCATCTTTGGGAGGGGAAAGGAAAGGAAAATAACTGCAAACTGAAGAGCGGAAACTCGTAGGTATAGTGCTTTATTCTTTGCACCTGTGAGGTATAAGTAACTACACGAATCAGTGAAAGGAAACCATCAGAGAGCTGAAATAATAGTACAATAAAGTAACATAATAGAGAAGGATGTCTGGTGTATTTCATGTGAGTGGGTGTCAGTTGCACTCTCTGCGAAGTCATCAGTGATCATAAATATTAATGTTAGGCTGGAGGTTTCTAATGATCCAGAGAGAGTCACCACCTCTGACTTTCCTATGTTGTCTTGGATTCTAAAGTGCTTCACAAGCCTTAATAACTGATACCCAAGTCTTGCTCCACCTGCCACTGAAATGCAGCCACCTATGTGGGGGAATGTAGCAAATCTAGCAATGCTGTTCATCAGTTTAGGTCTGTATCCATGGGAAGCTGTAGGGGGAAATTACAACTGAAGTACAATTCTTCACACTGAAATTCCTCCAAGTCATCAGTTCTAATACCTCCACTCCATATAATGCAAGAAATGTTTACTGCAAATAGCTAGGACCTTAGTTTTACACTTAATCCAAAAGATTTGCTATATGGAGGTCAGCCAATGATTGCTGTGCAAACTTGTATGTTCTTCCTTGTAATTGCTTATTTGAAAAATTCAGAGGGGGGAAAAAAACACCACCATATCATACCAACTTCCTTTTGTCATCCTTACCCCATCCCAGGCTCCGCAAAAGCTTTTACTTTCTCCCTCACCTCCACATTTAAAGGCAGATATCTTTCTCTGTGGTGTTCCTATTAACCCCCTGGCTATGGGAGTTGCCATTACTTAATAAACCTGGTTTTGCAGCTTCAAAGTGAAAAATCTTGCTCCTCCATGCTAACATGTGTGCCTGTGTTCTCCTCTTGGAGGAGGAGTCAGATTTAAAAGCAGTCACCATCTTTCCATTCTGTGCAACTTTCTGAAAGCCCATTCTTAGTCAGAGTGCAGAAGAACATTAGATATCCATCTTCCCATCATTACAATGTATTGCAATCCTGAATTTTGAACATGTGAATGGCCAATCAAACCTTTGGTGTGGGTATCCATTTGAGCATATTTTAGGAGTTAGGCACATTTCAAAATTAGGACTAGTGCTCAAAATGATGCAAAATTTGCAATGGAAAACTGACATGAAAATGGATATACAATATTCTGTTAGTAAAAGTGTCAGGCACTGGTTTGTTGTACATGCAAAATAAAATATCAACTTTTTTAGATTTGTTTTTTAAATAGTGTAAGATAAGTTTCTCAAGCTTGGAATGATCGTATTCCAGTGGTGAACATGCTTTACAGAAGCCACTTAATTTACCTGAAAAAAAAACCAAGGAGTCCTGTGGCACTTAGACTAACACATTTACTTATTGCATGAGCTTCTGTGGGAGAAAATCCCACTTTGTCAGATACTTTGAAGATGGGGGAACTTAAAGAATGGGAGGAAATAAATGCAGGGAACTGTAAGGCATTGGAATAGGTCACACTGAACTAGATTAACATGGCTGCCCCTTTGCAACTTAAATTTATCTGAAATACTTGCTCCTTAATGGGTGTGCCTTGATCCATACTATTAATTCTCAGGAATTCTATGTCGTCTGCCCCTTATAGTATATCTCTTGTGACTCTCGTGCCTTTTGTATTGGTGTCAGCTATTCGGTGAACTACTCCGAGGCCCTACATCCATATAAAATTGTCCCACTTTACTGTTTCACTTGCCCACTTTGTTCGCATTTCCATTTGCCGAATGATAAAAGGGGGATAGGAAAGTAAAGGAGGGTAATGTCCCTTCTAGAAATAGTGGGTATTTAAAAACTTTATTGCCACAAAAATTAGAGGGTATTAAAAAAGTGCAAGGTTTTAGAAAAAGGTTTGGAATTCCTTTTGGGGAAGTAAAAAGAGGCCTTTTTTTTTGTTGAAAATAGATTTTGGATAAAAAAATTTGTTAGCTCCATAATTATCTTCTAAGGAGTCATTCATCTAAGTTGCTACTAAAAGGGGGCAGCAAGCTCTAACCTGCACTTTTTGCACTGTTCCTTCTAGGTGTCATGTCCTTGTTTCAACACAAACCCTCTGGGTTTGTTAAATGATGCCAGTGACACATCATATTAGCAGTATATTTCACACCAGTGTTTATGGGATGGCAAACCAAAAATGAGTTTAATAGCATGCCTGGGGGTGCTGAGACACTTGAAAGGATCTTTTTGCTTTTGCAGTAGAGTGGAAAATTGGAAACTTTGCCTGTTCCTTCTGCAGTAGTGTTAAGTCTGGCTGCTACAGATTCCAAACACATCCTATGAAGCATGAAATACTAGCTAGCTCATTCAAGACCTGCTAAAGGGTATTGCCTATCGTTGTTTCCTGGTTTAACAAATAGAAGGGATAGGTTTTTTGATTCTGTACATACAGAGGCAACCTAAAACTGTTTTTGTGGCCCAAGGCTTATGGAAAAAGGATCGATGTGAAATAGGACCACTGGAAAACTATATATGTTCAAATTAATTCAAATTTGAAAGCCTCAAGTGCTTCTGATTGGTCCTCATTCAACAGATGTACTCCTTTGACTTGACCAATACTGCTAAAGTAGTACTGCCCTGCTAGCAGGGGTGCAGGTGGACTGATGCACATGTGCTTGCGCAGGCATAGTTGATTCCTCTAAGAGGAGGGCTATGAGGCAGCTTTGCACCAGCATAACTGGATCCAAACTAGTGGTTGTACCAATGTAAACATTTGGTATTTAAAAACTGCATCCTTTAGGCCCTTTAATTGTCCCAGAACAAATCCTGTGGGTACAGTTTTAAGCCTAGTGCGTTGGCCTGCTCTGCAATCCCAAACCACCTGCAAGGAAAATGAGGACATGTGGCTTAATAATTGCAAGGACTGGGCTAAGGAGCTCAGAGGGGACTGTCATGAAGAAAAGAGAGAAACAATCCTGAAGAAACAATTAAGGATCAGTTGTAAGTTAATTGCTGAACAGTGCCCTGGGCTCAAAATGCACTGGGCCTTTTCATCTTCTGTCAGGGAAGATAAGTCAAAATGACCATGTTTAATTATTTACAGATTCCTTGTGTTTTCTGTCTCTGCAAGAGGGTAAGTGAAGCTTACAGTGAAGCTCAAGCTGTCCAGTTAGGATGGCACTCTGTCACTTACTGCAGTGTGTGTAGCTTTCTGACAGAGTAAAACTATTAAAATGCAAAATTCATTTTTGCTTCTGCATCTCTGGCTTTCTCTTGCCTAGCTCAGCAGTGTGAGCTACCTTCCAAAAACAAACTAGTGATATGTTATGCAACAAGCTCCCATGCATGGCGCAATAGTCATGAGCCACCCTCAAGTAAGCAATCAAATTAATAAGCAGTCCTACAATATCATTGCAGTAGGCATTGCTCGGATGCTAGGCTAAGAATAAGTTACAACAGTAAACCAGCAAGTCCAACTCAGTCCTTCGTAGGTGAACTTGGAATGCCAACAGCCGTGTTCGTTCAGACCCACATGCTTAGGAAACCCTCCCTAACAAATTAGCCCCAGTACTCTGGAGTTACTCCCCAATAAAACCCCATCATACACAGTTTGGTCTTTATGCTTTACCCACCAACAAGAGTTCAGCCTGCACAGTCCGGCAGACCAACTAACCAATAAGTTAAGATACCAGTAAGAAGACTGATTTAGGCTCTGAGCTTGTAAAGAGAGCTGCTGTTTACAAGTCTGAACCCAAAAATCCCACTATTCATCTTGACAGTAAGTGTCCTTTTAGCAGAAAAGATGAGATTTCTGGCTTGACTTTAAGATCCCATCCTCCCCCTGCCCCTCGCCCGCCCTAATGTTCCTGGAGCAGGATACCCTGAAGAAATACATGCCTGAGTAAACTGAACCCATTACCAACATTTGCCGCTTGCTACCAACTAGTTATTGACATTTTAATCCTTAAACTATGTCCCTGAAAACACCACTTGCATTTGTGTGTGCTGCTAATCTGGGGATTCCTGTCTCACTGGGTTTGCAGCTGTGGTTTAAGAGCTTTCCAAACTCTCTGATCTGTAATATGCTCCCAGTCAAATACAGTTAAATAACCAAGGAAAACTGGGCTGAAGAAAGACTAACTTGGGAACTTGATGCAACTACAGCTCTTACACACACGTATGTATACGCACAGGAGAAAGGTACATAGAGAAGAATTAGATTATTTAGGAGGATATTGCCTGCAATATCAGATTTTCCATTTTGCTGTTTAGAGCAACACTGATAAAGTTAAACTCCATAATGATACATATCTGATACCTACTGCAGGTTAGGAAGACAGCCAAAATAGCCAGATTGTCAAATACTCTGTAAACTGAAAGCCTAATTTTGTTTACTGAAAGTCATGAATAATAAACTTGTATATTTTTCAGAACAGTAAGGGCCTGATTTTTAACTCTAACTGGCTGTAACTCGGCAGGATCTTTGCTAAGAGCACTGATGTGAACCTAAAGTGCTTGGAGGACTAGGCCGTGTATATACATAGTGGTCTATTGTTTTTTCCCCCACACATTGGTGCCTAAAGATGCACATTTAGGAGTGGAAAAAGATGTAGGCACCCAGCTGCCATTGGTTCTCAATAAGTCAAAGTGGTTTTGAAATTTCTGGTATATAAATGCTGATAAACATACTTCTCATAAAATCTCAGTAATTCCTGTAAAGTGGCTTTGAAAATCCCACATCTAAATCCATCCTCAGGAGCCTAAATTGAATGGTCTGTTATGCTAGGATGCCTGAACATCCTTGAGAAGGCGATGCAGGTGCTCTGCTCCTCTGAGAAACCAAGTTACTAATTTAGGAACAGAACTATTGAGGTAGGACCCTGGACCCCACACCCCCTTGCAATAAACTCTATACAGACAGGGAGCACATGTTTTCAGTCCAAGAAACACATATTTGCTTTTACAAACAAATGAACAAATTGAAAGCAAGAGCTTCTCCATTTAAGTGTTAGCACTGTGATCTCTGTACTAAAATTAAGGAGTTGGAAGTCATTTTGGCAGCTTCTTGGAAAAGTTGTTGGATTCCGGATTCCTTCCTGTTACCAACAAGAGGAGGAGGGAAAAAAAACTCCTGTTGAGGCCTGCTCGGTGTGTGAATATAACAGCATGGAATACCTGATTTCACAATTAGCCCAGTCCCCTCCTTCGCAAAGCAACTTGGTAGTGAATCAGCCATTAAAAATCCACTGAATCATTCAGTCCCCTTTCATGAGCTGCTCTATCCCCATTCAGAAAGTGAGTTCAAGGCCTATACACCCACCAATACTCAAAACAGGACTGAATTTAGGCTCAAGTAGAGTATAGAAGAGTTGTGCTGGCCCATTCTTTAGTCAAGCACAGCCGTTTAGGACAGGGCTTCTCGACCACGGTATTGGGACACGTTACTGTCTCACCACACAGCCATAAGCGTGTCAGAGAGCTGGCGAGATGGCTGGATTTGGTCTGGAAGGAGTAGGCTAGTGTATCCCGTAGAGATGCAATATGCTGCCAAGTGTGTTGTGACCCACAAAAAGTCAAGGACAACTGATTTAGGATCTTGTGGTGGAGACAAGTCAATTTATTGAATTTTGGGGTGATAAAACAATAGCAGTGGCATGAACAAATATAATGGTGGTCGTGTTTCCTAGGGAACATGTATTTTTCCTGTGCAGAGAAGGTACCTCATTATGTAGGGTCTGTGCAATCACTGTGTGCATGTGTCCTTGCTTCTACATTCTAGTAATCGCTCTGACAATGTAGTTTTAAAACCACAATGCTGGTGAAGTTTAATTCTGTGCCTGTTGTAAAATCTATGGTGGGTCCTGGCATCAGCTGTATTTTTCAGAGAATTGTTATTCTATAGTAAGAACTTATTACTAGTGAGGGAAAAAGGTGAAAAGTTCCTTTTGAGTGTGGTTAAATAGCCTCAATTTCATAGGGGTCTCTGCAACTTTTCTGAATCATTTAGGTTTGGAAAATGGACTGGAAATCTCAAGAAATGAAGTTTTCTTATGAGGATGTTTTATACTTGGTTTGACCAGACCTGGGACGACTTAGTCTTGCTAGCAGGGTATTTTTGGTCCTTGCACTGATTAAAACCAGGCAGCACAGAAATGTATGAAAATTTAGAAGTGCAAGCAACATTTTTTGGAGCTGCCTTACCCATTAACTGCATTGCTAATGAAACACTCTCCATGCATGGAGCGTGGTCCCCCTCTGACCCGTGGCCTAAACAGAGTGTACTGTTGCTTAAGTGACCATGTTGAATATGTTGTTTTTCAGCTGGGAAGCAGACTTTTTTTTTTTTAAAGTCCTTATTCAATTCTGCTGTTTTAAGCTGGGTCCAGATTGCTCTGCCCTTTCCCTCATGGCATTGTTTCCCCCTCTATGGCATTTCCTTCCCCGCTCTATCCTGAGTTGTGTTGCTGGAGGAGCCTCTGTTGCATGTGTCCATTTCCTGGCCATCAAACAGTGACAAATCTTCCTGTAAGCCCACTCCCTGTATCTGTCCAAGCATGCTGAGCAACAAATCTTAAGCTAACTCTTGGCGGCCTATCTGCAACACAAAGTGTTACTTTGAGTAAGCCAAGCCCTTCCCTTCTGCAGACATGAAGACACATGCTGGCTTATCTGAGCAGCACTTCCAGAGACACGCCTTTGGGAACGCTCCTTTCTTTAGTCTCATCCAGCTTTGCACTGTCTCAACTTGTTCTCTGAGGCAATCTAGAATAATAATACTGCAGCTCTGAGTGAATCGCAACACATTCAAATACAGAGCAAATAAAACTGCCTTGTGTGTACCCAGGGAGTTTCAGACCCCATTTCATCTGCTGGTTACATCTGCTTATGAAAACCTAGGTAGTGGTAAAAAGGTGGTGAAAATCTAAATTAAGAAAAGTGTGTGTGTGCGTGTGAGTTACGGGGAACACCCAGATTATCTCATCTGATGTCTACATAAATAATGCTATTTGAGGCTTCCTTCTTCTCTTGTGATAAGCATGATGTAGAGTTTGGGTGCACAGAAATGGGAGTGGAGACTCTTAACCACATTTCTGGGTTATTATGAAAGTTTGCCTGTGTCTCATGGGGGAAAAAAAATAATGCTTTCCAAATGTATAGATCAGCAAGAGACACCTCCAGTGGCAAGGCAATTCACCTGGCTTGTGGGCAGCCCCCATGTCCCAGCCATCTCTTGGATATTATATGCAGGAAAAAAAGCAGCAACCAATACGTACTCCTCAGAGGGGCAGGGATATCAGCCACCATTTGGGATGGGTTGCAGCAGGCAATACAGGGATGCTGATAGTCGTACACAATATACTGAAAATGAAGAGAAAAGTTGCATCCATCTTAAGCAAGTGTAGGTAGGCGAACTGTAATGAGTTAGTTTACATAAGGGTACAAACTTGTGCTCTGATGAAAATAGCCATGTTATCTTCAGTTTAAAAAAAAAAAAGGCAAGGAGTTGTGTGGCACTTAAAGACGAACAGGCTTATTGATCACATGTGTTGTCACAGTGGGAGATGTGGAGATGCTTAGAGAACTCTGAATATTGTATGTCCTGTCTCTCTGGTAATTATTGTGTGGTTGGCTAAAGGATTACCAGGGGCCAATCAAGGGTTAAAGTGAGCCAGAATGGCCCAGAACGCCGTTCTGTGGCCCACTATTTTTAGGGGTCAGCGTTCCAGGCCTCCTAAAAATAGAAAATGTTGCTGGAACGCAGCGTTCCAGGGTCCACCAATGAAAAATAGTGGGACCCGGAACACACTGTTCCGGTTCCATTTTCTATTTTTACGGGTCTGAACATTGTGCATCTAAAAATAGCAGGCCCTGGAACCACGTTCTGCTGCGTGTTCTGGCAGGCAGGGGTGGGGGGTGGGCTTCCCAGTGCATGCTCAGGCTGCAGAGTTTCCTGGCCCAGCATGCTGCCCGTGACTACGAAGGTGGCCTGGCTTGTGCTCAGGGAGTATCGGGGGCAGGGGGTGGATTTGGGGGGGGGGGGTATTGGGGGCAGGAGTGGGGGGGCAGACATTCAGGAGGGTTCCAGGGCCTGCCAAATCGTACTTTAACCGCTGGGGCCAGTTCTAGCATGAGCTCAACACTGCATATGAACAGTAATGCAGACACTCCCTCATTTACTAATATTTAAAAAACAATTCAGAAAAGCAGTTGCTCTGAAATCTATCACTAAGCAGATTTGTACATATAACTTGTTTCTTGGACTGGTGATTGGGGACTAAAACAAACAGGGGAAAAAATTTCAGATCAATGTATATTGTATTTTTTTCAAACCTTTTAAGGAATCCAAAACAGTTTTGAGGGCTTTTTAAACCTCTTTAAAAATAAAACAGAAAAGTCATTCTGGAAGAGAAAGGGGGGGGGGGGGAAGGAAATGTTTCATTGTGAAATTGAGGGCTTTTTAAACCTCTTTAAAAACAAAACAGAAAAGTCATTCTGGAAGAGAAAGGGGGGGGGGGGGGAAAGGAAATGTTTCATTGTGAAAATGTCAACAGAATAGCACATTTGGACACTTTTTTTCAGATTTTTTGTTTTTTCAAGCAAACAATTTGTTGAACTTGACTCAAAAAAATTGCAAAAATTTGCCAACCTAAATGTGCATTTCTCAGCCAAAACACGTCTTGTCTGAAAAATTTTGTCCTTACTTCTGCTATATGGATGGCATAAATGAGTTTGACTGAGTTTAGAAGACCCAAGGTAGATGAAGAACTTTGAGACTGATAAAAGGCCCTGAAATTTAGGGGAAGGAAACAGAGACTGCAGGAAAACTGAAGGGAGGAGAACTGAAGCCTGCTTCCATAAGGGAAGGAACCTGCAGAATGTAGGACTAGCTAAGTTTTAGGTAAGACAGTTGTATGTGGAAGCTGTTTGTATTAAAATCCTTGTTGTTTTTCTTATGCCTTGTTCCTACTGTGGCAATTAAATAATGCCTTGCTTTGAAGAGATAGCTTTGACTCACTGTACACTGATCAGAGCTCCCAAAGGGAGGCTTTAAGGACTTGAACCCGGTTCAGCCTGCTGAGGAACCACGATGAGTGATCAAGGCACTGTGCTAAGACCCAGACTGAGAATTAGAGAATCGTGGGGTTCTAACCGAAAGAGGTGATGATGCAGGGCCAGTGTGCTTGGCAGGGTCCCACTCAGGGTATGTCTACACTGCAGCTCAGTTCAGTTGACTTAATAAGGTCGACTTTATAGTCTACCTTTTGAAGTCATCTTAGAGCTTCCACATTCCTGTTAAGTCAGTTTAGAGTCCCAACTGCCTGCATCCACACTCATACACACTAGCTCAAGTCAACTTAATAAAGTCAACTTTAGCATCTACATTGGCTTAAGTTGACCTTAACAGGCGGTGGCAAGTCGACTTAAGGAAGCCCTTAAAGAAGGTTGTCAACCTCAGGCTCAAGTGTAGACTTACCATCAGAGAGCAGAGACGCTTCAAAGATAGAAATAGATCTGAACTGTGATAGTCAGGACCTTGCTTGTCACCACGTTGGAAAGATGGACCTTTCAGCAACATGCTTGGAACGTTAGTCTTCTGCTCTTTCAGAGAAAAACGCTATCGCTGGTGACCTGGATCTTCCCCTTTTCATCTACCAGCTAGCACTTTGATTTCCCCTTGGAGGTCTCCCATCCCTGTATTGACCAGACCTGACCTTATTCACCATGCTTGTACCTTCATAAATGCCCAGTGCTTACTGGGACCTAACACGACAGGCCATCTTTATCATGGACCTCCTACGTTGTGGCCAAAAATATTTTAGGTGGTGTGGTGGTGGGTGGGGTTTTTTTTTTTTTTTGGTTCACTATGGTACATAAAAGATGGGGGTGCTGATTCAGCAAAGAACTTAAGCACATGCCTTAGGTTTGTTGAAAAACTTTAGCCACACACTTTGTTCTCCCCTGCTACCTCATGTACTCAAGAGGATCTATCTGCAGACATCCTCCATGTTACTTCATTATCCACTTTTGGATCCCTCCTTAAATCTCTCATTTGTTGGACAGTTTGCTTCACAGCCAGTAGGCTGCCAGTGTGCTGTGACAACAGTCTGTCATGATGATCTGCATTGTCTCATTTTTGCTCTATCTGCAACCACTTCTTGCCTTTGTTTTAAAATTAGATGGTCAACTCCTTGAGGCAGGGACCATCATTTTGTTCCATTGTTGTATAGCATCAAGCACAATGTAGTTCAAATTCATGACCAGGACTTCTAGGTGCTAGGGGTATGCCATCATAAATAAGTCAGGGAACCAAGGCCACAACTACTTGCAGACTTTTGTACTGATTAAACTATTTGGGTTGGAGGTTTGATTTTTACCAAAATCAGTTCCCACAAACCTTAGGGTCGGTGGATGTAGTCATTCTGGTACAAGGGTACCTTGTGGAATCATAAAATAGTTGCCGAAGCTGGCATACTGATATAATTGCACCCACACTAGGGATTGCATTGCTTTGGCAATACTGGCTTCAAACGGGCACAACTTGCACAGACAAGCCCTAAAGCACAGCTCTAAAAGTGAGTGCATGCTAAAGTGCTTTGCTGAATCACAGCCAAATGTGCCACACCTATGAACAGCAATGAAACATGTCACTGACTTTTGGGGTTCCTGCTGCCTGTGTTAAGGCTCCATTTTGATTTTTCCCCTCATGATGCTGCACCCTGTGTGGGATGCATAGCTCTAGGGGATGTACGTACGCTCAAAGCATACTGACTGCATGGAACTTTGGCCACACCCTGGGGGGAAAAACTTTAAAAAATGGCAAGCCACTCTGTTTGCAAACTCCAGGATGCATCTTTTCCCCACAACACTAGAATTCATTGCGCTGATCTTACTCTGCATGTTTTTTACTGTTGCGATGCATTTTTCCATGTGTTTATTTGTGAGGTGATGTGCCAGTGCTGGGTTTTGGTGGAGAGAATTACAATGAAATAAAGAAAGAGACAAGGCTTAGGGATCCCTTTGCCTTTTTAAAAATTAGACTTCTAACTCTCAGCAAAATCCCCACCTCATGAGATTATGCTTTACATACTGCCAGTTTGCAAGCCCATTCTGCCTTGATATAGAGGGGTTTTATTTGTAATCCCAGTTTGCCAATGTTCTATTAATGATTTAAAATCAGATGTTGGCTTGTATTTCCCGACAGCTTATCTTGTATTTCATGTTCTAACTGAGAAGTAATTTATTTTTTTGATGTGTAAAGGACCAATATTAAATATAAATATACATACTGCTCCACAGAGCCTGCTTCATTCCTGTTCTGCACCAGACTGCAAATGGAGATATTTCACAATTAAAAGCCTCTCATTTTATTTCATTTCACTTCAGTTTTCTTTAAATTGACTTTCATTTATGTAAATCAGAGAATGCTGCATTGATGGCTCTGAAGAACGAAGTCCTTCATTTGGACCTAGAACATGCAGGGGAAGTTCTCTATATTTAGCAACTCCCACAGAGAACAGTAGAGAATTTCCTCTCTTTCCCCTTGAAAGCAATGGAGATTTTTGTTCCCTCATTTGAGAGCAATGAATTATTCTCCTCTCCCCCAGCCCCTATTTGAGAACCAATGGCAAATTCTTTCTTCCTCTCCACAGAGGCTGTTGCAGCAGGGTGAGGGTGTCACCTGTCTCCAAAATTTGGTCTCTAGAGCTGACACGACTCTGAGCTTATATATGACTAGTGTACACTGTTCCCATTCTCTGGGATTATTCCTGATTTAAACCAGTGTAAGCAAGAGAAGAATCATGCCCAAACAATGCAAACATCCTGGCACAAACCCTGCCTTGAAAGGATAAAAGCAGAAATCCAAGACCAAAGCCCTGCTTCTGATCTCTCTAATGTTGGCATAAAAGTCTATAGAGCTACACTGGTATAAATCCAGTTAGCTTGGAATGAGGCCCTGGATTCTCTCTTGAGGCCATCAGCAAGATGTGATCGTGGATGTTGTATTTATTAGTAACTGGACTCAGACAATGCTCCAATTTCCAGTTACTGCTGCTCTTACCTGATTTGAACTTGGGACCTAGTGGTAGCAGGATCTGTCTGTCCAGTTTTTTACAGGGTTGCCTCTCAGTGTGATACCTGAGCACCTTCCATGAAAATGTAAACACAGTCCTCCAAAGTGACTTGTACCCAGTTTTCTGACCCAAGTCAGTTATTAAAGAAGAGGAGATGCATGTAAAAATGTCTAAATGCATGTGCAAATCCCTTCATATGTAGTTGCCATGAGGTCTCCTTTGAGTTTTTCTTCTTGAGAGTATTTGCTGCCCATTGTGCAAGAGTTTTCCCTTCCCCCCGAAATTTCTTTGAATCCAGCCAACTCAAGGTGCCACTATTCATACTTTGCAGCAGCTGCCCATCCCTAAAATCCAGCAAAGAAATAAAACAGCCTTTGAATTAATTCCTTTCTTTGTCTAGGCAATGAACATGAAACAACACGCTTTGCCCTAGAATTACTGTAGGGGCAGCAGGCAGTGCCTGGGGAAGCTGACATCACTCACTGTCTCCAGAGGTGTATTCAGTTTCATAATCGCACGCAAACCCTTCTCTGTCTGTACTTGCAAAACCCTATAAGGTCACAGGACTCGGGAAGCTAATTTGGTGAAGGTAAATAGAATGATACTCATGAGCAATCACAGTTAGGTTCTTTGAGGCCCAGCCTTATCGCTCAGTGTGGAATAGTGCCTCTGCCCGCTGGCACGCAAGACTGCTTTACTTGCGAGGGGGTTCAGTATCACTTTGTGCACCCAAAGTGCCGAAAGAGCAGCGTAAAGGACTGCAATGTTCCTTGCACAGATGGGGATAGGGGGATGCAATTATGGTTGGTAATAGGAGCTGCTCGGCTCACCTGACTGTGCTGGAAAATACAAAGGGTAGATCTTGCTGACCTTAGTGGGAATTCCATAAGTGCACGTGCAGAACAGATACCACAGCCCTTAACAACTCTTGTTCTGAGCTTCAAATAAACAGGGCATGCTTTACTTCAGAGTTACCTTGGATACACAGTGAGGGGTGAGCTGGGCAAACCTCTTATTTATACCAGTCTGGAGAAGGTTTGGCCTGACTGTACGTCTGTGTTTCTGTTTCTGGTGAGGGAATGATACTGAGAACCCATTTATTTCTTCATTGTTCATAAAATGTAGGTTAGAGGCCTCTGGAGCCTTGGGCCTCACTTCAGAAAAGTAATTAAACATGTGCTTGCTTAACATTTAAGCCCATTCTACAGAGTTGTTGAAGTCAAAGGGATGCTGGCACATTTCTAAAGTTAAATACACGCTTTAAAGTATTTCATTGTCTATAGGTAATAGCTAAATCAGAGCCTTTGGGAGACCTTCCTTTTTGAATTTATCCAAACATTTAACTGTCTACAGTTTCTCCATCCATCTCTGTCCATCCATCCATAGCTGAAGATCAAGAAGGAAACAATTAGAAGCCACTAGTTTTGCTAAATATTTTTTTAAAGATGCATATAATTTTCCTATACAAACAGAGCACAGTTTGAAGTTATGCAGCAGAGTAGCTGTAGGGTTGGTCTGTAGCTCTGTTTTAATTTTCCATGAGTACTGGAAGTGGGTAATGGTTTTTAAGGGATTAATTTCATTTCCATTTTTACTTTGCAGTGTGAGGTGAGGGCCTGGCTCCTCAAATGGTGTAAATGCACCTTGCTCTGCTGAACTAAACTGATTTTTCACCAGAGGAGGGCTCAGCCCTTGATGTGGAGAAGAGAAACAGGTGGATGCAATTTCTCTAAATTTCCACTCAAGTTGTACATGCCTGGAGCATCAGGAATTGAACAGCAGTTTCCCTAAGAGTAAAAAGATATTAGCTTCATATTTGTATGAGTGCTTCACTGCTCTCCCTTTTGACTTGATCATCTCATCTAGCCACAGGCTGTCTCTCGCAATGACTTGGTCTCCCTGATAAAATTAAAAATCACTTTTGTTTCTCATCATCTTTTTAATAAAGGTCTCTTTCCTCTTTTAGGGGGGGATGTGGTGATGAGCAGCCTGGCTTTGAGACTGAGTTTCCTTGATTTGAATTTCTTTCTGAATTTCCATTGTAACAATAAAGCAGAGTGAAACTTTCAGAACTGGCTGCAAATGAAGCACAAAGGCACCTGGCGTGAATATTTGTTAGAAACTTTGGGGTGAATTGGAGGCCCAATTCCAAGTGAGAGTGGGCTTGACATATGGCACTTCTGCAGACCAGTCTGAGTAACTCATTTTTTTCTTGTTTCATATATGAAAGGGGCACTGGGAACAGAGTTGATTAGGAAACACATGGGACCAGATCCACAGCTAGGGAAGATCAGTGTAGCTCTATTGCAGTGACTGGGAAAATGATATTTGAGGCTCGTCTCAAACTACAAATGTCTTTAGGGTAACAATATATAAATGCAGGAAGGGAACTAAAGGCTAGGGTCAGAAAGAAGCAGGAATGGCTACACGTGTACGCGCACACATGCCCTTACTGCTCTCTCCTATTTTATTTTTCTTGTTTAATTGAAGTGCTTACTAGTTTTGGCTTCCAATGCAATAAAAACAATTTCAGTTCTGTAGAAAACTTAGAGAGAAAACTCCATGTGTGATTGTGGCAGCGTTGAGGCCAGTTGTTCGTAACTGCTTGCCTGTGGGCCAAAAGTGGCCTGCAAGGGCTTTCAGAATTGCCCACACTCCCTTCCTGCTGGCTGGGAGGCCGTCTGCAGCCACTCATCTTCTGTCCAGTCCCGGCACACATCCATAAACTTTTAAATATACATTTAGACGTGTAATTTTTAGATTACAGTTTGACATAGATTATACATTTACATACAGTGGTGCATACATCAACACACTTATTTATGAGTTGATAGACTGGTGGCCCTTCACGGTTGCAAAAATATTTGTGACTCTCCAGTCAAAAAGGTTGGGAACCACTGGTTTAGGACGTCATTCCATACTTAATGATTTACTTCCTATGGTATTTTTGCAAAAAGATGTTGAGTGCCATAAAGGCACTTCAAGCAGCAGACAGGAGGGAAAATTCTCAGAAGCACACGAAGTTTTAAACCATACAATATGAAGGAACTTCACAGGGAAATATTTAGTCTCTAATGTCTAGATTGCAACTCAGGCTGGTCACAAGCTCTTGCTTTTGAGTAGAACAGTGAGTGAAAAATACCCCTTGTTTCCAAACAGTTACTTATAAACCTGAATGAAGGAAGAGAATGAGGATCATTTGAAAAACTTTTCAGCAAACTTCTCTGATAATGAAAATTATCTGAAGAAGTCATTTAATAAACTGAAGACTTAGCTATGTAAAAGCAAGGAAGACCATTCTAAGTCCAGAAGGATATTGATTTAGGCAGGTGCTAAGAATGTGTCCTTGATCTGCATTCATAAATTACTTGAAACGGGCCACAAAATCCATAGGTAAGTTTCCCTCAGCTCAGGAGGGGTATGGATTCAAGATTTCTTTTTCAGCTCTGTTCGAGAGGTACAACAGGGTCATAATGGGGTTCAGGTTAGGGACAGTCATCTTCAAGAGTTCACCGGGATGGCTTTCAGACTGCGGCTCATGATTAGGAGGGGAGGGGGTCTTGCCTTCAAATTATGCCTGGAAGTAACTGCATACACAGCTCATGCAATAAATATTTTTGTTAGTCTTTAAATGCCACAGGACTCTGTTTGTTTTACACAACTTGTATTTGTGCACAGTGGGGGTAACATACCATGCACCAATTGACACACAATATACTTGTTTTGCATATGCAACTGAAGGTTTTATTCATGTAATTTTTTTGTGCACATAGTTTACAGGAGCAACTTAATTTAGAAGCCAATGTTGTTCTCTGTCTCAATTTAACCTGTAAGTTCTTCAGGGCAGAGACACTCTTTCACAATTTTATTGATGCAGCACGTAACAGAATAGGCCTCGATCCTGTCTGAGGCATCTGGGTGTTTCTGCGTTATACAATCAGAATAAGTTATATGTTCCGAAAATATCACTCTAAGAGAGTCTCTGGGGAAAGGAGGTAAGCTTTGCGAGCAAAGCACCAGCATGCGCTGTCTCCAAAAGAATCTGAGAAACAGAAAAATGCAGGACCAGCTCCTTCAGACTGCTCAGATGGCTAAAAGGAGCGACGGTCTTGCTCTAGTTGTTGTGTTGAGAATTCCCCTTGCTACTGTAAAGCTGGCCGAAATGTCTCCTATACCAGCTTCGCTAATGGAAGGCCTTGAGATAGAACAGAGCTTCTCTCCAGCAGTTCTTAGTGCATGGTTGCTTGGGAACAACCGGCTGCTCTACCTCATGTCGATGCTGGCACTGAATGGACCACACAATTAGAGAGACGTCATTGGCTTCTGCTGCCCCTGCTCTCTGACACCAAGAGGGCCTTGGGGTAGGAGAGGAGGTATTCCCAGGAAGATATGGCAAGTGCCTAGCCTGTAGTAGTGTGATCCCACAGTTTGGTGAACAATGCAAGCTGTATAAGCAATTAATTTGTTCTAATAGCATGGTCACATTTCTCATGAAGGTTATTTCACCATCTCTGGTTAGAACGCAGGTGTCTGACTGCAGCACAGAGGGAAAGGGAACAAGAATAGTACGTTTCAGTGTGCACAGAGGAGGCTGCAAGGCCACAAAGAACTTTTGGTTGGTCCAGTTTATGCCACATCACTTACTTAGTTCTTCCACCAGAATTTACTTGCAGGGGAAGGGCTGATTTTTTTTTCCTTCCCCCCCACCCCGCACACACTGGGCAGCTCCTTTGTTTTATTCTGGAGAGGCTGATCGGAGGTGGGAGCAGAGCGCTCTCTCCTCTTAAAATACTTATTTCAGCACTTACTGGATATCTCATGCATGCCACGGGAAGGTAGTCTGCCACAAATGATGATATCTCTGCTCTCCTGCTGGGGGCCTGGTGCTCTTTTTCTTCAACTCTCCTATACAACACAAACAGGGTGAAAGATTTCTAATGATGACTGGAGCAGCAAGATGGTAACCTGCGATCCAGACTGCAGCAGGCCTTTTGTTCTGTTAACTCCAACGACTCAGCTTTCAAGAGTCTTATTCTGTTTGGATCTGAGGCTGAAAACCCCATTATGCGTGGCCATTGAAGGTCTCGCTTGCAAAAACCCTGGTGATGATCTGAGCTCCTAATTAAATCTTATTTTGGGTAATTATATGATGCATCTTAGCTTCTTTACTTGCTATGCTAACGTGTGTTGTTACGTACCGTTAAGCAGCTGCAGTGTTTCAATGATAGCTAAAATAATCCCATACAGTAGGAATGGCAAAAGATTCTCAGGTGGAAAGACCTATTAAAATGCAAATAATTTTACAAATAATAATACTGCTGTTAAGTAGACCTATTAAATATTCTATTTAGGTAAACTAAGGAATGGTACGAGCAGGTACAGTGACTTGCCAAAAGTCCTAAGTCAAGTCTGAAATTGGAACAGAACTCAGACATCCCGAATCCTAGTCTTTGGCTCTATCTATTGTGCCATAACGAAAAGAATTGTAAAAATTTATTAATAGTCATCCTAGTATCAGAGCTCGCTCTAGTCATGGACCAGGATGCTACTGCATTTTGGCTCTGTACAAACACAGGACTTGAGGCAAAACTGGTTAATACTGGAGAACATCCTCTGTTGTTGGCTTCAGAATTGCCTCTTCCAAGCTGATGCAGAAAACAGGTCCATGGAAAAATAATTAAGAATAAAAGTTGATAAAATTTCCATTTCTAGCTTAAACCTCGCCTCGCGCAAAAAAGCCCCCACACAACACAACGAAACAAATCTCTTTCCTACCTGCACCCCCAAAAACCACACACAAGTTGGATTCCAGGGACAATTGGCATGTCCATTCAGTTCTAATTTTATCTAAATACCAATGAATTAATTATTTAATGCTCAGTCTGTTTGGTTTCTCTATCTGTTTTCCTGGTTGAAAAACAAAACCATAGAAAACTCCCTGTACTTGGTTGCAGTGGCTCATCCATTTGTGTGTGTGAATAAAACCCACAAACTTAAGGTGTTAAGTACTAGCACTCTTTAAAAGAGAAATAGCTGTACATTAATTTTCAGTTTTGGAGTGTGCTCTTCTTTGAACCAGAATATGTTCGTAGGCTAAACGTAATGCCTATATGCCCAGAGTTTTGAAAAGAGCATAAAGTCAGAGTGGGGTCAATATTTTTAATGACACTTTCACCAAAAAAATGCATATTTGGGTCAATAAAAATGTTTCATAAATTTGTGTTAAATTCATCAGTGTTTCAGCCAAAAATAGAGAGAATTCCGTCCAAAATCAATGTTTAAATTTTTCAATTTGAAAGAGCAGCATTTTGCGTTTTATTCCCATTTTGTTTAAAATATTTTTTTAAAAAAAACCTTGCAAATCATTCTGTTCAGCCCAAATGATTCCTCTTCATTTTACCTGAAAAATGTCAGTGTCAGATTGACCACATCCCCCCCCCAATCAGCTAGTCACAAAGCTGTACTCGAGGAAATTTTCCAGTGCTCAACACCCATGCAATTGGGGCTAGAATTTCATAAGCTTCAAGAAGAGGACCAGATTTAGCAAAGCACCCTGTCCCCAGCAGCTCTAGCTGTGAAAAGTGCCAGAATTTTCAAAAGAGCACAGTACCCAAAGAGTGCCAATTGTTCTGACCTTCCTTGACAATTCTGGCTTGTGTGTCTGCTTTGATAAATAATTTCAGTTCCACGTGAGCTCTCCTGACATAGATGAATGAAACGGAGTTTACACTGTTGACTGCTCAGACTTAAATCAGAAGTTGCAATAACAGCTTCAGGCCAAAAACGGGCTGGGGTGGGAGAGGGGACACGAAACAAACCCTCAGACTTTTGCTGTGGATGGAGTTCAAAATCTGAACCAGGATCTGTATCTTGCAAATGATTTTTATCTGTGAAGCTGTGCTGCAGCTCTGAATTCAGCACAGACTTTAGATGTGCTCTTTTAAATCTGGATCCAGAATTTGATGATTTAGTCTAGTGGTTTTTAAACTTTATTCCCCTCAGGACCCAGCTGAAAAACATCATTTATGCCCGTGACCCAGCAGTTGCATCTTTGAGCAATGCGCACTATTCTTTTGGTGGTGGCAGCAAGGGGCACCAAGACCCAGTGCCTGAAGGTCTGAGACCCAATACTGCGTCCCAACGCTAAGTTTGACCATCACTGATTTAGTCCATCTCTAATTTTCAGATGCTGTTCAGCATAAGTTATCATAATATTAACAGAAATATCTAATTATCAGATTGTTCTTCCTAGGGAGGAGTCTACCTGAAATAGAGAAATGTTATGTTACAGTGCAGTACTTCTCTGCTTATTTTTCCCAGGACATAAGCTGGGTAGCTTCCATTGCTTGTGGTTAGAGCTGATGAACTGAAAGTAAGGACTCTTGGGTCCTTAAGGCAAGTAGTTTGTATCTTCCATGCCTAAATTTGCAATATTCAGAATGAGTGCAACTACTTTACCCGCCTTAGGTTAATGAAGGTGAATGCTTGTGCAATTACATGAGATCTGTGAATGAGAAGTGCTACTGGAGAGGCAGATATTGTGATTCAGTCTTGGTGGCTTTTTCATGACCTAAGGCATAGATGCCACCTATCCGCAACAGGAGCTGTTTTATGAGGTCTCCCCAGTCTGTGAGTCTAGTACCCCAGGGCAGTGAAGCATATAACGCTTTTAGTCCATCAGTTGTGAGTCAAAGAAGCTGCAAGATGATCAGATTCCAAAGGGGTAGCCATGTTAATTTAGTTCAGCAAAACAAAAAAGGAGTCCCGTGGCAATTTTAAAGACTAACAAATTTATTTTTCACAGGAGCTTTTGTGGGCAAAGTCCTGCTTTGCCAGATGCCAGAGTGGAGAAAGGTTAGATTGAAAAAACCCCTTACAGTTCACTCCCATAGTGTAAGTGTTTGGTTTTTTTTTTTTCTTCTTTTTTTTCAATGTAAGTTTTCTCCACTCTGGCATCTGGCAAAGTGGAACTTTGCCCTTGAAAGCTTGCGTGAAAGATGATCAGAAAGACACATAAAGGAAGAAGAAAATATCTATTTAGTAGGTTTTTGTTTCCTGAGTTCCGCTTCAAGTGAAAGTGAAGTGGAAAGAAACAGCTGCCTGAACAGTGGTTTGAGTTCACATTTGACTGGGTATGCTATTACTGTCGGTATCTTTTTTTCGTCTTTCATTTTTTTCAGGGGGAAAGACTGTGGGATGCAATGTAAGCCCAGGTACCACTTGATTTAGCAGACACTCAATTTGAGTGAGAATTGGAGTGTCTTCACTAGTTTGTAAGCCCAGAAATTGTTGAACCCTGGATCCCAAGCTGTGGTTTCAGTGTCTACACTGTAATGCAGGCCTTAGTCCCACCAACCATAAGGCAGACTTGTTAACGCCTCTGCTAAAATTTGGCTCCTCTAGCCCTTTGTTCATGCACAGTGGGGAAAACTTGACTGTCCTTCAAATTTGACTATCCCGATGACAGTCCAAGAGACTGTGGGATACACCTGGCAGTCTTCAAGAGCATGAGCCTAGTGGGGCTTGAGCTCTAGATCCTCACTTGACTCAGGCTTTCACCGTTCATCCCACGTCCAAGCCCTGGGTTAGCATGACTAGCGTGCAGACAAAAGTGGGGTTAGGCCTGAGCATGAGCACAAACCCTGGATTTGCATGGCAGTATAGGCGTACCCAGTGATACTGCCATAGTGCAAAGAAGGGTTTATGAGGAGCTCTTATTTCCTCCTTATCCTTCTTTTAACTTGCACAGTATTTTCTCTTCAAAGTCTAAACAATATGAAACTTGGCCTGACCCAATCTCACCAGAAATGTAGAGAAAAGGAAATTATATGGGCTAGATAAGACCTAAGCATGTGGTTGTCCTTCTCTTTTTAATGCATTAACATCAGCTTTTTGACATTTTGAATCATACCTTAAGACTTAGCAGCATCACGCCTGATAACATTCAGCTGACCTTCCTAAAAGCCTGCTGTATTACTTCCCCCTATGAATCCTTTGACATCTTCAGGCTTTGATGGATGAAAGCTGTTCCTGTGCTGCTCCAGGTTTTAGTTCAGGAAGTGCTTGAGCTTTTTCAGGTGAGCATTCAGTTTGGACTCTGTTCTCCGAGCTCCACAGAGGTCTTGAAGTGATAAAGGTTACGTTAATGTAACCAGAACGTTTAGCTCTCATTATTACATGTACACTGTTCCCTGGGTTTTCTCGTCAGGGGAAAATTAATTTTGGGCGAGGTTTTCAGCTGTGCATGAGCGAAGCAGACATAAAGTTGGTCTTTACATTACATTTCTCTAATCCAGTGTTTCCCAACCAGTGTGCCACCAAGTCTGAGCAGGTGTGCCACAACATTTTTTGAAAAACTACTTAGAGCTCTGGATTGGCTCACTGGTGGATCAATATTCATAAGTTCATTTGGAAACTATATGGTGGTGTGCCTCAAATTAATTAAAGGTAGCAAGGTGTGCCACTGCAGAGAAAATGTTGGGAACCACTGCTCTAATCCTTGGGCTTCTCTGTGCTGTCTATGTCCTCTGATAGAGTTTAGTACAGTGCTATGCTACCTGTTCTCCATACAGGATGAAGATCAGCAAGAGCCCAGCCTACTGGTCTTAATGCTGCTATAGAGTAGGGCAAAAAGAACAGAGCACTGCCCAGAACTGGGGCCTTTATGGCGTGTGAGCCAGATCTATAGAGGTATCTAGGCATCTAAAGATGTACAGTAGGTAGGCATTTATGCAGTGCGAGTCACAAAACCGCATAAGCAGGTTAGGTGCCTAACTCCATTTGACTTAAGTAAATCATTTACCCTTTGTAAATGTGGCCCTTGAAGGAGAATCAGGCAATGGAGCAATATGCCAGGGAGGTAATTGTGGCACCAACATTAGAAATGGTTTAATAGGAGGCTACATAGGAAAGCTTAAGTTTGGTTATGTTATGTCATTTCTAAGTATGCATGCTCAGACCAAATCTTGGATAATAACCCTTAACACCTTGGGGACTTTTAAGTAAGACTTGGATCTAAAATGTGCAGCTTAAATTTAAACTTATCCTTGCTCAAAACACAGCACCTCAAATTTATTCAGGAACAGGTAAAACTCATCTGTTTGTCTGTAGCATTGTCTTTTGAATCGGAAAATCGAAAGTTAAGGCTGAGAAGGAGCAAAGGAGGATGTTGGAATGGCTTCCTGAAAAATGGAAGTATTAAATTTTTCTGAGGTCTAATGAAAATGTCCTGCAACCTCTTTTGCAATTGCCAAATTGTGAACCAGAACACAAATTCTGAATTGCAAAGTGTTGGATTTCCATTTACTTGGAACCCATGGTCACAACCAGGTCTGAAAAGCAGTCAGCTTTCAGCATTCCCATCATGACTACTTGGGGCCAGAGTTTTCAAAACAGCTGAGCTTTCCATATGCCGCTTCTGAAAATAATGGTATAGTGTATTTCCTGGACTCCCCTCCTGCCTGAGTGCTTCCATGGCTCAAAGTGCTGTTGGAACCTCTTACTGTCTTTAAAGAACAAGCGAGAGGTAATATGAAGGGACATGGATTTTTAAATAACTGTAAAGTTTTAAAATATTGCTGACATTTGTCTTTCTGCTTAGCCTACTGCCTCTTCTCATCTGGGTTTTTTCATTTTAACCTCTTGTTCTTTCTTTTCTATCCTATCCAAGCAGTGACTGAGAGGGGTAGATTCCAGGTGCACGAGCAGCAAGAAGTTTCCTGGTTGAGGTTCAGATATTTATTGCCTGCGGCAGCAGGGGGAGGAAGGGGAACATGAGAGACAGAAATGAAAAAATAAAGTGGTCTTCACCACCTGCCATTTAATGATCACTTCCACCGATAAGGTTGTTTTAAGGTACATTCCAGACATGTGGGACCTGCCCAGACTTAGCTCAGAAGTGCAGGGGGACTTAAAATTAATAAGGCAAAGGGAAAAAAATACCACCACTGTATGAGGAGGGAGGCGGAAGACATACAATCTTAAGGTAAAGCTCCGTCCTCTCTCCGTTTTCTTAAAGGTGCAGTTCTTCTAAGTACTTTTCAAACACACAAGCAAGCGCGCGTGCGCACACACACACCAACCAACCCCTAATGTTCCTGGTCCAAGGCAAATAAAAAAAGAAATATTGCACAAAAGAAGCTGCTGGCCAGGGGCACATGGAGTCTGTAGGATGCCACTCCCCCGTCTGTACCTGCGGGTAAATTTGTCCTGATCATCAAAAGCTAAATGTAATAACCATTAAACATTCACTCCTCTGGGGTAGAGATGGTCTCTATATTTATTTCCTCCCTGTGTCTCCCTCAATTCTGCCACCCCTCCCTCTGGAGAAAAAAATAGACCTTTAGTATTACTCTTGCACCAGCAATAATGAGAACATGGGCCCAGATCCTGATTTTATATCAGTTTGACAAAGATGCGACTCTATTGACCCAAGTGGCGTTACTCTGGATTTACACCACTGTAACAGCAAGCAGAGTCATAACTGCAGAGATGACAGTGTGATCACAGTGGAAGGATGGGTACTTACCAACAGGGTTTTGGACTTTTTACAATTAGGTTTTCCCTGTATATTGTTTATTTCCTGATGACTGTGGGCCTCCTCCAATAGCAGAAAGCGTGAAACAAGGAGTTGTGTGACACTATTAAAGAATATGTTTGAAGTTTCTGAGAGATGCTGATGAAAAAACAATAAATGTTAGCCTCCGAGGCATGGGCTATGTTTCTCCTCTTGACAGATATGGTATAAAGCTGCTAATTCATTTGTAGTTGCCCAAGCCCAGTGAAAACCGAAGATAGAACAATGTGCAATTGTTACAGAATCTTAGAAAAATATTGGTGTGATAAAAACGGAATGACCTACTAGAAATGCATCATAAGCTCCTAAATTTCAGTCCCACGTGTCATGAAATCTCCAAGCAAATTTGGCCTCTGTTGGATTGTAAAAATCAAGTGGTAGACACCAGCTTCAAGTGCAAAAATCAGAACCTATTTCTGCAGGACATAAATTTTAGTTCGAATCTTAGAAAGCTCTTCTGTTTTTTTTTGTTTTTTGTTTTTTTGGGAAAACAGTTTCAATAAGTAATTTACCAGAGATTTTTTGCTTTAATTCCCTGCCTCCAAAAGCTTCCTAAAATGAATATTGCTGAGATTAATAAGTACAATAATAACTGCTTGTAAGATCATGTTTTGTGCTTGTATGAATGCTAAACCAAACTGGAGGAAAGAATTTGAACAGTAGCTACAACCCTGTTTGTAATACATCCTCTGCAGTTATGATAAATGTACTCTGTTTAATTAAAAAAAACACCCTCTAATTTATTTTAATCAAAAATTATTTTGCTCCTAAGGACCTTATTAAAGTTTGACTGTGTTTGGATCTGTATAACAGATTGTAATTAAATAAGGGAGAAGAGCATTTCAGCATGAATATGAATAACATAGAAGGAGGGCTGTCCCTGTGCTCCTTCTGGATGTATGCACATTGTCTTCTACAGACAATGGATCCTTATGGAGCTCAGTGGTAGGCAGTAGATACAATAATTGAGATTTCTTGACTAGTCTGCTGCATTCACAGTATAGTGATGGAAGTCACAGAAATCTCTATAAATAAATCAATTTCTATCAGAGTTCTTTCCCTTAAATTTTGCAATTACTCTATGGCATTCTTAATGCCCAGATTTGAAACCACATATACTTAATACCTAATGCCCTTTTCCTGCAGTTGACTTCAGGGTAAAGAGATGGTTGCAAGATGCAGGTCTTGGAAAGCAAAGGGGACTCCTTGTGGAAGTGAATGCTGCAGTAGTCACTGGTGAACAATCAGAGATATTCCCTTTTTCAGCCCAATTGCTGTAGTGGCTATAGTGTAGACAGGTCCTTAGTAAAGAAGATACAAAGTGCTTAACTTCAAACACTTGATATCATCCCTTTTTAGCAAAGCACTTAGGTATGGGCTTTGTCTCACAGGGCTCTTAGACTCTGGACCGGTGACGGAGGCTGAGAATGAAAGTTAGGTCCTGTGTGGTAATAGAGCAGGTGTGACAATCGCCATTGTGTTTGAGATGGGGACTGAAAGAGACATCCATGGCTGAAAGTGTGATATCTACAGCGTGTGCTGATGAGCCAGGGTCTCAGGTTCACTGTGGATCAGAGGCATGCGTAGCACACACTGACCAGGGCATTACATGTTGGGTGCCAGGGCAGACCCACGAACAAGGCTGATTTTCTTAATTTTATTAGTCTTTAATTTTAACTTCAGACTCATTGGCACAGTTTCCATGGACTTGAATACAAAAATTCTATAGATAAGAGAGATTTAGATGCCATGTTGAGGTCTTCATAGAAAATTAAGGCCAAACTATTTCATGAGACAATACTTTTAAAGTACCCTATAACAATAAGATACAGACAACCACAGCTTATAATGCCTCAGTATTCAACACAGAAAGTAATGAAATTGCAAAATTTACAAAGCATTAAAATCTCTGAAGCCATTTAGTGCTCTCCTTGCAGCATTTTACGCTCAATAATAGATGATCTCCCCTTACAAATAACTTTGCTTTAAAATTAAATCCTTGTAAGTTTTCTTCTGCCCTCGAGTGAAAGAACTTAATTTCAGCTCCATCCTCTGAAGCCTGCAGTGAAGGGAACTAAAAATATCCATCATCCTTGACTGCATCTTTGAATAATTCGAAATGCTCATTTGGGTTAAACTCACTGTCTTGCAAGACCAATGCACCAGTAAATGCCCATTTAAGCCCTCAAAATAGGACACTAAACAGGGTTAAGTGCTGTATAGGCCTTTTGGTTGGGCTTTAGATAAAATTTCAACTTTAAAACACCGTATTCATGTCTGAGTTGCTTCTCCTTAGTGCAAATTCACTTCAGGATGGAATTCCTTCCACGGGCTGTGATGTCTTGTAGGCAAAGCACTGGAATAGCCCCAAGACATGCGGGTTGTGTTCCTGACTAATCAGTCACTGACCCAGCCTATGTGTGTGCCTCCATTTTTACAAATGGTGAGAATGATCCTGATCTCAGAGGTAAAGTTTTGAGATCTACTGATGAAGAGTGCTGGGTAAGAGCAAGATATCACTATCATTTACTCTGATTAGCCATGGCCATTAAAGCCAGAGCATCTTTGTACAAAGCATGAGGTAATAACCAGTTTCAGAGACTGTGCATCAACTTCATGACAGTCTAGCAGCTTCCCTAGGACTTGAAATTAGGGGAGGTGCAGTGAGGTGTTGGGGTGCTCACTAAATTGGTATAACACTGTTACTAGCTGACAACAGGGTGGTGGTGGAAAATATAGAGGGTGTGCAGGGGATAGGGATCCTCTTTAGAAATCCCTGTGTTTCTCTCTCAAAAATCCCAGGGTTACATTTATTTGTTTGGGACCCTCTGCCAGACCATGAGAATCTGTATATCTCTTTCCCTAGGAAGGTAAAATGACCTTTTCCAGTGATTCTCTGTCTACTCTGGTGGTTCTTTTGGGTTACAGATAGCCCTATACTGGGGTCTGCAACTTGCGGCTCCAGAGCTGCGCCGCATGAGGCTCTTTGGCTGCCCCCCTTGCAGCTCCGGACTCCAGGGGACCTTGCACTAGGGGAACCTATGCGTGGCCCACGCCAGTCTCTGGGCTCCCCATCACCAGTGGGAGACGCTCTGGGGGGCCTGCTTTTGTTTCCAGGTTCCCCCTTCCCCACTAGGGCACCTTGAAGCTGGCAACATGGTCCAGCTCCCCCTACCAGGATGCTACACCCATTGTGGCCCTCAAAACACTTGGTTATTGAAAGCATTTTTTAAAATGGCTCTTTTTATTTTTTGGGCTGCTGACCCTTGCCCTATACTTTGTCTTCCCTTTGATGAACAAACCAACTTGCATGTCTATCTGCCAAAAGCTGGGTCTATTCTTCCATTAACTGATATGTTGAACTAAGGAGGACAATCTCCTCAATAAAAATGAGGACATCCAATTATGCTTTATTATTTGTCCATAAAATTCTTCAGTTGCCTTATGTGGCTGCTTTTCTTAAGGCATGGTTAATGACCAGTTCAAATAAAAGTGGGGGCATCCTACACATTTGCCCATACTCCAGGTGTCTGCAAACCACTGGCTGATACTGTTACTGCTGTTGATCTCACACCCCGTATGATCATCAATATGGTCGATTTATTCTAATAATTTTAACATTCCATAATTCTGGAAAATTATAGAACTGAACACGAGGTGATGGCCACTCCACACTTCATTCTATGATAAGTTTGAGACCAACAACATGGTTTGCACAGGAACTCAATGGTCTGAAATCTGTTTATTCCACCCTAAGTGTAGACCTATTTTAATGTTTATTTTAGGCAAATTTTATTGCAAGTATCTGTACCCTGAGGATTTGAAAGTATCTGTCCATCAGTGAAAGGCAAGTGTACAATTCCCTTACCCGAAACCTTTTAGATTCCTCTTCTCCCATTCACTGCCATATGGACTAGCCTTCTGGCTAAAACGTTTTCAGTTCCATGACAGTGATGTTCACCTCTGTACAGAGGGTCAGCATGAGGAGGCCTAGGCATTAGTGAAGATCTGTTATGAGAGCGTGAATGATGCAGAATGGTGGATTTTACCCAAATGAACCTATGTGGTAACCAAAATAGAAACTACTGCTGCCAAGCCCTGTCTCTAATATGGCACTGTATTTAAAGGGGTGCATTACTTCCTATGTGTTATCTCATTTTCACATGCTAAGCCTATATATCTGAACAAACTGGAAAGACCTTTCCTATAATTTATTTCCATCAGGTGCCTTCAAGCTCCAGATAAGATCAGGGCCCCATTGTGCTGGGCTTTGTGTCCACACGTCTCTGTCCTGAGGAGCTTAACAGGGTATTGGGCGAAGAGCAGGAAGGGCAACATAGCCCCAGAGAGGTGAAGTGACTTGGCAAAGGTCACGTAATGGGTATGATTGAAATGCAGGAAATCCAGTCATGGCCTATCTGCTAGACCAGAGTTTCTCAACCATTTAGATACAAGGAATTGGCTTGCTATCTTCCTGAACTGTGCCAGAGAGATCTTAAGGACCTGTGCTGGTTCCCAGACCTGTCACTGAGAAACAGTGCACTAGATTCTGCTGTCTTGCATGGCTGTGATGAATGGTCACTCGTATCTCCCTGTAGGTGTGCACGGGCCTTTACAGTCAGCCAAGAGTGGCAGACAAAGGGCAAAACAAATAAGGAGTCCTGTGGCATTTAGACTGCAGAGTTTTTGCTTGGGGGAGAGTACTCCATGATACAAAATGTGAGCAGAGACGCGGGTGGTTGTGGTGGCTATCGATGGTGGAAGACTGGTGTGGGGAAGGGGGGTTGCACATGTGTTTTCCAGGGTGAGAGGGGTGGTGCATTAATAGGCAGGCTGTCCCAGGCATGAAAGGTAGAATGAGCAAAGGAGAGAAGTCACAATGGAGCTGTCAGGACAGGAGTCGAAGACAGATCAGAGAAGATAGTAGATAGAAATGAGGGCTGCGGTGTATCTGGGGTTTGAAAATACGCAGTGCCTGGAAGCTAAAAGCAAAGGCATGAACTTTTTTAGGAAGGAGAGGATCCCAGGGCAAGAATTCAGGGAATGGAGGAGACAGAACAGCCTGAAAGGAAGAACTGTGGATCTCCCCATTAATCAGGTGCTCGGAAATATGGGCGCTGGCAGGGAGGATGCAACCTAGGGAGTTCTAGGGGAGGGGACTTTGTCTCTTGAATCTATGCTAGGTACTGGTCTCTCCAGAAAAGGGTTGTCACATCAGATCAGACAGCACTTTGAAGGTGGGGGCTTGGTCTTTTTTGTGAAATGAAAACGAGGGCTTCTGTCCAATGTCTTCACTGCCTTTGGCTTGCAGGAGCCTTCATTTGTCACCAGAGAAAGGAATTTCAATATATGAAAAGCGTTTCAATGTGGGCAAAAGCTTTTGGTGAATGTCAGCATAATTTAACCATGATTTAAGGTCCTTTTCCCTTGATTTGTTACATTATGCCTCTCCATCACCGACCCTGTAGGTCTCCTTGCTTTTCATCTCACAAGTCCCATCACTGATTCATTCTCTCAGAATACATGGGAGAGGCAGAAAAAGCATAAAGCATCCCATTCGGAGATGATTTACTAGACTTTGGTTTGGAAGCAAGGTAGGAACAGCAGACACGTGATGAGCTTCCGTTGTGTGTGTTTTCTTTGTAAAGAAATATAAAGCGATGAATCTGAACTTCAGGCTTCTTCAGGGAGCATGCTCTCAGAACAATACCACGCTGTAGGACTCTTGGGTCTCGCTACTCTCTGGATGCAGTACCATGAGGCTTATGGAAGCACAGAAGAGTAGAGCTAGAATTGACATTGTGAACAAGAATGGCAGCATGCTTTTTACAATAATAGATGTCACTGTCATGAGACTGCTGGTGGGTTTTGCTTAGAGAAAAAAGCCTACAGAAAAGCAAGGTCAAAGACCACACTGGTGGTGGTGATGGTCTTGTTTCTTCATTTTTTTTGCCAACATCCCTGATCAAGAGTGTACTAGATTGTTAGTCTTCCTGTAGACTGGCCGTGAGGAACTTTGGTACCCACAGTGTTTGGAGAAAATGACTAGCATGCATCAGGCATCAGAGGCTCTCGTTTGGGAGCAAGGAAACGATTAAAATTTCAGGGAGCGCAACAGGAGGCAAAGGGAGGGGGTGAGTCCCAGCTCCACTTCATGACTTGCCAACTCAGTATGTGAACACTGGAAAGGAGGTAACGTAACACAGAGAGAGATCTGATGACTGGCCCTTTTTATTCTCATTCTCAGTATTCATCAAGCTACTGCTCCCAGTATTCTGTACTGCGGTGCCAACCCCAGCTTTGTACTGAAATATGCAAAGATGAGTTAGTTCATCCTGTTAGAGACACTTGGCACCAGACTCAGCATGGAAACTATGCTTGAAAGTTGCTCGCTGGAAAACTTCAGAGAAAAGGCCATTCTACAGTTATTGGCAGGTCTAATCTCTCTGAGCCCCTCCATGGCTACCTCCATGGCTAATACTTGATTACACCCAGATTTGTATGTGGGTGGGAGTAGATTCCACACATAGTAGTGTAGTTAATAGACTAGATTCCTAAATCCATCCTTCTTGATTTACACTGACTTGCACCCACTGTTTATGATTATCTTGGGGCCCATCCATTATGAGAGACTAGGGGAAGTAGCTGTCTGTAGCAAGAAAGGATTACAATTGTTTGGTACAGAAAGAGCAGCATTATCCACACCTTAAAATATTTGGAATTATCTAAGAAAACCATTTTGGAGAAAAATAAGAATCTTTTGAGCTTCTGTCTGCTCGTTTTAGAACTGAATCTGAGCCAGACTCCCTCCCCCCCTTCCTAAACTCCCCTTCCCTCCTCCTGCAAGTTGAAATATTTTTTCTACTCTGATTCCCCCTTCCCCCCCCCCCAAACACCTCTGTCTTCCAGCACACTCTGAAAGAGAAAATGCAGATATACCGCCAAAAATGAATTCTAGCTTTATCATTACCTTGGGTAGAAATGAAAGTGCCAGAAATATAATATAATATATTATATATAGGTTTTTATCATGAGCTTTTTAAAAGGTCACTAAATTTTTGAGAGTTCAGATAAGCATCTTAGCTTTTGGATGCTTAACAGAACAAAACCAAACTGGATATTTTGGTGGGAGGGGTTTTCTTATCACTGTCTACTTTTTCTGTCTTTTTGTTCTATCTGTACCTCTTATAAGGCAACCCCATAATATCTAGGTACCAACTAATAAACCTGGTAGGGGGAAAGAGGGGAGAGAAATTTTCTCTGTATTTTTAACACAAAATTAAATAAAATCTATTCACTTCTCTAATTTGGTCAAAAATGATAAATTTTGTATAAACTTTTTATTTCAATATTTTTTTTTTTTTTTTTTAAAAAAAAAGATGGTATGTCTCCTACTGTCTTTAATAACTGCTAAAGCTGTTCTCATTCTGGAGATTTGTTTCTACTGCTATAGTCAACTACTCACTTGGTGTCTGAGCCCTGAGAACAGGTTCTTTCAAAATCTTCAGGTTTTCTGCAGTTCACTAGCAGTGATGGTCTTCTGTCCTAGTTCATCTGTGAAAAAGCTTTGGAGAAAGATAATCTCTGTAATAGTAATGGCCAAACTGACTTCTGGTACAGCTCCTGTGGTAATACACCAGCCTGGAAATTTGGCCTCCAAGTAGGAGTATAACGCATGTTTTCCAAATTCAGAAACCAGGTGAACTATGGAAATGAAAAGTAACTCTCTTGAAGTCCCCTCTCTGATGGGATCACATTCCTGTTTGGGTTAATAACATATGTTTGTGTTTGGTGAAAAGAGGCTGGGCCAATACACTCTGAAGATGGAGGTCATCTTATTGTCTACTGGCCAGGTGCTGTACAGACATGAGCTATTATCATACAGCCCCACTAACGTGTTCCAGCCCCAATCTGCTCAAAATACCATGGTGCTTATGGCCTCTGTAACAAGACTGGCAGTGAGACCTGAGTCTTCAAGACTTCTAAAGGGACTCAGAATAATTACAAGGAGAATAGGAAGAGGCCACATGAGCAACACTTGTATAGTAGTCTGTCTTAATTTTTTTTTTTTTTTTTTTTTTTTAGACAGTTGAACACAGGGAGGTAAGATTTGCAAGGTGATGGAATTTTCCTGTGATTGTTTGGGCTTGTCTCTGTCACAGGAATGCTCACAAGATGCAACATGCTTCCTCAGCTATTGTCTGGCTCCATTCAACCTCCGGGCGGAGGCAGCCGCAGCTGCTGCTGCTGCTCTGAAATTTTAATGTGACATTTTCCTCATTATTATTTCTCCCTGGCCCTCCATTCCCTTCACAATGTTTTTCCTTTCATTTCTGCCCCCCATCACTTTCCTATAACCACCTGCCTGAACAGCACATGGCTATAGTGATGTCTTCTGAAAAAGAGGCATTGCTAAAGGTGAAACAGCTGTGTCATGGGAAAACAATTGTGTGTGTCTTTTCTTGCTTCTTTATGATGAAGCACCAAAAAAAAAAAAAAAAGTTCCAACCAGTTTATTTTCCAAGAACAATGTTTCTCTCTCTCTCTCTTTTTTTTTTTTTAATGACAAATACAGGGCTAGATTCTCCTCTCATTGGAATCAAGGTAAATCAGGAACAATTTATTTGCAATAATTTGTTTAAATTAGCATAAGTAGGAGAGTCAAATTCAGCAAATCTAACCTTCCAAGTTTTGCTGGAGGACTAAAGAACCAGAGAAGGTATGACACCTAAGAGACCAAAACTTGAGCAACTGATATCAGGGAGGATTTTTTATTCAGATTTAAAACTTTTTTCATCTGTTTAACAACCTTTTAACTCCAAAGGCCTATCACACATGGAACAGTCTCTGTACAAGTGCTTTTAGCTGGGGGTTGAGAGGTTTCCCATTCCAACCCTAAGGAGTTCCCTCACCAAAGGGACAATAAAACTTGACAGGATTTAAAAGCAAACAGATTTTTCAAGTGCTATTAAACAAGCGTTGCGCTTTGTTAGTGGAAGGCAAAGTCAAATATATCCTCGCCCTCATATTCCTAACTACAAATTAATCCCAGTCTCTCTTTCGTGGATCTAGGTGTAGACAACTGCATCCCTCTCGAATATGTATTTCTCGGGTTGGTTTGATCATTTTGCCAAGACGCTGAGTTGTTTACCTTTTGTGCAGCCTCTGGAGGCTTTTTCATTTTCTTCTTTCTAGGAATTTCAAATAGATCACCAGATTAGAGTCCCTCTTTTAAAACTGGATTCCACATTGCTCATCACTGTTCCCTCAGCTTTGCATGCCTCAGTTCAAGCAGTTCTATCCTTTGAAATGCAAAGGTCCAAGTCAAAACCTGTCAGCAAGGAAGCTGCATGAGTGAGTGAACATTGGGCCTCCATTACAATATTCAGAAGCCTTGTTTTCTCAAGAAACCATTATAAATATGCTGCGCTGTGTCTTTGAGTTCTGAGTAGAACCCACAAAGTCACTGAATTGTCGTCTTTTGAAGCCCTCCTTAAAAAATCACCTCTGCCATGATGACTACATGTCAATCCACAAAGGCTAGGAATGTGTGGGAAATGGTCTTTGATGAGCTATTTAGTACTGTAAACAAGGAGTCCTGTAGCACTTTTAAAGACTAAAATTTATTTACCTCATGAACTTTCATGGGAGAAAATCCCACTTTGTCAGATGCTTTGATGCTTTCAAAGGATTTGACAAAGTGGGATTTTCTCCCATGAAAATTCATGGAATAAATTTTTAATTTTTAAAAGTGCCACGGGACTTCATGTTTTTGCTTAACTAGACTAACACGGCTGCCCCTTTGAAACTACTTAGTATTGTTTACTGTACCTTGTCTTCTTCCCCTGACACTTTGAGTTACCTGTTGCTATCTCAATAAAGGAATAACGTGTAAGAGCTGTGGGGCAGGTTGTGCATTTTCTCAGATATTTCTGTACAGCACCTAGCCAATGGGAGCCCAGTCCTTGGTCAGGGGATTTAGGTTCTGCTGCAATAATACTTTTAGGCTTTAACAACATACAGGGGAACAGTTAGGTTTTCTTTCACATCCCCGTTACAGAAAGCAGTAAAGCAAACTTTGATGCCAAAGCAGACATTTTAGTTCTAGTTATAATACTCGAGTATGGTTTTGATTTCAGTTATTTAGAATTAGATTTTTTTAAAACCCTGACAACCTATAATTACAATTGAACCTTTTGTGGAGTGTAAATCTAGTAATTAAGTAGTTTCAGAAGTTTTTAATTCACTGGGTAATTAAAAAGGAAAATGTTGTATGTTAAGGCAGTGAACAATGCCATTGAGTGTTCACGGTCTTAAGTTATCAATGGAACTTTTAGTAGAATGATTTTTCTATTGATTCGTGTGGTTTTAAGAGGTAATCCTTTTAGTGCACAATCATTACCGGTACTTAATGACTTCTCTCGTAAGCCACCAGTGAAGTTTGGATCAATAGAAACAAGCTGACCAGAGGGCTCCTGGCCGCACCCAGGTGAGACATGTCTGTACAGTGAAGAGTCTCTGGTTACTAATGTCTAAACTAAAAACAGCTAAGTGCCACAGAAAAAACAATGTAAATAAATAAAAGGCAGGGTCAAATCTTGCAATCCCTATCAAGGGCTTAATCCCACGTGCATTAAAGTAGTGGGAGAGGCTTTCGTTGACTGGGCCAGTAGGGACCAGACAAGACTTCTCATATGGCCGTGCTCTATCAGACATCATTAGTAAGATAAACCTGGCTGAAGTCTATATAGGGCCTTAATCTTCCCATCTTGAAAGTTAGTGAGAGTTTTGGTGTTGACAGGTAGGCCCTTTTGTACACCGACTGCAGCCATTGCACCAAGGTGCACCAGTGCAAATTTCTACTGTAGGCAGCTTAAATTGTGATTTCTGCCCATTTGCACCTTTGCTGGGCTTACAGCTAGGCTTGACTGCATCACTAGTGAAAATTATGGCTTGGAGTGGTTTATCCTGCCTGTGTAAAAGGTTTCTAGTGGTGTAATCACACCACTGATTGTATCACACAAATCTGTGAAGAACCTCATAAGGTGCTAGTTCATCTCCTGGCACCTTGTTCATACCTCAGTAACCCAAAGAGCAAGAGAAGAAATTACCTGGAAAATGAAACTCAGCTTAGTTGGCCTTTTTTTTTTTTTTTAAAGGCACTTAGGATGTCTTTACTGAAGAGTATAAGAAAATATTTAGTTATTGGTGCCTCATGCACTTCTAAGCAATTTAAAAACCATAATGAATTCAGAGCACATTTATAAACTCAATTAAGGCAGCTCACCATAAAGCACATTTAATACTATTTAGAGTCACATTGTAAATACACTTCAGTAGTTGGATTGTGTGGTTAAATCAAACATCTTAATAAAACCCCATTATCAAACAAAGCAGTTTAAAATAAAATTAGTATGACTTAAAAAAAACCAACAAGAATTTTTCTCATACTGTAATGTTGCTTTTTAATGTAACACTTGTAATTTAAATAAACATTTTAAAACACATTAGCAAAGTTCTGTTTTCTCTAGTGTAGGGTACGGAACTAAAGAGATTTTTTCCCTCAAATCCTTATCAACTAGGAGCTATGATTTCATGTTAGAAGCTTCCTTTTAACTGGGCAATTACAATAGTGTCTGGGAGACCCCTGTTTATTATTAACTCAGTGTAGTGAAGCCATGGGATGTTGAATCCTAATCCAGACTGGGACGCATTCCAGACCTGGGTTCAACGAGGTGTACGTATGTTGCTTGTAGCAGGATTTAGGACAGCTCAGAAGAATAATGGGGTAGCTTATTGCTGTTTTAATTTTACTTATTGCTGACATTTTAATAAGAAGCTCCTGTTTGCTGATCACTATCATGCTGATATCTGTGTTTGGAATATTGTTCAGGTATACATTGCTATTGACTGACATGTCTCAGTGCTGAGATGAAGGCACAGGTCATTAGTCTGCTGTAGTTCTATTAACTTCAGTGGATTTGCACCCACTGAAGATGGTCCTCAAAGTATTAAATTCATCCCAACTGTAACTGCACAGTAGTGTTACATCAGTGAGGATGAACCATTGTCTGTCTTGTAAATGAAAAGTTGGTTTCAGTTCTTGATGTGCTTTCTCAGATGAAGTGACTTGAGCCATGTGCATTTGCAGACTTGGTTCCCATTAAAGCTCCCTCTTTCTGATGTTTAACGTCGCTTGTGTCTAAACTTGCTGCTAATAATGGATTGCTGGCTGCTGTTCTTAGGTCTCCTCCCTTCCACTTTGTAATGGCAGAAGTCTTCAGTTTCACTGCTGGCTCTGGTACTCGCCAGCAGTCCCAAGAGAGGTTCAACTGGATGAATATCTCCTTGTGAAACTCACAAGAGATGTTTCTAACTTGACACTGGTCCTCTGTAGAAATGCCATGGTCAGTACAGTTACTGTATCTGACCAGCGGTTAAGCAGGTGAGTCTAAGAAGTGGTGCTTTTTTGCAAATCCAAGTTTGGGGGGTTGAATGAACCTCAAAAGTCAAAGCAAACCTTAATTGCTTTGTTCTAATACCATACACTCCTTCATTATTTCTACATGAAACCATTGAATTGGAGAAAAGGAGACATTACAAAAGTTATCGGAGTTTGGAAGACTTTCTCTGATATAATTTATTTCCATGATTTCTTTCACCCTTCCAGGATGAGTCAACTTAAAAAAAATAAAAAAAATAAAAAAAAAAATCCTCCCTTTTCTTTTAGATAGTGCTGCCTCTGCTATACGTTGGGTCAGAAGACATACCCGCGATGTTCTGTTGCTTAAGTAGGGGCAGCCCATATGCAGTATATTCTATATGTATTATTTCATTAGACTTCAATCACTGTCTGTGTTCCCTCTTTTATCCCCCCACCCTTCTCCTAAGCAGACCACAAACATGATAACATTTGAGCATGACATGAACTTTCAACTCTACCGTGTTCAAGTGGGTTTGGTATTGAGCATAATGTGTGTGCTCCTCTCTAACAGTGTTTTACCCTAACCTATACAGTACACACTTCTAAGCCCAGGATTTGTCTGTCTTCAGTTCTGCCAATGTACAGAGCCTGAATGCATGCAACTTTATCAGATACAGCCCTAAAACCTGGTAGAGGTTTGGAATCCAAACTTGTATCTCATCCTTGCTCTTTGACCCATCTCTATAATGAGTTGAAGGAAAATGCCAGATCTACAGTAAGCATACCCCAAATTTTCTGGAAGATGGAAGCCAGGGTAGGCTTTTGAAATATTTAGATCTTGAATTTTGTGGCTTTTATTTATTCGCTTTTATTAACAGAGTACTCACTTTATTTTCTCTTGGAACCCACTCAACTATAATACTACATGATGGCTTCCCCAGTGTGAAGTCCATTAAGGTGATCAGTAGCTGGTGGTTGTGTTGATTCATATTTTCGTTCTTTGTTGGTACTTCCTCCCATCTCAAACATGGGTCAATTTCACTTGGCTCACTGTCTAATCTTATGGTTACCCAATACTTTGTATATATTTGGGGATTACAATGGACCTGATTTTCAAATCAGGCCTCCATTTTGCACCCACAAGGAATGAGCTGGGAAAATCTGAGCTAAATTTCATGCTCAGAATTGTGATGTGAAATCATCCATAGAAATAGAGGACTGCCTTGAAAATTAAGCCAGTAATTACCTATCTATTAAATAGTCAAGATGGGTGAGGTAACTTTGTTTAAGCAATTGATGTTGTTGAAGGAGCGGAACTTGTGAGCTTCCACACAGCTCTTCTTCAGGTATGAGAGAGGATCTTAGACTGACAACTAGGGCAAAACAGATTTTTAAACATAAGGCGTTAACACATGTTCAAGAGACCCTTCAAGCTGAAGTGTGTGGTTAACACTTCTGTAGTCAAAGGACTGAGAAGGGTTAGTAAGTTACCGATTGTCATAATGCACCAAAAATCCAGTGTGTTTTCTGACTCTATGAATTTTAATTTCCAGCAAAGTTTGTTTATTGATGCTTCCAGGTTTGTCTTTTGAAGGTGGTGGTCAAGTTTCCTTTTGAGGACAAGGACTGAGACGTCAGATATGGAGTGATTGTTTTGTGCAAAGTGTTCATCCCTAGGTGATAGGGTGTGTGCATCTATTCAATTTACTATAGGAAAATGTGACACGAAGATCAGAGGAATAGAATCGGCTCCAATTCTGCGAGGTTCTTCAAGACGTTTATGAACACAAGCCATCTTCAAAGATGACAAGGGACGTTATTTCTGAAGGGTCTTGAGCAGAGGCAGCTTTTGGGGTAGGTGAGGCAGGCGTACGCCTAGGGCTCTGAGCAGTAAGAGTCCCCATCACCTGCTTTGCATACCCCAAAATCTGCATCTGCCTCAGTTAGCAGCAGGAGGAGAAACTGGGGCTGGCAACAAGGAGTTGGGACTGGCGGCAGGGGAAGGTTGGGGCTGGCAGTGAGGAGCTCGGGTGGCGGGGTTGAGGTGGTGGAGAATAAGGGCCATGGAGGGAGCCCCCATAATGGGACTATATGGGGCCCTGTGATGGGCCTTCACCTAGGGCCTTCTGTAGCCAAAGGCCGCCTCTGGTCTTGAGAATGTTTTCAAGATCTGCTAAAGAATCAAGGTGAATCTTGTTTGTTTTCTGACCTCATCATGGGAATGTCCAATGTTGTGATGTTTTTAGCTGAGTCATTTATAGTTAGCATTTCACAGATGCCTCTCGGTGATCTGTGCATGGCCATGCAAAGAAGCTGTAATTCTCCTGTACTGAGGTCACTCTGATTCACCCGTTTGAAGACAGCGCAACAGAACTGCCATTCAGCATGAGATTTTTATGTACGCCTCACAGACGGCAAAGAAATTAAGAGAATAAATTGCTACTTGCCATGGCATAACCTTTTCCTGGGCATGGGACACCAGTGTGTACATGAACACAAAATCACATTGCTTCCCTCTTTCTTGGAATATCACACATTAGAAGCATTTGGGGTCTCATTTTCAGAATACTTACTCAGGTTCCATTGGCTTCAAATGGAGTTTTGTTTCTGAACGCTCCTGAAAACTGGGCCCCTCTTATATTTCCTTCTAGTCTTTGTACTGCTGTATAAAATAGTGGGGTTTGTTGCATTGAGTTTGTTTGAGAGGAGCTTTTGTCCAAGTCCTTCATCTCGTCTGATTCTGGTCCCCTACTCAGAACTGGAGAGCATCCAGCCATTGCACAACCCCAGTGAAGTTGTATATTAGAAATGGGCAAGGGGTTGGAGATTTCTTTCTGCAGCCTGTTATCTTCTCTCTCATTTCCATACCTGGGTACTATGGCTTTTTCATGTGGTTTTCATTCATCCTCCCACAGTACAGACAACCATAGATTTTGAACAGGGTTTCATCTCCTTTCCTCCTTCCTTTACAAACCTACCTCCTCCCTTTCCTGCAGCAATCTACTGGACTGAAATATATCACCATCAGCTTGATGATGAAGATCTCCCTTTGAACAGCAGTGCTGGCTGGGAGTTAGGCTACTAGTGTTTCTCAGGCAGAAAAGATGTGGAGCGTTTTCACCATAAAACCCTAGTTCCAGCTAAATGGAAGTAAATTTCCATTCAATTCCTCTCTTCGTTTGGTATTTTTGCTTACAAAAGCTGAATCCGTAACTTTGGGAAGGCATCCATACATGCAGTCCTCTTAAAAGAACTGGCATTGGCAATTGGTAACAGCTTTTATTTGCTGTCCATTAATGTATCATTTTCTTCTCTAGTACACTCAATCTGCAGCTCTCAAAACATCTCATGATCATGAGACAAGGCTCACAACAGACAATTATTGCTATTCCTGGTATATAGATGTAGAAGCTGAGGCTCAAAAAAGTTAAAGCTGTTTTCTAAGATGACACAGAGTGAGGGCAGCAATGTAACTGTTATCTTTTGCTCTTTAACAACAGTGAGAGGATTAAAAACCACAGAGGTTCCTAGTAACCGTATGTGATAAACTGTGTGAATGAATCCTGATACGTCAAATACGTTCAGAAGAATCTTCAAAGGTCTTTGTTTATTCAATGATTTTTAATATACTGACTTCTTTCAAGTGCACTCCTTCTGTTGTGATTTTGGGGGGAGAAGTTGCATCAATTCTCCAAAAGTTTCAGCCTGTGTCTGAATCCTTAGTTTTATAACATGCAGAGGTTTTTAATGTTTGGTGCTCAAATCAGGCCATGAGTTTTGCTACATTATTGCAGCTATTGACCACTGTATGAATGATCTTCATTGACCTGGAGAAACTGTTAGTAAGCTAAGGTCCAAACAAGTAGTCCTGTTTAGTCTAGGTCATTAAAACAAATAAACAAGGGCCCCCTGTAGCTACCAAGCAAAAGGAAGTGTTGCTTTTTCAAGAGAGACTTAGTATCCCAGTTTATATACCACTGTCAGCAGGACCCCTGAAAGAAACAGAAAGAGCTATCTCCTATTTCATTTCAGTGACTGTTGAAAAACTTCTTTGAAATGAGTTATTGGTTTCTGTCCACATTCTAGTGGAGAAGTGACCACATTAGAAATATCCACAGCTTGCCCCTTTGCTGGCAGTGAGAACAAAAAATTGAAGAGGTCCCGGAGACTGAATTGCACCTCTGAATAGGAGTGTCTTTCCGAGTCTGCAAAAGTGGTGCAACAGAAGTAACTTTACTGATGTCCCCATTATACTGCTCCTGTGACAGCAGAATGCTACCACCAAATGAAATCCCTTTCAAGTCATTTTTCGCAATTGTCTAGCCTCGGCCATCTGTAGCAACGGAGATGGCACACAATGGATTGAATACTGTTTATGCAAATATAAATGTTGTCAGGGTGTTGGTTTTTTTCAAGATCCAGCTTGTCAAAGGTTTTGGGTTGACTGACAGAATTATAGAGCTAGTGACTAGTAGGAGCTTGACGTGGCCTGTGCAGCTGCCAGAGATCTGCAGATAGTTTCCTGCTTTTCACAAAGCTACACCACTGTCTGCTCGATGATCTCCAACCTTTACTAAATCGTGAGGACCCCAGGTCTGTCACCCTTATAGACTGCCAGTGACGTGCTGCCACTTCCTTTCCGTCCCCTCACCCTCCAGGCTTAGCACAGAATAGCTGGCACTCAGCAGCAGCTGACATGTTATGCTGATAAAGCATCTGACAGTGGGCATTTGGACCATGAAGTGCACCACAAGTTCAGCCCCTTGCACTAAATCAGTATTATTTTTTTTAAAAAATACCAACAATAATAAGTGATAGAAGCCATAAAGGAAAGTTTTGCAGATAAACAGCTTCTTGCACAGAGAGAAATTGAAGAAAAGGCCTTTAAATGAATTGGGTGATGTAAAGAAAGCTTTCAAAAATATTTTAAACTACTTCAGGACTGGCAAAAGAGTTGGATTGAGAATCATAGTGGAAATATTATAAGAGCATTAGAGTCCCTCTAACAGTCGCCAAAGATTTCTACTATCTTTGTTAGTTTCAGCATAATCTTGTCTAGGTTTCCTCCCTGGTCAAAACCAGCTGGCAAGATGGCCATTTAAAAAGTTGCTTGCGTCAGGACTCACAGAAATAAACATTTTCATAAATGCTGACATTGGATTATCTGTCTGCTTGAGTGTTGATGATTCTTTCCCCAAATGTTGAAAGCAACAGTGGTCAGGAAGAATGAACAGAGTGTGTTGTCTATATTTATGAAGTTAATTTGCAACTTTCAATCCAACAAATGTTTATAAATACCATTCTGCAGCATTTGCAGAACTCTGACCCAACAGAGCCATTGCTTTGCTCTAATGCTTAGCTGGCCGGGTGGAGCCACGGAATATCATCATATGGACTTTTCACTGTGGAACCTCATAGAAAGGCTTCAATTTTATCTATGATAGGTGCCATGCACAAAGTGGTGATATGTGCATCCCTCGATGCTGGCCGTTGTGAATAAGCGGGATGCAAATGGATAGAGTTACTAGATGTCAGGCAAAAGGAGGACATGTCTTCCTTTTTACCTTCACATCCTATATCCAGTAGGCATTTTTAAAAATACATGATTTTGTCTGGCTTTTTACTTACAGGGGTTAAAGTATACTGGAATGCCTGGGAACACCCTGTTTGTAGGGGGAAGCCTTCCAGGGCCCCCTAAAAACAGAAGAATGTTAAATTAATCATACATTTTCTCAATGTGTCCTTCAGTGTTCTCCTTTTGTACTTCCCTGTCCTCCTCTCCATGCTTTGGTATCTGGTAACCCTACAAATGGATCATTTTTAGAGGCATTTTCCTGGGGTGGAAGAGTTGTATTCTTTTGCTCTTCAGTAGAACTTGATGGCAGGAAAGACCCCAAACTTCTATAAAACGAAAAGTAAAGGCTCAGGCAAAACTCTGACTTAGCTCAGATCATATGGCAAGAAAAAGGTGGATAAAATTTTGATTTATTTACTTTATAATTGTCATGCACCTAGGGACTTCTTGACTTTGGCTCACTCTAGATGTATAAATACGACAGGAAAAATGCTTCTAATGTTGTTTTGGCCATTTCTAACCTGGAAGCAGAAAATTGGCCCCTTCACAGTCTGGGATCTCTCCTGGAATCAGAAACGTATTGCTTGAATTAAAAGCTGTGAAATGCGTAAATGGTCATAAATAGCATCCAAGAATAGTGTTCAGCACATAGCACTCCAGCCCAATAACTCATTTGTGACACAGAGCAAAAGAAGGGTGCAGAACTGGGTACAATATTCAGTGACCTGGTAGATCTTTTCCAGTTCTGATTTCAGTGATTCTTTTTCCACCATGATTTTGGATCAATATAGACACCTAGTGGCCAGCGAGAGCCATCAATTGTTTTATTCCCTGGGGAAATACTTGTAGGGGGGAGAGGCAGTGTGCTATCTCTAGTTTTATTTTTTTTAAAAGTGGTGGGGGATGGGGGAAAGAACAAAGGAAGATTTCACTGCTGATGCTTATCTAAATCTTACATTTCCTTTGCTCCTAATTTGCCTTGAGTCTTTATCTTCTCCTGAGTGAGCATTATCTTGTGAGGACTGGGGGGAGGGGGAGGGAAATAAGGCTGTTTATGTAACCATATGGATTCTTTTTTGAAAGCTGACATTATCTAAAAATTGTCACTGAAACCAATTTGTGCAAATTAACAACTTTATCAGCACCGCAGAAATCAGGTTAAAATGGCTTAGAATAAAACTGATAAAAAGAAAAAAAGCTGCAGAGGAACAAAAGTGGCCAATAATGTAATAAGATAACATTGCAAATGATTAGTGAATATTAGAGAGGATGCTTGCAAGGAATTGGCTCAATCTCGTAAATGAGTAAAGAGAACTTCAACCTCTTACCTATTATGTATGCATCTTTGCTTTTCTCCACTGGCATGTCTCTCATTAACCTTCTTATTCAAAATATCTTCTCCCTGCGTGCATTCTCAGAACTTTATCTGCTGCTTTGAGTAGGAAAAAAAAATGCTTTCTACACTAATATTTTATAGATTCCAGTTACCCCCCTAAAGCTAATGTGCAGCGAGTGAGCAGGGTTTTATTCTGGCTCCTGGGTCACATATACTACTTTCAGGTTTCAGAGTCCACTGCAGAATCTTTATTATTTCGGGTGGTGATGATAAGGAATCAATCACTGGTGACGGTATTTATTTAATTTGGCAAAGAATACTTCCTTGTTAAAATGGGCAACAGCAAACTCCAAAACTAACTGCCCAGTCTGCAGAACCATACAAATCTGGATCCAGATTTGCCTGATGATGACATACTCTCCATTTGGCAGTCTTCATTTGGGTTATCTCATGTATGTAACCAGTAAGGGAATTAAACCTCCCTTCAGATTTTTCAAGCCCATCATTTGAGAGACAAAATTGCTAACGTGCTTTGGCTCAAACTGCCTGGTCCAAAAGCAGAAACATCCACATGCTTCAAGGCTTGACACACAGTGCTGGGAAGTTCAGCTGAAGCAATGGGAGCTCACTATGCTCAGGTCAGACCCTGAGTCAAATGCACTCTTGGTGTAGCTCCAGCAGAGCCGGTGAAGGAACCACCAGGATGAACCTAGCTCTCTCCTTTGGAGTCATGGTTACAGTTAAAACATCCAGGTGGCATCAAAATGCTAAGCTCATCACAATCTTCTCCCAGTTGCCATAGCGATTCCAGGAAATACATTTTGTGGCCAATGGTAATTTTTTTTTTGTGCTAATGAAATGGACATCTTTTTTCAGCAAATTGAATCACAACTAATTGAGCAGTAATCAGCTCAGGCCCCCAAGTTCAGATAAATATTGCCTTCCTAATATTTTGTAGAAATGCAGAATCCATTAAATATCTTCAAATGAGATTTTATTTTAATTAGTGGAGTCTTAGCAAACTACTACAAGCAACCCTAGTGCTATCTCACAAAGCTTTCCCATTTAGCACTGGGTGGGGGAGGGGGTTTATTGTCAATTAATTCAAGTTCTGATAGCATTTATGGTTTGTTCTTCACTTTAGGAATAAATATAAAGAACCAGCAAGTGAACAGATCTGTCTTTAATTCATTCATAATCTTCTTCCATAGATTTTTTTTACAGAAGTCAAAAAGTGGCTATGCTGTCAGATGAACCTGGGGAGTTGGAAGGCATTTTATTTATATTGCAGTGAATGCTCCTGAAAGATTTTATAAAAAGGTTTCAACTTAAATGTCCTCCAATAAGAATGCATAGCATTTTAACTATTGCAGAATCCTCCCACTCTCACTCTCCAATACTTTCCCTACCCCATGTGGAATTTTGTACTTGGAAAGGAGAAAGTCCCAGAGACTGCACAAAGTCCAGTAGGAATTTTGCTATTGCTATTGCTTTTGCAGATAAGTTACCTAGATGCTGCTCTGATGGGGGATTAATCTAGAACCCTAAGATGCAGCAATACGACATGGAAGCACAACGCAAAAATTTCCAGAGGGGTAGCCATGTTCACCTGCATATAGCAAAAACAGGAAGAGTCCTGTGGCACCTTACAGACTAACACATTTCTTCGGGCTTAAGCTTTCATGGGCTCCAACCCACTTCGTAAGAGGCATGAAGTGGAAACGACAGTCGAGAAGTACATGTGCATGTGCTAGGATGGAGGAGGGCAAGTGTTACCAAAGTCAACTCAGTAAGGGCAGAAGGGGCCCATTCACACAAGTCAATTATAAGGAGAGAATGCATGAACAGGGACAACTAGTATTTGTAATGTGCTAACCATTCCAAGTCCCTATTCAGACCCAATCTGATTGTGTCAAGTCTGTAAATCACTTCCAGTTCTGCAGTTTCACGCTGAAGTGTTTTTTGTTGAAGTATGGCAACTTTCAAGTCTGCTACTGCGTGTCCAAGGAGATTGAAGTGTTCTCCTACTACTTTATAGATGTTGCCATTTTTGATGTCTGATTTGTGTCCATTTATCCTTTTGCACAAGGACAGTCTGGTTTTGTCCATGTACCTGGCAGTGGGGCATTGCTGGCACGTGATGGCATATACCGCGTTAGTGGACGTGCAAGTGAATGAGCCCCCGAAGGTGCGGCTGATGTGGTTGGGACCTGTGATGGTATCACTGGAGTTGATGTGTGATCAGAGTTGGTAACGGGGTTTGTTGCAGGGATAGGTTCCTTGGTTAGTTTTCGTGTGGTGTCATGTTCAGTTGCTGGTAAAACTTCAATAACAGACTTCGGCATGAAACTGCAGAACTGGAGCTGACTTGCTAACTTGACACTCAGATTGGGTCTGAATAAGGACTTGGAATGGTTAGCACATGGCAAAAAGTGATTGTCCCTGTTCACACATTCTCTCCTTTTAATTGACTGATGTGAATTGGCCCCTTCTGCCTTAAATGAATTGACTTTGGTAACATCTGCCTCCCTCCATACTGATGCATGTGTATATATCTCTCAACTGTAGTTTCCACTTCATGAATCTGAGAAAGTGGGTTGGAACCCGTGAAAGCTTATGCCTGAATTTATTAGTCTTTAAGGTGCCCCAAAATTCTCATTGTTAATGCAAAAACTGAGAATGTTTAAAGGAAGTCCTTGATCATTTTACTCTCTCAGTCGTGGTTTTTTTAGTTGCTGCTTGTTTTACAGTGCTCCTGAAGATGATGGGTGATTCCACGGACTGGTTTTGGAGCACAGAGCCCTTCAGTTCTAGAACAAAGTATATGCTGTCCTGGCAGTTGATCACAATTAGTTAGCATGAATTTAATGATAATACCCAGATCTTACATAGCGCTTTGCTTCAGTAGATCTCAACATGCTTTACAAAGGAGGTACCATTTCCCCCTTTTCCAGATGGCGAAAGGCAATTGACTTGCCCAGATTTGTTTAGTAGGCCTTTGGTGGATCCTGGAATAGAATTCAGGTCTCCTGAGCCTCAGTCAAGTGCTCTACCCTTTAGGCAACACTGGCACAATTTAATGCTGTGATTTACAATAGAAATATCTGGCATAAAGTCCATTTAAAAATTGTCACTTAAAATGTGTTAGTAAATAACATTTTAAACACATCTTATTTATTCTAACCTGGACATGCTGCAGTTAAAAGCCCGAGTATAAATTTGGTCACAAAGGTAGTTGCCAGCTCATTCCTATTTTTTGATTAGAGCCGGTCAAAAACCAGGAAAATGATTTGAAATAATTCAGTGTTGGAAACTGTTTCCATTTCAGAGGGTTTGAAAAGGATTTTGCTGATTTCTAAGATGCAGACTTTTGTATTGATATAGTTTTTCAAAATTTTTCAATTACCAAAACTTGCAAATTAAAAAAAGTTGAAAAAAATCTTTGTAAATTTTTTGCAATACTATAGTAGAACATTTCATGAAAAATGGAAAATGTCAATAATGCCCATAATTTTTTTTGAGAAGTGTTTTTTTTGAAAAAAGGCTAATTTTCAGTTAAAAGCTTTACATCTGAAAAATCTCTAAACTCTGCTGTCAACTGTGTTGAGAGCTGATGTGAAAAGATTCACAGTCATTTACAGTACACCACAACCAGTTTTACAGGTCCTATAAAACCCAAGCTCCATGCTATGTATACTCGAGCACCATCTACTGGTGCATTATCTATTACCTGGCTATTAACATATATACAAATATTAGTGTGCTTTCCGAACAGATTGTTTAATGTTTAGTGAACTGTGCCAAAGAAATGGTAGTTGTATTTCTGCTTCCTAGCAGAGAAAAGTCTACTTCAAAAAGTCAGTACCAAATTAATTCTTCTCCCAGGGTCCCAAGTCATTCCTCAGCTATGCAGTCACATTATTCCCTTAAGGGAGTTGAGTTTGCAAAGAGGTGGAGAAGAGGGGGGGTCCTTTGGAGAGGCAGAGCTGACCCAACTTTGTGGGCTTCCCGGATAACTGTGCTTCCTGCAGTGCTCTCAAAAACCACCACTTCACTTTACTTGTGGAGTGATTGTAGTTTCGAGCCCTCCACAGTTTCCACAGGACCAGGATGTGTTGCAGGGAGGAGCTTAGTAAGGATGGAACTTCACTTTTGCTTTGGCACGGCTCTGTGTGTGTGTTTTCACTCCGTCACCTGGTAGCAGGAGGTGCTCCCCAGAAACCAGATACCGTCTCCCAACCGAGGTGCATCTAATACTACTTTATAGAGTTCACATTGGGTCCCAAGGGAGCACTTTACATAAAGAGGCTGCTTCTTGCAGCTACTCCACCTTTACCCACAAATTTCAGCTTCAGAGTTCACTGGGAGAGGCTCTGTTCATTGTTTCCCGAGCAAAGGTCATAGTGTGGAACCACTGATTACCCCTCTTGCTTCCTCCCCACTACTATAGGCTGGTTTACTCCCCTTGATGCTAGAGGAGGCAAAGGAAGGGTTTCTTTCTGTGGCTGGCAATCAGCAACACGGGTGAATAGACCTGGAGACCACTGTCCACATAGAGCCTGAAAGACGCGGGTGTTCACCTGCCTTGTCACTTCTCACAATCTATGTGCCTCAAAGAGATGGAAGAGCTGGGCTTCCAGGGCTGTCAAATCAGCACCATTCAGCTTTGCAAAAATTTCTTTCAAAAATTCCTAATGCTTCCAAACCCTATGCCTCATGTTAGCGTTTCCTTAAGGTGACGTAAAATGCAGGGTGTTAGACTATCTGCCAGCAATAGACTACAAGCCCTGCCTTTGCCACAGGCACTTAGTCCTTCACATCCAATCACTACACAGCCTCAGAGTAGCTGGAGGAGCAACTTTAATTCATCTCCATGGCAACTTAAGAGAGAGTACAAGGTAGCCAAAAATTAGGGAGTGGGGAGAGGTGGGAGGGAGTCTGCGGGAGAAATAAACAAAATAATGTAGTGGAGCATTATAGAAGAATGGATTTATGGGTTATGACATTCTTAAAATATCTTTATTTAATAATGAAAACTTCATTATCCAGCCCTGTGCTGAAGTGTTGCCATGGACCCTCCACAAATCCCTGGGAAGATCTTTCATCTTGACAGAAGTTCTAAATTACAACATTAGTGTTCTAACTGAGAGGAAGTTATAGCCTATTTTGTCTGTCCAGGGAAATGAGACACACATCGCTATGGAGCAGGTTATTGAAATCTAATAGCTGAGAATATTAAAAATGGGGTAGGAAAAAAATCTCTCTGTGAGCACTGGGGATAAATTAAGTGATAAACCTTGAGTGTTTACCAGAGTTTCATTATTTTATGAAAAAGTAATTCATCTTTATTACAGTTGAGGCTATTATGTTTCACATCATTAAGAAAACAATTCATGGAGACCCTTGAGCTAATTTTCAGTCCAACTATCAGAACACATTGTTTGTCTATTTTTCACCAATATTGCTATATCTTCTGTGGTTGCAAATTTTGACCTCCAGAAATGTTTGGTTTGGAAAGTTTCAGAGACAATTAGGTAGAACCAACTTATGCTCAATGACTAATGGTCAGAACTGATGGTGCTCAGGAACCTGGTTCATTTTACAGTTTCTGTAGCCGCGTGAAGACATTTACCTGGATTAGTGCTGTGATTTTGGGTCCAAAGGTGCAGTCAGGAGTGTATTACATTTGTAAACCACTTCAGGTCTTCATGGATGTGTGACATAAAGCTAGCAAATAGTCACCCATTTAATCATAGGCATCCCTAGCCAGCCCAATGAAGGATCATGCATTTTTAAAAAACAAACAAAAAAAATCTGTAGTAATTGAGATTCTCATAGTGTGGAAATTTTAACTTGCTGGACTGTGTGTGAATTCTTCTTCATGTCTTGCTTTGTGTCAATTCTCCCAGCTTGGATTTTGAATTGTGTTTTAGGTTCAGACAAACCTAAGCCACCAAGTTCCATTTAGTTTGAAGCCAAAAATGTACACTGCTCCAGGTCCTATGGAATTTTTACCCAGCTGACAGATGGAAATTTTCACCTGGCTTTTATTCTTAAGTGAAATACTGCTTTAATCATCTCAGAGGTAGAAGGTGCTTTCGGCAAGGTCATTAGCTATCTTCAGGTAGGACTGGTACATTTAGAGCGCTGGATGAATACTTCATTTCAATGTTTAAACTAACTGGCTTTGGCTGAGTTAATGGCTCTGTTGATGTTCATGTTCCAGAAATATCACAGTGACTATGTTTGTTGGCTGACACCTTTACTGAAAATTTGCTCTTTTGGCAAATACTGGAAAACATGCACAGAGAGTGAATCTTACATTTCTAATGGTAAGTTTTCATGTCCAAAATTCTGATTCTAAGACATATGTTCCTGTTGACCCAAATATATTTTACTTACTGAGTCAGGAACATGCAATATCAGGAAAGAGACAAACCTTCACAACAATATTTGTGGGCAAAATATAGAAAGAGCAAGCATAGGAGTCGTAACTTTAGTCGTCTGCTCTAACCAATAATCCAAACACCACTATTGATTGGTTTGGAATAGGCCAAATATTTCAGAAGTTGTTTGGTTATGCATCCCATTCATGTGGGCGTTCTTTTTTTTTTCTCTTGCACCAAAGCTGGTCTAACTCTATAATGCTCATTTGGGTCAAAAAGCTGCTTGCAACTGTAGTCAATGACTCCACTAAAAAACTGGCAGTGGGGAAGAGCCAGACCTGATGACCACAACTATTAACAGAATTAAATGAGACCTAAATACCTTCTCAACCAGAGTACTAGGCAGCAACAGAAAAGAGCCCTCACTCATCAGTTGCTAAATCTCTATGGTGGGCAACCGTCCCCCCACCTCTTTCCACTACTGCCTCTGTCCCTATGTCTCAAGGAAACCTTTCTAATTAGGTCTTGCATTTTTTTTTAATGGAGACTAGGTCCCTATTATGACTTTCATGAATGTACAGTAGATTTGGAGAGCTTATATACTTCATAATCATAATTTCCAAAGGGGCAGCCATGTTAGTCTGGGTCAGCAAAAGAAGCAGAGTTCTGTGCCACTTAGCGGCACAAGACTCCTTGCTGCTTTTTCATAATCCTAGTGTGTGGTAAAGAACTTTGGGTCATGGTAATTTTCTGCTCCAGAGGGCACTTGCTAGGAAGAAAATAAACAAATTCCATGGTCAGAATGAATGAAACCTAAAAAACTATTTTTATGGAGTTGATTTAGTTACAATAAATAAAAATAGAAATTGAAAATGACATTTATCTATCTAGCACTCAAACAAATGAAGGCAAAGGGTTTTTTGAGGGACCCAGTATGAAAATAATATTTATTTAAAATATGTTCAGGTTGCTTGCAAACAGAACAGATCCTGCTCTCACTTACAAAGGTGAAATTCAAAAGTTAAATCCATTGATATTAGGGGCTCTCCTGTATTCAGATTTGCTCATATATATTTACACTGATATAGTCAGACCAGTTTACTGGTAGTTCACCTGATGCAATTCCTCCATGTGACGGGCTGGAATTAATTTATCATAAATAGATTACTTACTGCCATAAACTAAAATGACACAAGCCATTTAAAACGTGATCTTACAGTGCCTACATCAGGGGTTGGCAACCTTTGCCAACCCCCGTGCTGGTCCTTCCTCTCTGACCCTCAGCTGGTGCTGACAGCCCCCTCTGCTGAAAATTCAGCAGTGGTCACGGCTGGAATGGGAGCACTTCCCAGGCATGCCATGGAAAGAAGTTGCCAATAGTGGCTCATCTTGGTGATAAAAAGAAGCAGCTCCTTTTAGGGGTTCCCAGGCATGCTCCAGAGAGAAGCTGCTCGGAGTGGCTCCTTTGGGGAGCATCACACTACAGAGAGGAGCCAGTCTGGGCAGCTTTTTTCTGTGTCACATGAAGGTATAGGCATGGGGGGGACCCCCTGTGTCCCAGCTGCATCCAAAGGAAGCTGCCCAGAGTGGCTTTCAGTGGCAGGAGTGGCAATTTCTGTGGTACTGCAGAGGATGCCATGTGCCGCTCTGAGTGGGCTCAGGTGCCACTGTTGGCATGCGTCCTGGGAGTTGCCTATCCATGGCCTACATGAAAGTTTGTACCAGTTGAACTAAACTGGTTTGACTAAACAGATACAGATCTGCCTGCAGATAAAACTCTCATATAATTCCATTACTTGCTTCCCTTCAGTTGTTAGTCAGATACACAAGCAATCTAAATGAGAACAGAAGCCAGCTTGGTGTCATGCAGCAATGGATATGGGTTTGGATCAGTTTTTCACAGGTTTTAGGTGGAAAGGGCATTCACAGAAGGAAAGATCACTGCTTGTGGACCTTGGTGCTGCTGCCAGCAACAGAATGGCACTAGATGCGGATTTAGCGTTCACATCCTCTACTTATCATAGACTGTCCACTTCATTGTTTTTCTAAAGCCCTTGGCAACCTTTAACTTAGATACCTTCATGGTGGGAAATATTGGAGCCTGCAATTTGTCAGATCTGCACATAATACTGAGGGTATGTCTATTCTGCAACTGGCACATCAGCTGCATCATTGTGGTGCCAAAGCATAGACATTTCCTATAGCAGCAGAAGGCATTTTCCCACCATTATTATTAGCTACTCAGCCTCTCTGAGAGGTGATAGCTAGATAGTGTTAGGTTCTAATTTTTTTCTTTTTTTAGATATTTGTTTCTGTCAGGTCTCTTCTGTTATCCCTTAAGTACTTTTCCAGCCAGAAAGCTGGGGCATGAAACTTGCACCAGACTCACCCAGAACAATGGTGCTGTAAACAATCAGTACGTCAGCGGCCCGCTGCCTATCAAGAAACCTTGACTTAGATGGGACCAATACACTCCCCTGATTTTTCTGGCACACATCCTGCTTACCTGTAAGGACTCTCCTCTCCGCCCCGTTCTCCACCATAATTGTCGTCATAGGGTCTTTAATGTAATTAACATTCTATATTGGTCATTATCACCTTTGCTCTTTCTAGGTGAAACACAGTCTGTATTTGTAAGTAAATAGATGACTACCAAATGAATTATGTAATTGATAAAGAATCATATATATATATTTGATCACTGTTACATCACCAATTTGAAGATGAATCCACTCAGCCTTCCTTCCTTGATAACTTGAATAAAAACCTCTTCAGTATTATCTGTGTGGCCTGGTCCTTTTGGAGGAACCCTTACAGCTTTACAACAGAGAGAAATTCTTTCACCAATGTAGCCACATCTTTGCTGGGGAATAGGTTAACCTACCCATTTATGTCATACATAACATCAGATTTTTCACAATCCTGAGCAATGTGGCATGATTGATTTTAATTTGTGTAGCCTAGTCCTTAGTGTCTGCCCTCCAAAATCCACTATGCTATAGTCACACAGTAGAATGCTATTGTGTTGGTGGTAAAGGAGATATGCTTATTGCTTAATATAATTAGCTAAAGAGAAGAGTGTTTCCTGGAACAGGAGTATAAATTTTAGGATATTATAATCAAGTGATGCAAATGCCAATGGAGGATCAATTGAAGAATTATCTAGAAATGCTAAGAAGTCCAAAAGGGAAGCCATTGTCAGGAAAAGCCTTAATCAAAATCTTTGGATTGAACAGATAATGGTGTTGCTACAGTAAAATAAAAATGCAGTAAAGAGAATATGCTGCTGCTGGCATCTGGTTAATCAATGGACTGTGAAAAGACTGAAGTGATAAAACAAGCAGACTCAGCATTAATTTTATGAGATGTACCATGTTTATAGGATTAAACTACTTAAAAATAATTTTAACTGAACTGTTTTAACCAAATAGCTGTTCTGCTTTCATTCAATTTCAACAAATGCCTTGAACAACAGAAAATGCAGAAACATATCAATATTATTGACGCAAAATAGAAAAAAAAATTGAATATTGATTTATGTATAATGAGCTTACTAATTGATAGAGGTTTTTTGTTTTCAGTAGATTTCTAGGACCTGGTCTGGCACCTTTTAAGAGAATAGATGTGGAATATTTAAAAAAAAATCTTGCCTTTTAAATGAATATTGTGTCTACAAGAGATGCAGAAACATCAGTGAACTTACAGGTTTCTGACATTAACTAGAGAAATAGAGTCCACAGAATACTGGGCAAGAGGCTGGTACCCTGATGATGATATGGTCAGAGACGGCTCTAAATCACAAACCTAAATCCATTTCAGACTCTTCCACATGTCAGGGGTTTTGGGGGTTGGTCTCTTTTGTGCAGCTTACTATACAGATGTTTTCAGAATGTCCCCTCCGGATTCCCAGTATGAATTTTGGAACAGGGACTGATCCTCAGAAAACACCTCTTAGCTTTTACACTGAGACCAGTGGATTTTGAGACAGGATTTGCTTTGGATCATTCAGTTTATGCTTTGTGGATACCTGTGTCAGCACAGGTATCCACAAACCATGCATGCTCATATATATAGAGACAGACAGACAGACACTGGGGGAAAATGAGCACTGCCCGAAACAAAGGTTGCTATATCCAAGAAATGGGAAAGAATCAAAGTCTCTACAAAGTTCAGCTGTGCCCTGACTTAATCAGTCTAATTAACCTGGGATGGCACTCGGATACTTGAGGGATGGGTGCCACTACCCAAACGAGATGGGCCGTTCCTTTCTGGAAGGAACACTTTTCAAGCATCAGGAATTTATTTTTGCTGGAATGAGAGTGCTGCAGTCAGCCCCACCATTTGCTGCATAAGAAACTGATAATAAAATTAGTGGCCATTATCTGCCCATGGCTCTTGGTCTGTTGCTTTAGTGGTTGTGTGGCAATCAGGGATTCTGTTCTTCTCTCCTTGTCTATTCATTTTCTAGGCCATATGCTCAGCCAGAAATTACCTTCTATTTTATCTTCATTCATCCAGTGCTTTATTATTATTGTCTCCCTGTTTTCATTTGCTATATAGTGGCAGGTGGCAATCTGCTGATGACTGACCAGATTTCCATACCTCTTTTTCTGTGTAGATTTTTTTTTCCTGTTATTTCTACCCAAGTTATTAAATGTGGCTGTTGACATCTCCTGCCTTTGGCAGCCAGAGAACATCATCATCCAGGTCTTCAGCGAAACACCTGCTTGTGAAATATCTCACCACTTCACTCACATCACCTTCCCCAAATTGCTGTGCTTTACCAAGATAGCTGATCTCTGATGAGCTCTACTTAGTCTTTATAAATCTGAGTTATGCTACATCCAATCTACATTACTGCCGCTGATCCATCGTGTACCTTGCAGCTGCCTGCTTGATGAATGAATATTCAAATAGCAGTGTTATGACTTCTAAAAATATTCTAAAAATATTCTAAATTCTAAAAATAAATAATTCTTTCTCCAAAGGCATCACTCAGTTTCTTCTCCCCAACAATGGTCCCTGACACGTTTCCTAGCTTGCTTGTCAGTTATGCTGTATCCGCTGTCTCCAACCTGCCTGGTACTTGTTCTGGGGTGTGACAGCCTCCCTGCATGCACCGCAGCTTGGTGTTGGTGTTTTGCTGACTTGGTCATTACGTGTTGCTTCATGGCTTAGCCCTCTGCAACCTCAGTTGTCCTACATTTTTTTCATCTGTGTATTTGTGCATAGTTTAGACAATCTCTTATCGAATGTCAGTGGTTCACACAAGTTGTCTGCTTTGAACTTTGCTGAAAGCCATAGCTGAAGGGGAGGATGGTCCAAAGGGGGCTAAATAAATTTAAAGTAGCAGACAGCAACCCAGTAAAAAAGTTCTCAATCTCTGTGGGAGAAGGTGAGACATCTCAGAATATAAGGCCATTTGTGCATGGGGACTCAGAAAATCCCATGTTTTTCCCAAAGAGTGATGTTTTCATTTTGCACTGTGTAAGGCATTATAAGAATCCTTCTCTCAGAAGGTTGCCAGGGATGCTCAGAATTTGGATTCCTTTGGGATGATCCATGAAACTGCTCAAAGGAGCTGGGCAAATGCTTTTGGGTGAAAAGCTTTTTATCTATCTTTTTAAAATGAGAAATGCGGGTTTGATCAACCTGAAACCATTTGACTGTTGTCATTTGGGCCAGCCTCAAAACTACCAGAAAAGAAAAGTGTTGCTGCTGCCAGTCGCACCATCCTCTTTTGAGGTCACTCACCTGAGACTTGGAAGGTCCAGGCAGGTTTGAGTTTCTGCTCAGGAGCAGACCCAAAATGGGCTTTTTCATTTCACCAAAAATTCTGACAATCTGTGCTTTGGTTCAACCCAAACTATTTTTCCCTTTTTCCCTTTTTAAGTTACGTTTGATTTTTTTGGGAACAATTTCCAAATTAAAAAAAAAATCGTGTATTCACCCACTCCTTGACACAGGCTGAGTTGGGCAAACAAGCTCCAAGCACTAAATGGAAAAGCACATTTCTAGTAGAAATATAGACTGTAGTATTCAGATTTGGGTTTCTAATTCTGAACTCCGTTCTCATCCTAGACTTGAGCTGCTGATATTCCTGCATCAGGAGTTTATTCCTAATGCTTTGGATGCAGCATATCTTCAACATGCTTTCAGGGAAAAGAAGTAAAGCTGAAGGAGACTGAATTGGTACTGGGGCTGGCGGAGTGGGTCTGGGTTAGACTTTTACAGAAGTGTCTTGGTGCCTCTGCACAAGTGGGATGGCGTAGAAGCAGAGGACTCTGCCTTCTCAGCTTTATTAGTGAGTAGGAGGAGGTTTTCACCTTTCCTGGATAAAAATCAGTCAGGCTTCCTGGTACCAGAGTGACAGCAGAAGTAAAGACTCTCTTGGTTGGGTTTGACAGTCTCTCAACTCTTGGTATCTCAAGGCTCCTGAGGGTCTTAGATTCACTACCTGAGGCTTTGTTTTCTTCCTTATGGCTTCTGAAAGTCAAGAGCAAAGCACTATTCCTCTAGTTGTCTTTGTCAATCAGTGCCTTTTGTATGATGGCCAGGCTTCTGACTGTTACTAATGAGCTGAGTTTTGACTGCTACTCAGTGATATTGAGGAACACCTACTGAAATCAAGACAGCCATCTCCAAGGGCTCAAAAATGAATGAGTACTGAATTAGCGCAGGTGGTTTCTGGTTGAAGTACTCTGTCCCTTGGTGAATATATTATTCATTACCCACATTCACCCTGAGAGTCAGCAAAGCTTGATTTCCACCTGACCAGAACCCAAAGGGGAAGACAGCCTCGGTTGATATAACTGATCTTTGTGAACCTGCGCCAGTTAACACCAGAAGCTAATTTAGCACGAAATCTGTTAGTTAAATTCTGTTTAGGGCTCAGCATACTACTGTGTAGACAGCTTAAGTGACTCATCAAAGGTCTCTCACAGAATCCCCAAGGCAAGGAACCCAGGTGTTGTTATTCCTTGAGCCCTGCTGTCATTAGTGCACATCCTTCCTTTCGTGATGCCCTGCTTTCTGTCGCTCTGTGCAATTGGCAGTGTGAAGAATTCCAGGTTTTTAACTGCAAGATTGTAATTCTAGCTGGCATGGTGTGAAGTTTCATTGTGTTCAATTACTGTGTGATTTGCTGTGGAATTGGTTGAAAAGAAACTTCCCTCCTTGTATTTGTAGACCCACCCAGTTGATTGCTTCCAAGAAAACGCTGGCACTGCAATAAAACAGACAAAATATAACCCTTCACTGTTCTACCTGACTCTGCATTTTAGTTACTTTACATCTTCTCTTCCACCATGGGATGTGTGTGCGCGTGTACACACCTGGACCATTGTCAGAAAAACTACTTTGTATGTCTAAACTCCTTGTTTCTTTAGTGGCACTTTAAAAAACTAACACGTTTATTTGTCACATGAGCTTTCATGGGAGAAAAATCCACTTTGTCAGGTCTGTTGATTTGCCAGCCAACACCTAAACCAGATCAGGCAGGACAGGTAAAACTGGCATAATGCATGAGTGAGAAAAACGGGTTTGAATTAAATGTAATATCAGATATTACTGCTAATGGGGTAGCTAAATAGACATGTATTCAAATCTAAGCTTCTTTACAATACAATACTTGATCTTCAAAGGGTCTTAAAGTGACTCCCAGTTATATTTCTGCCTATTATAAGGTGTTGCAAAGGAGCTTTAATGTAAATGAGATGCAGGCCATGTGTATTTAAAATAAACAGATGGACACATAAAACTAATAACCTCTATTATTAGAGCAGGATGTAGTGTGAGTGGCAGGGAATGGCTGCAGCAACAGAACTTGACACCAGTGATAATAAAAGAGGGAACTAAACCAAAGAGATCACCCCAGTCTGCTGGGTTTCAAGCGCTTAATCAAATTTGACTTCTACTACCGCAGCTGCAAAAGAAATGTTTCTAGCCTCCCATTAATTTCCATACAATAACCCTCTAATGGGGGAGTTGCTGGGGAGAGGCGGGCGATCAATCTGCTGTAATGACACACAGGAGACCAAGGGAAAATGCAAACGTGGAGCAATTTCATGGCAGGTGCAACCTTGGAAAGTATGGCCATTTTTCTAAGTTAATTTGTTCCCTTGATATGTTTGAAATCCATATTTGTACTTTAAAGGTCTAAAATGCAAGATGATTAAAAAATATAACCAGATTTTTGTAAGCTTTTCAGCTACCGAGTGATGCATTAGTCCCCCTTTCATTGGCTTCATAGAGCCAGGACAGCTGGATATCTTTTATCATTTGCTGCCAAAAGACAGGATGGGATTGTTTATTCTTACCACAGTCTACTGTCTAGAGCCTTTCCATTCACTTCTTTGGCCTTGTGCTCATTTGTCCGTTGCTGAATCAATTCCCAGTAGTCAGGGATGTAACAACAACACAGATGATGATGATGATGATCTCTGGAATTTTTAAAGGAGCTTAAGTGAATTAACTGCCCAACTCTTAATGCAATTTGGGTGCTCTATCAAAGAGTGCATTCTGTGCCACTCGCTCCTGGCACTGATCATTGAAAGGGGTGCCAAAATGACTAGTTATGGCGCTGGCTGAGGGAACTAGGCTGGTGTAGCCAAGAGAAGGGCGGTGGGGAAGGAGGGATTTGATAGCAGCCTTTAGCTACCTAAAGGGGGTTCCAGGGAGGATGGACCTAGGCTGTTCTCTGCGATGGCAGATGACAGAACTAGGAGCGGTGGTCTCAGGTTGCAGTGGAGAAGGATTAGGTTGCATATCAGGAAAAGCTTTCTCCTTTGGAGGATGGTGAAGCCCTGGAATCGATTACCTAAGGAAGCGGTAAAACAAACATGGAGTCCTGTGGCCCTTTTAAAGACTAATAGATTTATATATCGCATGACTCCTTGTTCATTTTGCAGGAATACACTAATACGGTTACCCCTTTGGAGCTAGGGAGGTGTTGGAACCTCTATCCTTGGGGGTTTGAAGCCCTGGTTTGACAAAGCCCTGTCTGGGATGAGTGAGTTGGAGTCGGTCCTGCTTTGAGCAGGGGGTTGGACTAGACATCTCCTGCTATCCCTTCCTACCTTAATCTTCTGTAATTCCATGAGTGGTAATTTGCTTTTGGGATTTTTGTCCTTTCTCCAAAGTTTTGAATATACCTTTGTGAACATAGGGATTCAGGCTTCTGCATGCCAAACGCATTTATGCTGATTGCTGTGTCCCTTCTCTTCAGGCCTAAGAACCGTGGCCAGAGCTTTAGGTGCATCAGAATGCAGATAGATACCAAGTGGGACCGCCAGCATGCCTAATGAGTTAGGCGCCACTGATGTGCAGTGGCAGTTAAACACCTAATCTTCTTTGGCGTCTCTTGTAAATCCCGGTAACTGCCTGTGTAAATGTGGCCCTGTGTTGCCAAGGTAAAATATTAACATGTATGCATGAAAAGTTGCTGCTTGTTCTGCGGTGATGCTACATTTGCTGGTGCTCTGTGTCTAGCAGCCTATGATCAATGATTAGCCACACGTTATGTTTTAGATACCACAGCCTAACAACTTAAAATACCCATTTTTCTCTTGAGCCTACAAATTGACGCATGCGAACGGTCTAATTGAATTCAGTGGAACAATGATGTGCTCATGGTTATGCGCATGCTGAAATTACTAGAGCCGATGCACATCCTGTGGAAATCTGTGGGTCATGCTCTCCTTGTAATTATGCTACTGAGCTAAATGTATCTGGTGTGTGCCTAATGCCACGCCCCATAGCCTCTCTGTTTGCTTTTGAAAGGTCAGATTATGCTTCTCTTACTCACATTGAGTAGCATCTTATTTCAGGAGTCATCCCACTGGATACATTGGAGTCACAACAGATGAATTTGGTCAATTGACTTGACTTTATCATATAGCTTTGTATTGGTTGCTTTTCTTGTCTCTCTTCTGCCCATACAGAGCCAGTTTCATCAACGTGTGCTCACAAGTACACTTATTCCATTGCATGGTTTTAATGAAGTTGTAGACTCAGAGGAAAGACATGTATAAGCCATTTTATGTATTATCTAAAAGCAGATCCCAGAAATAGGACTAATCAGTTGCATGAGGTGATGCTTGCTACTAGGTATCGGTGTGGGTTGCAATATTGAGCTTTCAATGTGCAAATTGTTTGCTTTGCCCATCTGCTCCATGCCAAATCAAGGAAAGTTCTCCTGCCTTACTGACCACTTTCTAATCAGTCTGCAATTGCCTTGTTATGCAAACTGTTTTTTGTTTGTCACAATTCAATTCATCTCAGAATCTGTCATGGAGATACGTCTTCTTTAGGAAGAGAATTCTCTTTCCCACCCAACAAGTATTTATGGCTCTGTGTTGCTGATGAGCTTCAGAGCTGAATATTTCACGGACTGAATTACAATTATCCTTCATCTTCTTCAGTGAAGATCAAAGATATAAATGGTAGCACTGAAATCAAGGCCGCCCTGATTTCATGACAAACATTCACCTCTAATCAGCAGCTAGATATTTTTTCTTTTCCCAGTTGTTTTTATTGCTTTTCATCCCATACGATGACAATGCTGCTTGCCGTCCACCCAAAAGTAAAAATCTTAGAAAGGCCATTCAGTTTTACAGGCCATGAAGTTATGTCCCCTTTTTGCATTTCTTCTCCTTTTGCTTATTATGTCATAAAAAATCTCTAAGGCTGCAATTTCTGTTTTGTCACTTGTAAATTTTTTTTTAAAATGGCAAACACTTTCCTCTTGCTTTTGTCAATGGGGAGCAAATCTATCTGTACATGGGTTCTTGAGGCCTATGCTGTCTCTTTGCTCCGACTCTCGTAAAGCACTCCGTGCGAATCATGAAAGGATATAACCAGAAAGAATTAACTATGGATGCTTTCCCATCTGTTTCCACACCTTTGTGTTTCTTGCTCCTTGTGGAACTTTCCTGTAGTGCATGGGACATTTTGAGTGAATCAGTTTAAAAAAAGGGGGGGGGGCAGACTTGTTTCTCTAACCACAATTTATTAAACTTGGTACACCAATAACTGGGTGAATTTTTCTGCTTCAAGTTATGCAGGCAGTCAGACTAGATGAGGGGTGGCCAAACTTACAGAACTTGAGCCACACAAGTTGACCATTAAACCTTTGAGAGCTGCACTGAAGCATGCAGCCATATTTTACCTACTCCAAAATTCCTAAGTTTAAAATTCATTGCACACTTGAATTTTATCATAAAAAGAGGAAAAATATTGGTCCTACTAATATCATTGGTCCTACTAATTACTTAAGGTTACCATGAAAACTAGGCATACTTATACACTAAAAGCTTAACTTCTCACCAGCTCCCCTGGGCCGACCGTCCCCTTCATAGGGCTTTTTTACCTGGCCACTCCAGCAGCTAGGCACAGGCTGGAGCTCAACCCTGAGCATGCTCAGGGCAGGAGATTTAAAACTCCTAGGCTGGGCCTGCTTTCCTCTGCCTTTCTTCCATGAGTCACACTTTTGCATTCAAGAGCCACACGCGGCTCCCAAGCTACAGTTTGGCCACACCTCAACTAGATGATCAGGATGGTCTCTTGTGGTCTTGAAATGTCTGCATTGATGATGGTGTGTTCTGAATCCATGTCTAACAGCTTTTCCACATGCGTGATAAAAGCCTACTGCTGTGACAGCTCAGTGTTGACCCATATGTGGATTTGAGTAGTGGTGGATCTCTAATTCATAGATGGAAAGCAACAAGTAAGTCAGAGTTGCTGTTCTTGGTAATCGTGCTCATTGGTGCTAAAATAAGGTGGAGGGAGACAAAGATTCTGCGTCTATAAATTCCATAAAACAGAAGAAGCCCTGTGAATTGAATCTAATGGTGATGGGGATTTTCAAACAAATTCTTCCACTGGTGTAGATCAACCTAGTTCTATTGACATCAGTGATATTCTGCTGCTGATATACATGAGAGGACGATCTGGCCCTGAGTATGGTTCCCTCATGATGGCTTTATAGATGAGGCACATTAGAACAATGTATTACTAGTAGAGCAATCTCAATGAAAGTGGGAAATGGGGATATAGACTGGGAATCAGTCTCAGTGCTTTTGTCTATCAGTAGCAGCAGATCAGAGCGCTAGTTATGTGGATTAATCTTGGGAGAATGACTAATGGATTCAGTTGGCAGAAGAGACATTACGCAGAACAATTCTGAAAACAAACTGCAGGTGCTTTTTTCTAGAACTTCTATCATTGCGTTGTCTGTTCACATATCAAGTATGAAAAGAAAACACCTTGATTTATCCAGCTACCATCTGTTGACTCAACATGCTGAGGTGATCTATGCAGTAGATACACCCCTAATTGCTATCTCGGGGGCACTATATCAGAGACATTTAAGACATAATGAGTTAAAGTGGATATATGGGCAAACCTGGATGTGAGTGAGAATGGCAGGGGAATTTCATGAAGTTTTCAATTCTGCATTCTAGTGTAGCCTCCACCGTGGGATCAACTGTGAGCTCATGCTACTGAGAAGCCCAGAAACATTTAATTTAATTTTATTTATGATGCCAAGTTGGAATCCAGGCATTTGTTCCCCTGAAGTATGCTTTAACAGAAGAGCCCCACCTTTAATTGCCTTTTGAGCAAGGGGTCATGGTTAAAGCAGAACTGGGAATCTGAACTCCTGAGCTTTGATCCCAGCTCGGGGTAGGGGGGGCATAGTGGGGTCTAGTGGCTAGAGCAGGGTGAATTACTACTTAAGAGTTCTGGGTTTTATTCTTACCTCAGCGACAGATTCAGCACCATGATCCAAGAGCAAATTGCTTCCCATCCCTGAGACTTAATTCTGGCCCTTGATTGATATCCGCCTAGCTCACAGATATTGTGTGTTTGAAAGTGCTATCTGTAGGTTGGGGAGGGTGGTGCTAAGTGCACACACAGTGACTTACTAGTCATTTTCTGTATTCAGCCCATAGTTTTCCCTTTGAGCCCCTTCCACTTTCTCTTTGCAAACAAGGCCATAAACCTTGGATTAACTATAGGAAAATATTGTGACTGATTGTAAAATGATGTGGAAAGACAGAAGTGGAATAACATGTTTAATCCCCAAGGGGGGGAAAAGCCTTCTAATGCTGAAATGTATATATTGTGATTCTGTGGATAGTTCACCTTCAGTACCCAAACTTCCACCTAGAAAATCACATAATTTAATTAGAGTTGTGGAATGAGACTATCGCAGTCACACTCGGTTAAGCTGAATCAGTTTCTAGATTTCATTGTGATTAGGCCTCAAAAAAGACATGTTACACGACCAATCTAGTTTTATATGCATAGCGTCAGAATGATTACAGCTCAAGACTTTGAGAGCTCCATAAGTCTGAATTGTCTAAGTATAGCTTCAAAATGCTTTACTTTCTTTCCTCATTAACTGCGAGAAAGTGAAATAGAGATCAACATCCCGTCCCGTGTGGGGTAACTTGCTCTTAGCCATGACAAAAGAAATCCAGCAGGTGGCAGGAGTAAACAGATCTCCCTCCAAGTGAAGGGATGCTCTGTACCTTTCTCACTGTAGGGGACTGGAACAGGTTGAGGTTGGGCAGGGCAAGCCTTTTTAGGATGTCTAACGAAGCAATCATTTCAAATATTGAAACTGGCTTGGACTATTCGCTTTCTTACGGCATTGCATCGCCTGACCTTGAGTTCCTCTGCTGCAGCGTCATGAGTGCTTTACGCTTGACACAGCCCGTGATGCTCTGGGCCAGGCATTTGCATGGGTGCAGTGCAGGAGGGAGGGGAAAGAACAACACACAGAGAAATCCTCTTCGCCAGCAAGTTTGTATCCTGAGAGTGGGCTTGGGAGCTGCAAACACTCAGCACTTGCTAGCGTTGGGTCCCACAGGGACGTCCATGCCCCATTCAGCCCCCAGGCACTGTGCACAGCCTTCCAATCTCAGCACTTTCTTTAGATGCACACAGAAATGTGGCAGGGTGTTGTACACTGAGATGCTGTGATTACCATGGCAGCACTGTGCTGCTGATGTGCCTCAGCTCTAGTTGCAGTGGCTGGTCTAGGAAATTGTCTTTAAGAAAGAACTAGTTTTAATATTCTTCAGATACTGCTGGTGGTTGGTTAAAGGGACTGGGTAAAATTAAAGGGCAATTTAAACATTTGCAGTTCTACATACTATGGGGAGATGTGGACTGTTTCCTAACATCTGCAGCAGGAAGGTGGAAGTGTTTTTTAGGCAGGCACACTATAGTGAAATAGAGACAGGAAGAGAGCTCTAGGGATACATCTTTTTCTTAATTTAATAAGGCTCTGTGTTCAATGGTAGAAGAAACCAGATCTCTGTGAGTCTAGTTTTCTCACATAACATACTCAGGGAAAGGAAATCTGGTATCATGCTTCTAAGCAGATTGCTGTAGGGGTCAGGAAGGAAGATATGTTCTCTCTCCCTGAAGTGTCCAGAATTGCACATCTTCTGTGGCATTATGGGATGTTTCATCCTGCCTTTGAAGACACCACCAGAAACAAGATTTCAGGCTAGGTTAACCAAAGTTCGGATCTGAAATGGCAACCTGTAGCTCCTATAGAAAATGCTTTATCTGGTTTCATTTGTTTCTGTTTCTATCTACTTTCTTTCTGTTCAATCTGAGACTGACTTCATTTTTGTGTAGTAAAAAAATGTCAAGAAGGGAGTTGCAGATCTGCCTGGGAAGAAAAAAGACAATGTTTTCACAGTGACAGCTGGAACATGTCTCCTATGGTTCTTGACCTCCCACCAGGGAAGGCAACTGATTGCTAGGGAGAAAACATTTCCTTCGCTGGAACGATGAAGATCACAATTAGCACCCTGTAGTTCCAGACTGCAGCAAATCCACCCAGATCTGTTTGCCACGTTTCATGAATTACTGAAAACAACAGGCTCTCTCAACTTCTGTGAACTTGCAGGAAGTTCCCTGTTTCCCCTGTATTTCAATAGTCTTCTCTTTGCTCTATGGACCATTAACAGATTCCACATCAGGTAGTTGCAGACCCCCATGTACACTCTGATCGGATCTTCTGGTGCAGATCCCCCCTTAATCTCCGTGGGACTCTGACTGCTGTAACTGTAGTTAGCTATGGTGTTCAAGGACTGCAGTTAAACACCGTGTCAGCTGCCTTCGGCTGTAGGGACTGTATAATTGTAGTATAGGTGTTTGGGCTCAGGCTGGCTTCTGAGACCCCCTGCATTGTAAGCCATTAGCCAAGGGGGCAGAAAATGAACAAACGGGGAAGGGAGTGCAGAAGTGAGGTTCATAACAGGAGAACCAGAGTAGAGACCCCAGATGACATCCATTGCTCTGATGGTGTGTGTCCCAAGTGTCAGTGGACACTTCCCAGGTGAACTCAGGATGGATGCATGAACAGACAAGAGGCCAGGACAAAGGCTCCATAGTTGCAGAGAGAGACCCTATCCCATCCATCTACCTCCTGGCCATCTTGTTGAGACTGATGGCCCTGGAGGCTGATGTCCTTTCTTGAGCTACAAACACAGATAGAAGCCTATAAACTTCCTCACCATTTCAGTCCTACTCTGGAAGACCCTCCTCTCAGTCTGAAAAGAGTCCATGCCTTTTCTGCCGAGAGTGCCAAAGAGCGGGTATCTGTGGTGACAGGTTTTGTAAACTTCCATTGATGTTACCTGTCTTTCCTTCAGGGCACTAAACAGCCATCATCTGATAGTTGTTTTGGGGGGTCATCAGCTTAGGTCCATTTGCCTTTGCAGCCTTGAGACAAAACACTGTGTCTCATCTGTGCCTTGAGGCATCCAAATTTTTCTGGTCTAGAAGGATTTTGACATTTTTATTTTTTGAGTGTTAATACTTAGCGACTGCATATTTCCTGTAAGGCACCCAGGGCAAATGTGGATGATATTGGCGCTTTTCTACTAAGGGCGTCTTTCACTGACAGCAGCATGATGGAATTATCCTATCCAGAGCTTGTGAAAAGTCAGCATCAAAACTGGATGGGACTCAGATGGTTGTAGGCACTGTGAGACACGAGTAAGTATATTACTGTTCAAAGGGAGGGTCACTGAGCCTGCTATTAATTCTGTGAACCTGTGTCAGGTCTTGAATGGACCTGAGCTGAATTAACAATTCATTTCCCCCCTCCCTAGGAACTGTTGGCGGGAGAGTGTCGAGGGTGTTGGGCAGATCACCTGGGTCTCAAGGTTCATTACACGTGGATTGTGTGTGTGAAAAGGTTTTCTGGGGTCACTGACACCATTTTCCATGAATCTGGGCTGAGTTTAGTGTGAACTGAGCAGGTGAAAATGTCTGTCCTGCCTGATCACTGCAGGCTCAAAGTACCTGGCCCTTGGATGGAAACTATCCAAGGCCTGATCAGATACTGGACAAAATGCCACTTTTTTGCCGAGTTGTAGTGTGTGTCCAGGCAAACCTAAAGTCGTGGCTTGTTCCTCCTTTGAAATAGAGCAGTAAAAAGGTCCATGTTGAAGCCTTAACCTTTCATTCAGCTCTGTATGTTTTACTGTAACAAGGCTGCAGATACTCGAGGAGAGAATTTACTTAAGGTTTTACATTACCGAGGGCAACTAAGAGCCATCTAGCTTGGCACACACTCCTCTATTTTGGCCAGTGCAGGTGAAGCTCCATCTTTTCCTTTTATGATGAGTGCTTCAGGACAGGTTTTTCAAGGGACCTGAGAAAGTTCAGTGCTCACTACCTTTGCACTGGTAGTTGAGTGCCTAACTCTCATACCCCTTAAACATCCTCTTCTTGCTAATTAATCCCTATGCATTTATCTCAGAGACAAACGCAGTACCCAGAAAGAACTAAATCCACACACCACCTCTGTAATGGTGTGTGAGATGAACTGCAGGAGAATTTCATGGTGCACAGCCTGAGTCAATCCCAGCTCTGCCAAAGAAAGATCAGTGCTCCTGGATTTTGACAAATCCAAAGAAGCAGAACAATGGGAGAATTAATTAGACAAATCAGCCCCCTCTCTCTCATGAACCCCTTCAGTGCTATACTCTTCCCGAGCTTGTCCCTTCCAGTACAGCCTCATTCTACATTATTTGTGTGTGCAATAATTATATTCTATTAATACTTGCTTGCCTCTGCAAGCTAGCTTTTGATCCTAATGGCCCTGGTGGAAAGTCCAGAGTTAGTCAGTGTAACTGTGCTGAGGATCTGATTTTGAATATTTGAGGCCATGTAACAGCTCCCTCACAGCTTACTCAAAGCAGAACGGTGCTTCAGAGGTTCGGATCCTTTAAGGACTAGAGTCCAGTGTACTTTTCCTACATCCTCTGCAGCTCTTCTTCTGCTCAAGTTAATTCACTGCTGTGAAAGGCACTGGATTAATACTACTGGTGCTTGAGGGCCTTCTACATTATCTACATCACAAATGTTCCAAAGAGAACATCACATCATCCTAATGGCTTGGCAGAATTCAGGGGTTTGTCACATGGACATTTATTTTCAAGCATTTTATTATTTTTATCTACGTACATTTTCACAATTGCTTAGAATGGCGGGATTGAACTTTTTGGTCTTTGGAAGATTTTTTTTTTTGTCAGTTTGCGTTTTCACAGTTACGGGAAATGCAGCGGTGGGTGAAACAGTGACATGGAGGGGTCAGACGACAGTTAATTAATGACAGTAGATGTTGATATTCAAAAAGATAAAGCTTTGGAGCCTTTAAAATACAAATTGTCAATGTTTTGCTAACATTTTCCAGGGAAAGTTTGATCCTTCCTAGCTTAATTACATCTCAGCTGGTATGGAACACCCAGCCCCCTGAACAGTGCCCTTGCTCCTGCCCTTCCAGCTCTGAGCATCCCCCTTGGGCCTGTGTTTAAATGTTGGTACTAAACTGCTCACTTGAGTGTGTTTGCACCTATCAGAGTAGCTCAGCAGGGAGCAGTTGCATGGGGAGTATTGAACTTCTCTCTTCCTAGACCAAAGAGAGGCAGGGCTTCTCCATCCAATCATCAGGAGCAGCCTCTGCACCTTTATGATGTCCTCCATGCAGCAAGGAGGAATCACAGGGGTTGGGATCTCCTGACCTCATCTTTGCCTTGCTCCCAACCTCAAACAGCTGCTGTATATGGGGGCCCCATGGTGCTCTGCCACTCCGGGTACCTGGCCCCAAGTCTGCTGTCAGGAGCAATCTGCGGCAGCAGAGAAGAAGCGAGGCATTGGGTCTGAGAGACCCTGACACCCACTGTTTTAGCTTGAGGGGTAGTAGCGCAACAGCTCCTGTCTTCAAACCCAGTTGGTGACCCGTGATCAGGGTCATCACAGTGACATTGGCATAAGTTTTCATTTATGAGCCACCACGAGCACCATACTACAGGCCTTTTATCTTACTGAGCTTCCCAGCTTTATCATTGTCATGGGATCTCCCCTCCCCACACAGTGACTTCTCCATCGATAAGTCAGAGCGGGTGGTGGTCTGAAAAGGACTCTCCAGAATAGCAGGAAGTACCTTCGCCTTCCTGAGTCACCGTCCATGCAAAGTCCTGCTATCCATTATTCAGAAATCCTAGCATTCAGTGGGGTCTAGGGAAGATCTCCCTTAAGGAAGACGTCAGGTGGGGTGGGGTGGGGGGAAGCATTTCTATTTTCCTAGCGAGATCTTATTTGGCAGCAATAAATGAGCAACTTTCAAGCCTCAGAAGTGATTAATTTCGCACTGGAGCTGTCACTGAGGCTGTCACAGCCTGACAATTCTGACATGAGTGTCATTTATAATGTCACAAGCCTATTACACATAAATGTCATTACACAATTATGCTGGGGATGAAGAAAGGCTCAATGGGGGAAGAGTGTGTGCTATTTAGTCAATTACATATCTTAATGTTATTGTTCTGTTGTCCCCCTCGCACAATTGCAGTGTGTGATTTGTTCATCTGTGCAAATTACCAATTAGTTGTCGTAGCGATATTACGAGGCAGCCCAGGTAGGAGTTGTATTATTAACACACTGGGACAGACCCCTGCATCGTGATGTGACTGATCTCAATCAGAGGGGACTGTGGAGCTTTGATCATTAGCCCTCTTGCAAGGAAGACTCAGGTTCTACATTTCCATGTCTTTGAAAGGCACTGGCTTATGGGTGAGACCATTAATCCTGTGTGCTCTTTCAGTGAAGATGACTTGTTCTAATGAGAGCTACTTTTTGTGCTGCCTGACAAAAGATTCGTCCCTTGTTAGTAGGACGGGAGAGTGCAGCAACCTCCCTTAGGTGTTTCCTCAGTCATTCCTTAAAATTGGCCCAAGTGTAGTCTTCGTTTGGTTCTAACAGGCTTTCATCCTCTTCAGCCCGGATACAAATGAGACCTACACTGTCACTTACTGTGCCGTCTTTTTTGAATGTATTATGTATGAAAGGGCATGGTAACAGGGCTGGCAAGGGAGGAGAAAGAGAGAGGTGCAAAAGAGTTGCATTAACTATCGCTCCCTAAATAGAAACAGGAGCTGAGTCTTTGCTTTAATTAAGGGTCACTCAAATTGAGCTCAGTTTTGTGGGCTGGAAGACTAAACTGCTTATTAAGATCTTGGCATGGACTAGGTTCTGAGTGCACTGAGAAATTTCGTGCTGGCTTCAGCAAATGAGAAGGTTTTGGATGACATTCTGATCTCAGTTAGATGTGTGTAAATATGGAGAAAAGCCATTGATTTTCATGCTGCTGCTTCAGGTTCATGCCAGGGTAACTGAGATCAGAAAACAACCCTTCAAAGGGCTCCCTATGCCGGTTGGCTATTCCAGAGAGCGACTATTTTCTAAGAGGTGCTCTTAAAGCTAAAGCTGGTAGAATAATGATCAAATTTATTTGCAAATCAGATATTTAGTAACTGATGGAAAGCACTTGATGGAAAAAATGCAGTTTCTGCCAACCAGACACTATTTATGAATCTGACATGAATAATTTCAGCCAAAATGCAGGTGATGGAGCTCCTGCTCTCCTCTGATATTTGAGTTGTTAGAGAAGTGGTTTGAGATGCTTGGGCTGAAGGGGAACGTAGGTGCAAAATCCCTGTTTTTGAATAGACTCCGAAGTGGCTTTTCCAATTCCCCAAACATTTCCAATTCATTTATACCCATACAGATCTTCTTGTTCCTTGAAATTTTTCAGAAGTGCCACTGAACCAAAAAAACTCCATTATGCATCCACCACTACTCATAGGTACAATGTGGTGCAAGAAGCAAGCTCAGGGGACACACATACCTATTTCTGTGGCTGAGTTAGCAGTAGCTGGGCTCTAGTATCTGGGCCAGCTGCAGACTGAAGGAGGCGTTGTTTTGAGCTATTGCAATCTGTTCCCTCTAAGGTGTGCATGCATACAGGTTGTGAAGCCTGCGCACACAACAAAATAAAGCATGCACAAAAAAATTCAACAGTGCTAATATTTTTATGCCACTTCAAGTAGCATGTTTCAAATAAGGTTTTGTAATTTTTAACATTTCCATCACCATATCAAAGTAAAATTTAGATATTATTTGCATCATACATACTTGCTTTCTTGCGCTCACAAGTTCAACCACACTCACAGGAGTGTGCACAAACTTGGACACTGGTTCCAAACATTTGCACAAAAGAAATTTTTTTGCGCTCACAGCCTATGAACAATTAGAGGGAACATTGATTGCAATTCATCTGTCCTGGATCAGTGAGGAGCGATGGGACAACTGGATTCCAAGTGACCCATAAATCAGACACTGCTGGTGAACGCAATCCTAGTCTTATTGTATTTCCAGCTCAGTTTGTTTGGAGCACTTCTTGGGGGTGTTTGTCTGAACCCTTTGAAGTCCACCAGTCACTAAATGCAATCTATCAACTTTGCCAGAATGGTCTTGCATTGAGCAATCATTTCAGTGGTTTTGATGGCTTTGCTCAGCAGAATTTGGCCCATTTACTCTCCCTGATTGTGACAGGAAGGCTGAAATTCTAAGTTGACACAGACTCTTCTGATGAATTCAAACAGAAGTAAACAGTTTGTATCTCTTGTTCAACAACGCTAGCAATCATCAGCTCAGACCCCCCCCCCAAAAAAAAACCAAAACCAAATAGTCCACATCTGTTCCATTTGCCAGTGGAAAATATTTTGCATATCCATGCAGCTGTAAGCTGGGTCCCAGGTGCTTCTGGAAGATGGAAGTGATTTTTGTGTTGATATTTGAGGTAATACTAGAAAAATCTAAATTACATTTTAAAAGGAATCTACTCTTTTATCTTTTAACCTTAGGCCTCCCCAGTCATGCAGAAAAATCAATCTTGACTTATCCACTGACCAAGAAAAAGTGAAAAGGAAAAACGGGAACCTGCATTAATGATTACTAGATTTTCCACAAAGGGCTTTCATAGGGAAATTGAGCCAAGTACTCAGAGGTTTGGTGTGGGGTATAGGACTGAGCCCCATCACCATTCCCCCTTACTCTCAGATAGTTGCTAAAGTTGCATGGTGAAATATGAGAGAGCATTTGGCTGCATTCTCTGCAACTGTTCCTGAAGCACAGGGCGTGATGGTGAACCATCTTTTAAAGCAAGGATCAGGCACATGTGCCATGGCCATTTGACTCCTTGAGAAGAGCTGGAGGAATAAAGAAGTCCCACTGCAGGTACAGCTGGAGCAAACTGGCAAATGAGTCACCACCTGAAGCCAGGAAAGAGATAAAAACAGCAGCCTGAGGCCAAGAAAGCTAGCTCTGTAAAGGGGGCGGAGGCTAGGAAGCAGTTGAGGATTCATTACACCCTTGTTCTGGAGTGTGTTTATTTGGGAGCGTTCTGGTTCAGTGGATTGGTGGAAAATGATTAAATACCTTTTCCTTCTAGCATTTTATCTTGATTTCTTAGGAGCAGCTTCATACAGTAGCTGAGAAGCTCAGGGGGAGATTTTAAGAAGTAGACATAGGTAGCAGATACTCCACATCTACTGATTCCCCCCCACCCCCCCCCCCGCCTGCGGTAGCATCTAGCTGCCTTTTGTGCCTTTGAAATTCTCATAGTCTCTGTGAGTAGTCTGCACGGCCATGTACGCCCAAAGTTAGTAGAACCTGAGTTAGCAGACCCTAGGTTTTACTGGTTTGTAATCCCAGGATAGGAACTTTTGAACCCAGGGTCCCCTAGCTGGGGGTCTGAGTCTGCACTCTATGATGTAGGCCTGAATCCAGCCACCCATATCTGACTTCCTGTCATCCTCCAAAAATGTGCTCATGCTAGTCTTTTGTTCATGGTGCAGTATGGGAAAGCTTGGCTGGCTACCAAGCTTGACTTGAGAAAAAGATTAAGCTTGTAGGATTGTGGAATACCTTTTTGTGGACCTCCAAAGCACAAGTTCCATGGTGCTGTGTCTATACTGCATATCAGTAGAGCTTGGACCCAAATTTCTTGACCAAACTCATTGACCTTCATCCAGCTTATAACAGACTTCGTTGATATTATTAGGGAAATGTTTTTGGCTTTGCAACTGTGTAGATGATCTCAGTCATCCTATGTTGCTCTGTCATTACACTTTCTTTGTGAACTGTAAAGCGCTAAGTTTTCAAAAGTGTCCACATGAAAGCTTTACTGTCTGAATACCCGGGCTAGAATATGAATAGTAAGTGAAAGCCAATTAACAAAAATGATCTCTGCACCCGATTCTTGGGTCAGGCTGAGTTATGCTGAGCAGGAGGCCAGAGAAGGGTGAGGAAAGTGGTATTACACCAGCTTTCCACTATTGTAAGAGACTAGCTTGGCCCTGATTACAGTTCAGCCCTCTTTTTCGCTATTTGTATGGAAATAGCCCATAGAGGAAAGGATCACATTGTGAAGGTGATCCACAGGTGCACATGGAGACAATCTTGCCCTGAAAACTTTGCAGTCTAAGTAGTCAAGACATGGTGGATATTGGCGGAGGAGAGAAGCACATGGTGATCAATGACTTACCAAAGGCCAGAGACTGAGCTAGAAAAAAGCCTCGAAACTTCTGACTTCTAGTTCAGTGTCTGACCCTTGAGGTCACCAGTTTTGCCAGTGACTCACTCCAACCACATCTCTGCCTATCCCAGCTCATCCTTATGGTGGGGGATAGAAGCAAGTGAGGCATTGACCCTTACGTTGGTTTTACCGGTATGTCCTCCTAGAGAATCCCTAGTCCTGGCCACTTAAACCAGAATTCCATGTTCTTCAGAGCACCTGAATATGTGAAAAGAATGGGATTGTGCCGGGATCCTGGCCGTGTATTTTATGGTTCAGGCGTCAGCAAGTATGTACCTGACCCCACAGACCTGGCAGAATCTGAATGGTTTTATTCTGCACGAGGCTTCCTAAAGTAGTGCTGTTGGAATCTCTGATGAATCATTTTTCAGGGAAACCAATCGAGTGATGTCATGCTGTGCCTCTCACTTTTTGTTCTAAGTTCAAAGACAAACAAAGAACTGGGGCAAAATGGAAAAATAGCTTTGCATAGTGATAGAAATGCAAGAGAAATTTTTATTTTAACTAAGTATGAAAGAACCGTATAATGAGTCTTCTGCTAAGCAAGATCAACTCGTCCCTTTAGGACCAAAAAGGATCCAAAATAAGGAGCTGATAATGCAGAGTTTATTTGGTAGGAAATGAATTAGAAAGACCCTACGTGAAAGAACTGTTTCATTTAGGCATTTCATTGGCATATAACAAGACACTATAGTTATACAGCAGCAAGCTAAAATATTATTTAAAGTTGATTCATACTTTTAGCAGATAATTTCTAATTAACTTGCTGTAGTTATCTTGTTAAATGTCAATTAAATCTCAAAGTATTCCTTAAAGGTTTCCGGTATTCATAAAATGTAATTATGCAGCTATTGCTCATGTAGTCTTTATTACTGGTAAAATCTTCGGCTAAATACATTTTTATGCTTATTCTACATCAGTAAGTGGTCTATTGATTATTGATAATTGATTTTGCATAATCAGTTGTCATATTACTTTTTAAAAAATGTCAGTGTTTGACTATTAAATTTCTGCTAATATTTTGGTCATTTTATATTAATCTCCCATTTTAAATAGTTTTTAAAAGTTAATAGATGTTTATATAAATGATGGATTCACTGATGCATATTCCAAAAGGTCAATAGGCTGATGGTAGTCACGGATTATTTCTGTCTATAACACCTTCTGCTGATGTGCTAATAATTAATGCAAACTCATATTTCTATCATGCTTTTAACATCAGTTAATCATTTATTAATGCTTTGCAAGCCATTTATAATTGGAGCCATCATATAAAGGATGACCAACTGTTAACCTCAATTAAAGGATGGGTAAAAGACAGGAATCTAATTCAGAAGTTTTGAGATCCATCTTTGGCTCTTGCACAGGCAAAAGAACAAGGAGTCCTGTAGCACTTAAAGACAAACAGATTTTATTTTTCTCATGAGCTTTCATGGGAGAAAATCTCACTTTTATCAGATGCTTCAAAGATGGGGGAACTTCAAAGCATCTGACGAAGTGGGATTTTCTCCCACGAAAGCTCATGTGATGATAAAATCTGTTAGTCTTTAAGTGCCACAAGACTCCTTGTTTTGTTTTTGTTTCTTTTTGTTTGCTGGACTAGACTAACGTGGCTGCCCCTTTGAATCTTGCACAGGTGTCTTCTGTGTCACTGGTGAAGTTTCTGGAGGGCTCCATCACTGTCTGTTGCTTTCCTCACAGGAACTTTGTGAGGATCAGTTTATTAATATTAGTAAAACACACTGAGCTCTCCAGATAGTAAGATGAGATAACGATTAGAAAGGTGTTAGCAATGCAAATCTCATTAGCACCACAGGGAATTCTGCAGTGAAAGCCTCCTGCCTTCAGAAAAGTCTATAACCCTTAGTGGTAAATAGTACATTATGTGATTGTACTAGTGGTTGATTAATTATCTCCAGTAAAAGGCAAAGGAGATTAGTTAATGTCCCACTCCCATTAAAAGGTGTATGACCCCATTTGTGCCACAGCAAGTCTCCCACAGAAAGCAGAACATCACAGACTATTTGTGAGGCTAGACAATGCTGAAAATCAGAGCAGGGCTATTCTACATGCATGTACTTAGACAACCCCAGAAGCACAAATGTATTTATTCTTTATCTTCATCTGGGATGAATGTGGCCCCTTAAGAAGATGGAATAATTATTGTCAAGGCATTTGTAATACAAAATCTCATTAGAACCAAAGGGAATTCTATGTCTTCATGATGATCCATGGGAAAAATAAATAATGGCAAAAATGTGAGCTTGGAAAGGAAGGTGCACTAGATTGACATTTCCCCCCTCAGTAATGTTGAGGCGGTAGTATCCCTAAACATCTTACAAACAATCATCCACTCTCCATTTTTTTTTTCAGTTTGTGTGTTATTAGTATATCAACAGTATTCAAGGCTTGGATCTTCTATTTCCCTTGCCAGTTTCTTATGCATCTGTGTTTATATTGATGTTATTCAAACAATGATCTTCTTCTTCCCTTGTCAGTTTATATTGCATGTTTCACATATTATGATCTTATTCAAACAAGAATAATTGTCTCTGTTTCATTCACATTTGTTTCCCTTTTACTACAAATGGTATTTAAATATTTGTTTGTTTTACTTTATCCCTCGCCCCCACAACAAATTCAATAGGGTGGATCAGCATGAAGCTTGGTTGTCCTTAAGAGGATCTTATCCTGTCCCAGGAGTGACGGGCTGGTACATTAGAACAGAAATAAGGGGAAAATTATTGAAAGCGAGATCCTATAGGGCCCTTTTGTGTGCAGACCATGGATAAATACTCAAACATGGAAAAGGCAATCTAGGGAATCCACCAAGTTATCTATAGCTCCGATGGAAACAATTTGCAACTTTCACCCTCTTCCACTTTCAATGAATCTTTACCCTCTTTGAGTTCACTGGGTAGCATCTGCTCAAACTGTTGATATCCTAAAACATACAAGGATGCACTCAGAGGACCAGATAGCCGATCACTGGTAGTTTATAAAAAGAGGTTAAACAAACATCAGTCAGGGATTGTCTAGGTGCATTTAATCAAGCCTCAGAGAGGAGGGATGGACTATGACTTCTTGAGATCTCCTCTTCCAGCCCTCCTTTTTGATTCTGTTAAATTAATCTGTGGGTTAAAAGGAGAGAACAAAACTCCAGTGATGTCAAATAATGACACTGGATAATGTAAACTTGCATTTAAGGTTAAGCAGAATGCAGAGTATAACCTGCTTCAGCTGCGGAGCTGTACAAACCTGCAGACTCCTACAAGTTTGGCCTCTTGTCATTGTGCCCATGGTTGGCTGGCTTAATTTATTTCTCTGTCAATACAAGGTTCTCTCTCTCTCTCTCTGTCAACGAATTAGCTCTATGACACTGGACCTTTTTTGTTAAACTTTTGTGCCTCAGTTTACTTATCTGTAGCCTGCTATCTCTAGCACCCACAGGATGCTGCAAGACTAAATTGTGCAAAGATGAGGCGATATGTGAAATATGGGTTTTCTATATTATTTAGCCTGCATACAGGGCCACACTGTCGCATTGTAGGTCTGAATGACTATTTTCTTGACATATTGATTCCAAGGGAATCTTCCATCCCCTTCACATGTAGTTTAATCTCCCAAGAAATAATCCCTTTCAATAAGATCACACTCACAATTACCTCTCAATACTAAGGGTTTTATAAATGAAAGGATCTCTTCTCTGCAGTACATTACAAATGGGTGGGGGGGACACATCCAGTCAGGTCAATTAGCCAGATGGGGCTGATTACTATCAGCAAACACAAACCCTTTCAAGGTTTCCCTGCATGTAAATGAGAAGCAGTTTGCAACCCTTTCCAGTTGCTAAGCGTGAATCTCATCACTTCTGCTTTCAGTTTATATTTCTGATTTTTCCATTGATTCCTTTCTGTTCTCCCTCCTCTATTTCCTTTTCCTTGAACTGGCCAGTAATTTTAAAATTTTATTTTTTTAAAAATTTTTGCAAACTCCTTTGTCAGTTGACATTGGCATTGTGGTAATCTTTATGACAGTCACTGCCTTTGCTGCCCTGTGACAGTTGGTGTTACTCCTGCTTTGAATGGACTCTTACCCCAGCCCCTTGTTCGCCTCTCCCAGTCAGTTTGCGTCACTCTCACTGGTAAATGTTGATCCAGCGTGAGCCATAATCTCCCAGTTCTGAGTCCAGCTCTACTGAGTTGTACAGGGCCTGGCATAATTCCACTGATGTCCATAGAGTTAATCCTAATCTACAGGAGACTCAGCCCCAAGATTTATATAAAACTAACCCTGAAGGAAATATTTATCGGCCTTATATAGGCTGTATCGCTGTACAAAATGGAATTCTGTATTTTGTGAGTGTTTTTTCTCAACTTCTTTTAGATGACTCCAGTATCATTGGGAACCCCCACCCCCCCACAGTTTAACATTGCTCATCATTAGCTGCTCAATGTGTGGGTAGCTAGATTGATAAAGACGTCTTCTGATCAGATCCAGTTTCACTGAAAGAAAAGTTGGGCAGGCCAACGGATTTCTCTTTTAGCCTTTGAAAGTATATGAGAAGGTCTTCAACTTCCATGAGGACTGCTGCCAGGGATGAGGTATAAGGGACCATGCTTTAATAATGTCTCACTAGAAGCAGGGAACTGATGTCTGGAGTCCAAGTACAATGGAAGCAGGAAGCCTCTGTTGGGAAATCTGATTCCAGATTGCTAGACAGCTGTCAATGCTAGTGCCTGACAGAGAATGGGATAAAGCGCTAGTAAGTGTACTTTGGGGAACAATCACGCACTAGCTATGGGGGAAGTGGGGATGAGAATAGATGATCTAATAAATCTGTAGCCTCTGTAATGTCTATATCCTGTGATGATATTGCCCACCACTAGTGCAGAGGGTGGCTGTGAAATGATTTTTATGGGCAATAAGAGAAGGAAACAAGAAAAGGAAGAGCATGCTGTATATAAAACCAAAGCATCAGGCCCTGAGGGTAGATTGAGATGCACAGCATTTTAGGGGATCGCAACAGGCAAGAGGTGAGCCAACATAAACACACTTGCTTGGTGAGAACTCTTTGATACAAACAGAGCTGCTGCCAGCCTGCCAACTTTATGAGCCAAAAATGAAAATAATTAAGATCAAGGGAACGAAATAAAGCAAGGTTCATGAAACTTGAATAAGAACCTATCCTCAGTGTGTTCCCTCAGGTGCCATAAATATGGCGCTTGAAGGTGTGTTATGTATAATCATTCAGACATACTGATGGGAGGGCAGAAATTTAACGAGGTGAAATGAAACTGTATGTGTTCATATCTGCCACAGTTAAGCAATGTACATAAGCAGGTGCCTAATTTTAAGCATGGCAGCAGCCCCAGTTAAGTTATGTGTTTGAAATCAGGCATTTTATTTAAGTGCTTTGCTAAATCAAAGTCATTGTTGTGGTCACCAGTGGATTGGAAATGTCTGCAATAGATCCTGTCTGGCCCCTGCATCACCATTTTAATATTGACATTTATGATGATAATGACAATTTGTTGAGTAAGGGGCAGGAAGGTGTATAAGTCAGTTCTGAATGCTTGGGATTGAAGATTTGCTGAGCCTTGCAATATCCTTCCCCATGTATAGCTTCATCCTGCAAAGGGAAGGCACTGGAATCAGCAGACACACCACTTATTTGTTGCTGTCTAAATTTCAGTTTATTTTTTTGTCAAAATTGCCCATTTGCAACCGCATGAATGATGAGTGGATGAAAATGCCTGGTGTGTTTTTGTAATCCCCCCCAAGGACCAATGGTGGAGGAAAGAAGGATAGTAAAACCTTTCCATGATTAAACATGAAAGAAACTGGTACACCGTGTGGCAAGCAGGTGGGGTGCTACGCTTAAAGTTTGAGCTGGGTTTGCCAGGGTCCTTGTGGTGTTTGAGATAGCACTCAGGCCTTCATTTATCATGGCACAGCTGTTAAGCTGCTATAACTCAGGGCCCAAGTCCACTGAAATAAAATGCAAGAGGCACTATCAGTGTTTTCAGGGGTAAGGTTCGTGTTTTAGGTAAGCATGGTCCAACACTGCACAGAGGGCAGTCTTCAAATCCATGCACCCCCAGGGCAGCTCAAGAGAAAAGAGCAAGGCAAACTGAGCAGCTTACTCAGCCTCCAACATTGTGCTTGCTTCTGCTGGAAATTTGACCCATTGCCATGTTAACTCCTTCCTATGCGTACTATGATTCCCCTCTGCAGAATGAGTGTTTGCCTGAAGGCTTGCAGTAAGTGGTAGCATGGCTACCGGTCCTACCATGGTGATCTCAGGGAATTTGTTCTCTGCCTGTCTCCAGTGCCAAAGAGACCCACAGACACAATGTCCAATGGAGCTAAGGCAAGTGTGTGTTAGTTTCTTCCCCTCTATGCTTGGGATTTTTAAAGGAGTCTAAGGGAGCTAGGTATCCAAATCCCATTGAAATGCTATGCTTCAGGTTCCCTTGAAAATCCCACCTCAGTGCTTTATGGAAGTTAAGATTTGCTGACATGAGTGGAATCACACAACTGGGATAGCAGCCAGTGTTGTTAGGGTGTAAGATGTACCAACAAAGCGGTCTGGGGATCAAGAACTGGAATAGCAAAGGGTGCTGCAGATCACGGCTAAGATGCTTCAGGCGAGTTGGGGAAAGGGCAGAACTGGAATCACAAGAATCCGGCTGCTGAGGATATCAGTGCAAAGACTGTGTTTGTACAGCACCGGCCCACATCACCCCAGCTGACAGTCACCACCTGTTCTCTTATTTTCACATGCCCCAAGCCTGTCACCTTCCTCCAAAGCCCTAAGAAGAAAGTGAACATTACATGGATCCAATGTGTGCATCACAAATGCAAGAAGACACATTCCCTTCAAAATATTCTCTCTGAATACTTTCAGAATAAAAAGTAACCAGGGAAAATCAGATAAGTGCATCCGTAGGAGTCAGCTGCCTGCCAAAGCGTGTTTTAAAATCAAATTAGGATCTAACGGTACATATACCCTCCTCATCAAATTATGACATTATTGGCAAAGACTAGAAGGTGACACAATTCAGAGACTTCCTACCTCTTCAGATAACAGATGAAGCAATCTTAAATGGAATACAAAATAATTTTGTAATCAAGGGTAGGTTTACGTAGAATTTGTGTGGCTCAGACAAGGAGACTCTGAATGGAAGAAAATAATTGCTTTCTATTTTTTTAAACTACAGTAGACCCTGATATTCTAATGTTTGTTTAATATTTACTGCTGGTAAACATTGCTAAAGTGACAGCCCTGTAATCCGACCTCTCCTTCCTATTTACAGAATAGTTTTAAAACATGAAGTGAGCTATGCCCTGTTCACCACCCCGTCCTGTTCCCACTATCATAGCCAGTAAAATGCATCAACTTTGTTCTGGAGGCATCCCGGTTAGAGGATGAATGAGTCTGTCTTAGCATCTGGAGTCTTTTCTCACAGGTCCAGTCGCAGCCAGTGATGGTGGCAGTCTGGTCAGCATAGGTTATACAGAGACCACTGCATTGCTGGTAGCCAGTGGATGAGACTGCCTCACCGTGTTAATGGTTAGGAACCACGGTTGTCCCATGCACATATGGAAAAGCTCTTATAGAGTGATAGGGTACTAGCTTTCTCTCTTCTAGTCTGATTTTTTTTTTTTAATCTTAAATCTTTCTGACCAGAGGGAAAAAGGCTCCCGGGAATATGTAGGGGGAATGCACGTTGTTTGTCATTTAGCTGGTTGAACTGCACTATTCATTCTCACTCAGGAAGTGTCTTTAAGCTTCAAAGGCGCATTCAAATTTCAGGACATGGGTCTGAACTGAAACTCATTACTCGGTCCTATTTTGCAGATATGGACCCAAACCTACTGGAACATTTCTGGAAATTGTGGCAACTTGCCCTCAACCAGGAGCCAAACACCATCATTACTGTTCCCGTTTCCTTGAGTCAGGCCTGAATGTGCTGAGGGTAGAAGATGCTTAAACATTGACCAAAACTTTGTACGTTTAGGACATTTCTAAATGAAACTGGCAGGGGGGTGGATCAGGCAAGGGCTAAGAACTCAGTGGATTGTGGGAGTTCAACTTTCTTCCCATTTCCACGGGCAGTTTCAGCTATAGTTCTCAGCTATTGGAGTTAAAGGAGTAATTCTTCCAGCTGGGCGTTACAGTAGACTTGTATCCTCTGTGGACTAGCCACTCTAAGGGGACACGCATGACCCGCAGAACAGAGATGCAGGGGCTTAGTGGTAGGGTGTAAGTAAATGGCTGGAAGAAGCTTGCCCTACTACTGCCCTAATGTACCTGCAATGGTGACAGAGGGCTTCAGAGCCTATGATGTCTAACTTTCACTTTCCACCAGCACGTAAATAAAAACAAATTGCATTGCAATAGCTGAAATAAAAAATAATGTACGCACTGCTCATTATATGCTCCCAGCAGACAGTGGCATCAAGATGCAAGTCAGAGCAGATTATGTATTTAATGTATCACATATTGTGGACTTCCTGAGTAATTAGAGAAGAAAGCAAAAGCAACAATGAAAGCAGAAACATCTGGGGACATTTTGCAAGGAGTGCAAGGTCAAAGAAGATCTTCTTTAAAACTTGAGAACTTGGTTTTATGTACATTAAAGTTAAAACCACCACAGATCAAAGCAAGGCCTTTAGTCAGATCACTCAGCTGAGTGAGATAAGTGACAGGAAACCATAGGGAACAAGAGACTAAAGAGAGGAAAGATAGTGAGAAAAACCAAAGGAAGCAAGGAGAAAAAAGAGAGAAAGCTATTACAGTAAATCAAACAAGGCGCTCCCTGTTTCCTGACGCCTCCATTTTCTTCAGAGTGGCACAACCTAGAGTTCTGATGCTCAGAGACTAGATGGGTGGACACGTTTAACTTCTCAGTAAAAAAGGAATAGAAATCCTAGAAAGAGAGACTTCACTAGCCGCCTGCTCCACAGGTACCTTCTGCAGATCATCAGAATATCTCTTTAATTATTGAGAGCATTGAGGCAATTCCCCCAGAAGGAAATGGGATTGCATTCCCAGCACATGCTGAAAGAGGGCTGGGGTGAAACTCAAACCTGACTCTCTCTCAGGTTTGGAAAAAAGTAGAATTTTTTAATCCAACCATAAGAAATATTGCTGTAATATTTCTCTGTCTTCACTGCTATTCCCACTTGGCAGTTCCATCTCTCTCTGAATAGCTATAAGCCCTCTGGCAGTGATTCTCACACCCTGAGTATTTAAGTAGAAGTGCTTGCAGTAAAATGGTGAGGTCTGTGTGGGAAGACTCCTCTTCAGATAACTGCCTGGGGTACTAGACATTTTAGGACCAAAGCATGGAAAGTCGATCATTACATCTATTATTCTGTTGCCTGTTTTTATTCCTGCTCTCAGTATCTAATGTTTGTTCACTTCCATTGCGTTAGGAGACTTTTTTCACACTTACGCCCTGCAGAATTCTTCAAAAAATAGAAGACGTTTGTTTAACCATTGTCTCTCATCTTCTATTTCACTCTCTGCATGTCTCTCTCTCATTATCCCTCCCTCCTGTACTTCTTGCATAGTGACATCATGCGCACAAAGCGATGGACTGTTAAGCCTTCTGGAGAATCCATGCAAGAGGGGAGCAGAAAGCACCTGGAAAAATGTGGGTAGAGGGGACAAATCCTTCTTCCCTGCACTACTTCTATGATATTGAATCCTAGTATTTGAAAGGCACTTGTTCAGAAAAGCCCATAATGCCCCATGCTGGCTTAGGCCCCTGGCACATCATTTGTGACTGGTCAGACCTATAGATTTTCCCAAAAGACTTCAAAATAAGGCCCTCATCCATTCAGGGGGACCTCTGTGTTTTTGGGGCCTCCATTAGAGATCAGCAGGGCTCTTCATGGATAGAAATAGCTGCCCACAGACTAGTGGTCTTAAACTCAAATCACCGCAAGGGCCACATGAAGGCTAGGACATTAGTCCGAGGGTTGCACCACTGAAACCCCCTCATATAATGATGTTGCAAAAATCAGTAACAATAGTGTCATTGCAGACCACAGGAAACAGCTTTAGGGGCCACATGTTTGAGACCCTGCCATAAACCCTATCGGCTTGTGGGATTAAGACCTATTTGTCGCACAAGTTAACTTCAGATCTGTTACCCACCCTGAGCAGTGAGGGGGAGGGCTGAAATCCCTAAGTTTGTCCCTGCTAATTGAGTCATGTCTACTGGATCCAGTACATTTCTTCTAATGTGATGGCAGCATTTTTTGCCATGTGACACAATGTCCTTGCAGCCTGGCAACAGCCTTGGTTGTACCTTTGGTTACTGAGGAGTAGTTGTCGGTGGATCCTGTCTACGATGTTGTTTTTTTAACCATGTCCCCAGTCTTGGGGTTATCTATAGTGTAGATGAGGCCCCAAAGACGACAACCGGCCTAACCAGGAGGTCCAACTTTTGCTGTGTTCTCTGAGACGGATTCCAGGAAAGGTTATTTTAATTGTAAACTTTTCTATTGTGTGTGTCTCCCCAGTATCTAAATGATTCATGGACACTGATGGGTAGGTTTAACCTAACGTAGTCACTAGAATACGATTAACACATGATTGTCTTTGCTTTAAAGGTAGGAGGGTTGAGGAGCATCCCCCACCCATCCTTGTCCATTTAGACTGCAAGGCCCAGACCCCAAGGGATTTAGATATCTGGACCTAAACTGTTTGGGGCAGGGACTGGCTTTTACTGTGTTTCTATGCAGTACCTGGTGCAAAGGTTGGGGTCTCCTGGTGCCATTCTCTTGCAAATCATAATGTGGTGATGATGCTCAGAGAGATTGAGTGACTTGCTGAGGCTCTGGAATTGAGGCCAAATTTCCCTACTCTCAGCAGAGCACCTTAATCACAAGTTTTACTGCTGAGAGGAAAGCCGGTCTGATTAGGAGCATTGGTCTCAGTAAGGTCATTAAACCTCAGCTGAGTCTGGCCTTCCTTGTGCCCCAGTCTGTTCATACAAACCAATTAAAAACAAAATTGTAACACAGTGGTTCCTTGCCATTTTCTCAAGGAACAGGCCGTCAGAGCAGACACATGCATACGTTAGTGACACTGCTGTTAAGCTTGGTTTCCTGGATGCCGTAAGTGCTCGAGATGCGCTAGAAGCGATGTGTGAAATTGACAGACATCTCTTCCCACCCCCATACTGACTAGGCCAGGAGCTCTGTGACTGAATGGCAGCAGGGAATGATTTGCCAGCTGAAGGCAAGAGGTTCCAACTCATTGCAACTCTTATTATATGCTCCGGTGGCTCCTAGAACAACAGAAAGCTGTGCGACTCTGTAAACCAGTAAGTACAAAATAAACCGCACAGGTGTTTCACTGAGTTGTACCCAGAAGAATCTGATAGCCAATTTAGTTCCTATGTCCTATTTGTCTGCTTCATATAGTCACCCAGGAAGCTGCTGTTGATGATGTGCACAAGCAATTACACATCCATAGCTCTTGTCAGGACAAATTCAAACCCTGAACATGGGAGACCTGGCTGCAGCAACACAGACAAAGGGCAGGCATGTTTCTAAGGCCAGCCCAGTAGGACCAGATGCTAATGCGGACCTTCTGAAGAGAGGACTAACCAAGTCTGGAATTAGGTGTTCAGATGAGTTGGAAATACATCTTTGACTCCCCTCTGCTTTGTTCATTATATGTAGCAAGGTCAATATAATATACGATCCCATATGGATACCATAGAATTCCCTTTAAGAAAAATCTGTAGGCAGGTGTAGAGCCAGAATGGCATTTAGAAGCCATTTCATAGGTGCCTATTGGGAAAGTAGCTACAGGTGGGACTGGATGGGTCTTTCTAAGCTAAATTCACCCCTGGAATCGTCATCTTGAAGACATAGAATTGAGCAATAGTTGGGAGGAATCTGCTCCACTTTCCTTGCTTCATGAAGATAGGCCTGTTTTAGGAGAAATGGGGAATTCTTTACAACTTGCCCTCCTCCCTGTAGCTGATATTTTTTTTTCATAGTTTCATATAGTCAAGACCAGAAGAGAGCTTAAGGTCATCTCATCTGTCCTCTTGTGTAGCACGGATCATTAATTTTTACTCGCATAACCCCCATTCTAAGCCCCAAACTTTAGTCTAAATCATTTAATTTCTCATGAGACTGAGCAGTGCAACATAAACGGGGGAGACAGAAACAACATCACTGACTCTTTAATTCACCAAGATCTGTTTTTAATTCTAATTACAACTTATACAGCATGACTGGTTTTTTACAGCTACTGTAGAAGATGCTCTCAGTGCCCTGAAGTGTTTATATGCCTGAGCTCTGATTCTGCAAACACATGTGCTTAACTTGAAGTATGAGAGTAGTCCTAAAAGTGACTGACTGCAACCACTCCTGTGTTTGCACTCAAGACTGTGGCCCAAGGTCTGTATCAGAGGTCTATCATCATCTTCAGAGCATTGAACAGATGTGAAATGCAATGAATGTTTTGTGCATTTGCCCTTTTATACCTTTGCACACCATAGAAAATCCAATACATAAGGAACAAGGTGGCCAAGCATTCAGTGAGTGAATCAGTGCAAAAGCACTCTTCATTAAAAACAAAGACAAAAATGTAGTTTTTTTTAAAAAATTTTTCTTCTCTATTCTCAAAGAACATTTCATGATGCATAGAAGCTGACTGAGTAATGTATGTTTAGAGACCAAAACATTGGTTGGAGCTAAAAAATATGCCCTAGCAAAGTTATGGGCTTAATGCAGAAATGACTGGGGGCGGGGGATTCTTCAGCCTGGGTTATGCTGGAGGTCAGGCCCTATATTATTATAATGATCCCTTTTGATCTTGAAGTCTGAATTTATGGTTTGATCACAGAAAAATGTTTCCTCTTCTAGCATGCCTTTGTTTTATAAAATTCAGATCTTTCTCTCCCTCTTCCTCAATATATTCAAGCTTCTAAACACATTACATTGTTAAGCTTTGATTTTTGGACTCCAAAACTAAATGGATATAATCTGGCAGATAAACAACACTGAAAGTAAAGAATATAAGCTTTTTTACCCAGATGGGGAGGAATTTTTAAAGTTCTGGTCTGTCTTTCCATATTAAATTTCAGCCACTGATACAAATCTTTTGATGCAAATCTAATTTCTTTGCATGTAAGATCCTCAATAGGGTCCACAAAACATGGGCTACAGCTACATAAAGACACACATGCCTGAAACGAGAGTGCAAGCTACTGATATGTGAACGCCCCTTAATTATTTTCCTCTGTGCTGACAAGAGACATAAATAATAACAGCATTGCACAGAAATCATTCTAACAACAGAGAGTCAAGTAAATATATTAAACTTGACAGCTTAACTACACAGGGGCCATTTGTACCTAATGCCCAGCTGCTTCACTTAGGGTGAATTTATGTGGATTTGCACTAGAGGGAGCTGTTAGCTAGATAAGCACATTCCCTGATATTTTCCCACTCTATTAGCACTCTGGGTGCATCCTGTTTATAACTGAGGTTTTAGTACCACTCTTTAAATAGTGTTTTTAATGGTATGAAGTGTTTAAATGAAAAATTAAAGATGAAATTTCACAGTTAAGAGTTTTGTTTGTCTTTACATACCCATAGACAAATGGAAATTCAACCCCCCTGCCTGCAAATTGTTCTCAGACTGTATATGGTAGATTTTGTCATCCATTTACTTAGTATCTTAAACCACATCATATATACTCATTTCCCATGTGAGCCAAGCTGCTGAGGTGTGTTTTGAATAAAATAATTTTCCTAGGGGGAGTTACTCTTGAAATCATTCTAGGTGATCTGTCATTATTACTAAGCCAAGTAATGGTTATTAATAAAAATATTTTAATCATGTCTTCATTGTATGGGATCCTAAAACATCTTATAGACTTAACCTACTGAATCCCAAACACTGCTTCCTATGGTCCAGACTGGCAGCCAGTAATCTGCCTATCGTGGCTCAGTTTTTAACAGTGAGGGTAATTAACTATTGGAACAATTTACCAAAGGCTGAGGCAGATTTTCCAGAACGGAAGTTTTATTAACACTGGATTTTTTTCTAAAATACATATTCATTTACAAACAGGAATTAATTTAGAGCAGTTCTTTGGCCTGTGTCATACAGGAAGTCAGACTAGATCACACTTGCCCATTCTATCCTACTAACAAGAATTTCATTAGCTATACAGGGAACTGAGTCATTGTCCTACCATGCCATAACTCAATGGACCATGCACCACCACCTTGGTTGGTTCTGAGGTTTATGGATGAAATAGGAGCTATATTTCAGAGATCTGGACTGTGTACTTTAACTCTTCATTTTATAATATTTCATTTCACATAGAACCTGTAGGTATCTTTCAGAAATTTCTTCATCCCAATACCTCTAATTTTCATGACAGTCATTCAGACAACAATTTTCCATGGTTTCTGCCCTAGATCTATCAATCTGGGGGCAATTATATTTTGCCTTAGGGAAGAACTTTAGAAGCCTGCAATGACAGGAGCTTGCATGGTGGCCTAATGCTAATAATTGTCAATGAAAAGCACTTAGGCTCCATTACTGGATTTGACAACGTGGCCAATGGAAACTAAAGAAGCTTGGGGGTATTGAACGCCCATCCTAGATATGGGGTGAGGTTCTGAGAGAGTCTCCAGAGACCTCAAAGAGCCCCTGCTATTTTCCCTTTTTCATCTTTTTCCTTCCACCTCATGGAAGGCTGCTGGTCTTTTCATCAAGCCAGTGACACTTCAGCATCTGACCTGACTTGAGAACTTAGCTGTGGAGTGGCACTGAACCCTAGAACAAGGGAAGCTCAGAAGAGAAGCCAGTAAGAAAGAGCTTGCTTGCCATTTCTTGATGGTGATTATATTGGCATTGGATTCAGTCTCCCAGTCTTGACATTCTTCCCCCTGCCATCTCCAAAAGTCCAGTCAAGTCCTTCTGGCTCAGCGTGGCATTTTGGCTTAACAAAATGAACTTGGTGTGTATTAAGATCCTTGCCATTCCTACACTGAGGTGAAGGATGGTGGTGTGACTAATGCAGAAGAACAGGGAGTGGGTCTTGTGATCATTCTGCTCTTCTCAGCTTTGCTGCAAGCTCCCTGTGTGACCGAGAGCAAATCACGCACTCTTGATGTGAGTAATTCACCCCAACGGAAGGGGCTCGTACTCAAACCTCAAAATAGAGCTTAAGAGAAACTCAAGGGCTGCCTTAGCCTGGTTGTTGCCCTCTGTCCTTCGACAGTACATCAAATGTGACCAGGACGAAAGGTTTCATCTCCCTCTGATCCTTATTAACGTTAACAGAAATGATGTTTTGTGAGAGGAACGTACCACCACTCACCAGCAAGTTGCAACATCTAAAGATCTCAAAGATCACTTTGCTTCCAGACAATCAGGCCTGGCTGGCGATCTCTATCCATAGAGATATGGCAGTGCAGTCCTGCGCCATGGCAAATCAGGAGCAAGGTGCATTGGCAAAGCTTTGTGAGGTTCAGCAGTGGAACAATCTACGATGTTGCAGGTCACCATAGAGATGCTTTGGGGAAAGTTTGTGCGGTTCCAAAGTGAACGAACAGGGTAAGGGGACAGGTTAGAACTGAGGTATGGTGGCAGACTGGTGTTGGAGCAGTGCTGCCTGACTTTGGGCAGTGTTTGCAGACTATCATTTTTGTGAGTAAGTAAAATGACTCCAAATTCAATGGAGAGCAGAAAACCAAAACCAGACTTGTCCCTCTGACTGATAATGAACCATATGTAACATGTAAATATTGCAAGCATCAAAACTTTCCAGCATGGGAAACTGGGAACTTGCTTGGTTATTTTTATTATACGAGAGGAAGAGCTGTTTTTTTTCCAATTGCTTAGCTGCAGTAATAGAATTATTATACTGACGCCAAGCTTACTCTTGAACCTAATATATTCAACTTTTTTATGCTGATTTCAGAAAATATGGCTTGTGTAATTTGCATACAGGCATCAGGAAGTCATGCATTAGCAGAACATTTCATCCTCTGCCAGGGTGTAACCCTTACAAATCATAAATTCTTACTTGTTCCAACAAATGTGCAGGTAAAAGTGGTTTTAGAAAAACTACTGTAGAAATTGTAGTTCTCTGTTCTAGCCTGTAAATAATGAACAGAGGGAAGTTCAAGCTGTTCTGTTGTACCCTTTGGTAAATAGTAAGCTGAGGCAACTTTGAAAACTACAAGCCAAATTGATCCTGATCGCTAGACACAGAAGGCGTTTGCCTGCCATGATATATCTTCCCCTCTTTCTGGTATCTTCAACAGCCTCTGCACCAGGGAAGCTAGGGATGGGGTGGGGTGGAGCTGTGGAAACCCAGGGGCTGGATGACATTGGGAGGGGAACCACAACCTGCTATATTGAGTTGCAGAGAATTGAAGACAGAAAGGGGCCATGAGATCATCCAGCCTGATCACCTGCATAGCACTGGCCACTCAATGACATCTGTGCATACCTGTATTGAGACAAATGACATGGGTTAAATTAAAAGCAATGAGAGTCCTGTGGCACCTTATAGGCTAACAGATTTCTTCGAATATAGGCTTCCGTGGGCTACAATCCACTTCATCAGATGCATGCTAAATTAAATTAAATTATTCCGGTCCTCAGCCAACAGGCTGAAATGTTTTATACTGTAGGCAATGAAAAGGAGGTACCAATGCCCATGGCCCCAGTGATGGCAGGGAACTAACTAGGAGAGATTTAGTAATTAGGGCCCAGATAATGTTCTTACTTATATCCATGTAACTTTGCTAGTTTTCAAAAGGGGTTGGCCCTAAAACCTGGTATCAACTGACAGCTGTTGAATAGGTTACAGTTTCAAGAAGTGTCAGGCATGACCCTGTGATGAGCAGAAAAAATAAAGCATAAGCAAGTGGTGGGGATGCTTCCCTGAGGCTCTTATGGTACCTTCTAGGGAAGATAATTGGTGCTGCACCTGGCAGGTATGTACTTGTTATAGGTCATCTCTAGGGGAGACAATTGGTTCTGCATCCCAGAGCTGTAACTATGGCGTGGCCAATGGGGCTTTGCCCTGGGCATGCCAGACTGGCTCAGTAGAGTCACTCTATTAAAGGGCAGGTTTTGTGATGCCAGCTCCAAGCGCTGCTAATGGCAAGGGGTGTATTCCGATGGGAACGCACCCTGGGTGGCAAAACAGGGCGTTATGGCTCTGCTGCACCCAGTTGGGATGTGCCTGTAATAGGGTATGCTGGTAGCACAGTGGTTTTGAAACTGTGGGTCGGGACCCAGTACAGGGCCACCAACCATCAGGTACTAGGGTACGGTGCCCCCTCCTGCTGCCACTGCAAGAGCCGAATACGTTCTTCAAAGATGTAACTTTTGGGTTGCAGGGATAAATGATTTTTTTAACTGTGTCCGGAGGGAGAAAAGTTTGAAAACCTCTGGTCTAGTGGAGACAGCTAGTACTTTACCTGGCTGGGATGGTCTTCCTCCAAGGTTACCGTTAGTGAAGATAAACGATACTACACCCTGCCGGGATCTGCTTAATGTTTCTCAGCACTGGTGCTCTGTAGACATAGTGAAGGTGCTCCATCAACGACCCTTCCCTGTTGCGAAGGGCTGAGTGGATGGGGGAAAGATCAACAAGGCAAGCTAACTTGTGCCTTGGAGATCTGAAATTCCCCAGGTGCAGCAAAGCTTTGAGGCACACCTCAACATCTGCCGCTGCCTTGCTCTTCTGCAACAGCTGGGATCCAAAAGGGTAGCCATGTTAGTCTAGTTCAGTAGAACAAACAAGGAGTTCTGTGGTACTTAAAAACCAGCAAATTTATTTATTGCATGAGCTTTCAGGGGAGAAAATCCACTTTGTCAGATGCTTTGAAAATGAGGAAAATTCCTGCCACTGGTACCATTTGCATCAAAATCACTTCAACATAACTTCCACAATATGGCTTTCTTTGATGAGCCTTACTCCAAGAATAGATTAACTTTATTTGAACATGCAGACCCAATATTCCAATTAAAACTTGATTAATATGATTTTCAGTTTTTCAATTCTGTGCATAATCATGATGTAACAATTTTTTTTGGAAATAAATGCATGTTATATTCACAAAATTGAATTTAATTTGCTGCCCTGAATAGTTTTTCCAGGAATGCATAGTACGTAGATATTGCAAACATTACAGCTGATCTATACCAGCTTTTTCAAGGAAGTTTTCATCAGGTGTTCTGCATAAAGTAATAAATACCGTTAGGTGTTCACTGGTCCAGTAACAGTTGAGAAACACTGTTTTAGGTCATCTTGCTGCCTAAGTAAAATTAGCTTTTGCTGAGGCTACGCAGATTGCTAAAATGCTTTTATTCCCCTTCAGGCCTCCACTGTTTGGCACTTTGATTGCAGTATGTAACTACATGAGGCTGCACAAATATAACATGCATGTAAGATCATGGTGTTTGTAAAAGGTAACATGACAGACACACCACTTGGTTGTCAAGGCAAATAAAAGCAGCTGGGCAGAAGGTGGGGGAAAAGGGGTGGGAAAATCCTGCAAGCCACTTTATAAAAGGGATGAACTTAGAAGCAGCTGGTAAACAAACTTCTTAATTTCTCAATTGGTGAAGAATAGAGTTGGGAGGAAAACAGCTTTTCTGTTCCTCAGAAGCTTTTGAAGCATCAAAAAAATTTTGCTTTTCCGGATTGAGATGAAAAGTTAAAATCATATTTTTGTTTTTTTGCAAATCCAAAAATTTATATAAAAATTTTTAGTTTCAATCAAACAAAATGTTTCATTGTGCTCATTTAAAAATTTTTATTTCAGGTTTGAAATTTTAAAATCTAAATTTAGTAAAATTTCTAAACAAAAATTTTTGATTTGAAAAATGGATTTGTTTCTTTTGAAAATGTTGAAATGGGAAACTCTCTTCCCAGTAGTCTCTTGAGTCAGGAGATTTGTCAAGCTATGGCCCTGTTTTGTGGGAAGTTTTTAGGTTAGCCCAGTCAGCAGTTTTTTGAGGGTTGGGGGGATGGTTTGTTGAAAAATGACCCAGTCAGCTCTGTTGCTGAGTCAGGGAAGAAATAGCATCATGCAAAAAGAGCCACTTGGGATACACATTTTAGTATAGAGATTTTCTGTCCACCCTTTCAACAAATGACTGAATAACATCCCTGGGGAAACTACAGCCCTTCTTTACATGGAAAACTAAGATTTGCAAAGGACTTAAATAATAAGCTGTTTTTTGCTCTGTTTTACACAGGACGGTCTAGGTCTGTGACTGAAGCTCCTTGGTGCCACCAGAATACAAACAAACAATAATGTAGGGTCAGTTTTTAGAGCGATGCTGAGCATCTATCATTCCCATTGAGCTGGTCTTGTGGGCTCTCAGCACTCCTCAAAAGCTGGTCACTGATAAACAGTAGTTCATTTTGTAACCCAGGCTCACACAAGGTGACTCTGCCCCACTCCAGTGGGGGAAACACATATTGGGTGACCAGTCCACTGCGTTCCTTGGATTAACAGGTCTGGGTGTGTTAGTTCAGGCAGTAAAAACGCAGTCACTCGGAGCGGAAGCTCAGAATCCACTTGTAATACCATGCTGCTGGGGGCATCATCAGCCGTGTGGACCGATGCAAGAGCCTCTGGCTCTAAAAGCAGGAAACTCTTGGCTCTGTTAGTAAAGGCTGCGGCAGGCTCAAACCTTTATGGATCCAGTCATGACAGGGACAGAGTCATCTTTGTGAACATGGGATGATGCTTTTAGCAGCCGTGTCCTGTGCCAGGTGACCTGCCAGCTCTATGTGGAGCATCAGAAGGTGCCCTAGAGTTTGGTTAGCACTGTAATAGGAGAGGGAACCCACAATATCAGCCTGCAGTATGCTTTATTTGTATGACGTTGCCTCACACACACTAGGGCAACAGTAGTTGGCCGGATCATAGCAGTGCTGTATCGTAAGAAACAACAGACCCAATTTTTCCCTCAGTTCTGGTGGTGTCAGTGATGAATCTTTGCGATGAATGGAGTCACACTGGTATAAAAGAGAGATTTAGCCCAGGCTGAGTGCTTGGAGTCACCAGTGAAGCATTAGCTATGATCCAGTGGTTTGCGCAATAAAAACCACTGTGATAGAGGCGCCTGAATCAATCAAGACCTCCCAGTAGGAGTCACATGGAGTTCAGTGAATGCAGACTGAGAAGATGACCTTTTTTCAGTTATTTGACTATTTCATATGTTACCTAAGAATCTCCATCTTTTAGCTGAGCATTTAATGGAATTTGAGAAAACATCCATTTACTATGATGAGGAGAAGTTAGTAGCTGTCCCCAGGAACCTCAGTAAGTAGGAATGGTAGATGTTACTTCTTTCAGTTAGGCATCTTCCCTGATGTTCCCGATGCACAGGTGGAGCAGTTGACATATCCCCTCAAGCTCATCGCTTCCAACCACATGGAAATATTATGAGGATGCAAACATTAAAGTGTTAAGGACACCAGGAACATGTGATGGGCTTAGTTTAAAAAAAAAAAAAAAAGGCATAGGAATTGTTGTCCATCTCACCCAGTCTCTTGACTATGACAATAGTCAGAATAAGATGCTTCAGAGAAGGACTCAAGAAACTCTGCCATGATCAGATTACCTGCCCACAGGGAAAGTTTCGTCTTAACTGCCCAGTAGTTAGAAGCTGTCCTAACCATTGAATCAGGATGGTTTATTTCTGCTTCCAGAACACTCGGTGGTGGTGTAATCCTTTAATTCTCAATCTTTAGAAATTCATCTGAATCATTGAACTGTCCAATACTTTTCCATGTCCTTCTAAGCTCTTGCCTTCAGTGGGCAACTCTTGATTGAATGATTAATGTCTATAGATCAGAAGGCATAAAATAAAAAATTGCTTCTCAGGTGACAGGTTATTTCTCAAGCTATGTGAAAATGTAAATAAAGTGAAACAAAAATACCCAGTTTATGACATTTCATGTCAAATTCCAGCCCTCAGCAAATTTTGAAAGCCCTTATGAATTGCCTAAAATCAGTAGTTTAAATTTGAATGGCTTTGCTGACAGACCTCTAACTATACCAGCTGTCAGCTTTCTAGCGTTTTCCAAGCGCTATAAAAATGAGGCATCTATGTCTTTGGTCTAAACGATCCCAGACACAAGAAGGAAAGGGGAATTCTAAACAGGCTTCTGTCTTCCATAAAGTCTGCCTCAAAATTAGATGAGTGAAAGGCTTGCAAGATTAGCATTAGAGCAGGCAGATGGGGGCATATATTTCATGGTGGTGGAATAAGGAATATTCTAATCAATGTAGTAGATGGCAAATCTCTAACCTAACCTACCCCACCCCACCCCACTGATAGATTGATAGAGCTGGCCTTGAGTGTGCACATTCAAATAACAGCCTGAGTGTAAAAATGAATCCTTCAGTGTGGTGGTGGTGATGATGATGAATCCTTCAGCATCTTTAAAGAGGTGAAGCAGCTCAGCACCCCCATCTTTTATTGATGGTGAGGCTGCAACTTTGCACAAAATCAAGGAGAAAATGTTCAGGTGAGCAATATGTTTTCCTAATGTCATTCCAGTCCAGTGGATTGTTTTATGGACTGATCCTTATTCATCATCACTGAATTGTGAAGACTGGGGCGTGTTTAAATCCCTGAAAACAGTAAGTCTACTGAAATCCTGTGCAGTTAAATAGGTGTAGAGCGGGTTGGAAGTGTGTAGAGAATCGGGCACAATGCTATTTGGGTTCCTGGTACAATTCATCTTTTATTTTTTTTTATTTTTTTTAAATCATGACAGAACCAACAGCTCCTCACGTACACTCCAATCCAACACCTCTTGTCCTGACGTCATTCGCAGTCTTCCTATTGACCTTGAGGGACATTGGATAAAGCCTCTGGAGACAGAGAGAGAGTTTATATGTGAGAAAGTGACAGAGGTTGGAAGAGAGAGAGCACATATTTTCTCTTGAATTTAACCATTTTGAATCAAGCATATTGATTTAGGGAACCCTGAGATAGGTGTGTGAATAATGCCTGGATAGACTCTAGGTGCATAGAAGCCATTCTTGTGGTACTTACTGATTTCTGAGTTATAACTTGAGCAGAAATGTCAAAATGCCACAAGAGAGATTCTTCATGTGGTAATCCCAGCCTATCTGGAAAAAGGAAGTACCATAGAAACTAACATCTTGCATTGTATGTCCAAGTCCTGAGAGGGTCTAAGAGCAAAGGTTCATCCCCAACCACCCCGAAATTCATCACATCAGAATAATAGGTCTGCTTAGAACATGATCTGATGTTCATTGTAATCAATAGGAGCCTTTTAGCTTCCTCCTGTAAGCATTGTTCCAAAGGAGCAGCCATGTTAGTTCAGCAAAACGAGCAGGGAGTCCTGTGGCGCTTAAAGACTAACAAATTTATTTATTGCATGAGCTTCCATGGGAGAAAATCCCACTTTGTCAGACGCTTTGAAGATGTCAAAAAAATAAACCTTCAAAAACATTGGGATTTTTCTCCCATGAAAGCTCATGCAATAAATAAATTTGTCTTCAAGTGCCACTGGACTTGTTTGTTTTCGCTGTAAGCACTGCAATCAGGTCCTATCATACTTGTAATATTGTCGATTTGCCTCAAAACCCTGAATTCAAACACACGTACACATTCAGGTTTTGCTTCATGGCATAGCTTTCTAATAGCTGTATGGAAAAGTCTAAATTTGACAACAACAGGACTCCAGCTGGGATGTTAATGACAAGCCCAGGCACCAAACACAAACAGATTGCAGCCAAAGAGGAACCAGTGAAAGGGCAAATGTTTCCTTGCAAACTTCTGACTCAGCCATGTATGTTTTGAAAGCTGAGTTCCGAAACAACATCTGATAAGATGTGTGTCACATCATCGGTGTGCTACAGGAAATGATATAAAGATGCTAAACTAGCAGATTAAATCCTCCCTGCCAGCCAGATTGATAGAAAAAGCTATCTTCCTTTTTTCTTGTATCACTCAGCGGGGAGAGATGAGTTCTTATTTTGATGGGAGGCGTGAACAAATAATTCCAATAGAGAAGCCAGCTCTTGCTTTCTTTTATTTAATATGATTCTTCACTTGGTAAGTTAAGTCTTGAGTTGCTGCAATACAGAGGCTGACAAATGAGGCATCAAGGAAGGGAATCAAATGTTCAGGATTTGTGAAACCCTCATTTTGTTTTGCTGTCTCATTGCATTACAGGAAAACATTCGCTCTTCTTGCATCTGTTCATTTTTCTGGCTTATATGTTCAGTTGGCACATACACTAAAAGAATGCACGAAAAAATTTTTTCCCTGGCCCTATCTTTTGTGACAATTCATTTAATTTTTGCTCAGGCAGTCTCAGCTATGGTATATAAAACTCACCAATCCTATAATTACTGTGGCTTCTATGTAAATCAATCACCAGTTAATTTGGTCTTCTGTTTAAACTTGACCAAACCCCTGAGAGTTTGTTATAAAAATAGCACAAGTTCAGCTTTTTAGTTTGATCAATGTGGAGAACTTTAGACAGGTATGTCTGTGTGATATGACCATTGGCTGCAGAAAGTTAAAATGTAGCGCCCTGATCCAACCGTAAAAGATGGATCAACATATCTCTAATTATGTCTGATATCTGTCTTGCAAATATTCGATTGACTGAGTAACTCAGATCTGGATTTTAGTGTTCAAAATAGATAAGCCCAATGTTTCTAGATGTTGGTTTATGAGATTCTTGGTTTTATAGCATTGTTGTTTATCACTTATCTTACATTTGGATAACAACACAGTAAGGTATCTTCATTATGGATGACCAGTAATAGTAACGTAGGATTTAATGGCCTTTGAAAGGAACTGACTTCCTCAATACATAAATATATGGACCTGCAACATTCATATAAAAGTGGTACCACAAGTAGAGCAGGGAAACACCTAATCAACATCATAAAACACTATACTAAGGTTTGGAAATGGAACATCATTAATGAATCTTTTTATTCAAGAAAGATGTAACTGTACAGAATTTCCCATGGCTAGAGAAAGTTTGGGGATAGAATACTGCATGTTCTCAGCTATCTGTATATAGGTGTGATCCAGTTCCCACTGAAATAACTTAGAATGACTCCAGCTGAGATCAAAGGAGGTGAATTGGGCACTATAGCTAGACTACTTGTAATTTCCATCATATAAAACAGGTTATGAGGAATAAGAGAGAACCAGTTTTATTGGAGATGTCTGTCACTTCCCTCTTGCTAATGAGTTGACACTTTGCCTAGTTGCATATATACAAGATAATAAGTTTAACAAATAAAAATATTGAATGATGTTGGGGGGAGGACACTTACGAGAGCTGAATCAGCTTGACTGCCTGTAGTTTCCTTCCCTGCTATTTTCTCTTTGTTCATAGCCTGCTTTCTAACTGTAAGAACATACATATGCTAAGAGAATGTGAGCAAGGAGTAAGTTTCCACACCACTTATCCCAACCAGCGTGGGCCAATCTTTTGTGAATACAAATTATGGCTCTGGGTTGTAAATATATATTCATCTTGTGGCTTCCTATCCAAGAAGCAGCACTCAGAAGATGTCAAGACCTTTTGCAGTAAAGTATTCCCTGAACACCTTCAACACCTTCAGTTGGCCTTTTCTAAAACTGTCTTCAACCATGCTGTTCTGTAAATAAGCTCTTTTCTGGTCTTTAGGGAGCAGGACTATGTGCAAACTTTCAATAAGGATTTTATCATTGTGGGGGTAGAACAGAGAGGAGGAGAGGTAACAGGAGATAGAGACAAAAAGGGAGGCAGGATGGTTGATAGTGCGTGTAGAATGCTAAACTCAATAGTAAAATGCAAGATGCGTGATGGGTAATAGAGTATTGGAGCATAACTAAAGAGGAATGAATGAGCTTGAGTAAGGAAAAAAACCTAACTTAAATCCTCATGGGAACCTCTGACCCCCATTATATTTACCCATCACTAGATGCAGTGCAATCAATGTAAAGCCATGGGAAAGGAACATGAGGTAGAACAGTTTGAAACTTCTGAAATTTAAAAAATGCTATGCAATTCCTAAAGAAGATTTCAATTGTTGACAAAATACATTGATTGCATATCCATAAATTCTCCTCGTCTCTTTTCTTTGCACCGGTTCTATTTGGGGAACCATAGCAATGGTAGGAATAGTCATTTAATGGCATGTTGTTATCGAACACACTGCAGATGGAGCACCATAGCACTGTCGGGCAGATGTGAGCTGCTCTAGAGAAGAGTTAGTTACCTAAGCTCCTCTCTGGTAGTCATCAAAGCTCCATTTGGGGCCCCTTTGTTCAGAGTCAGTGCGTGTCTGAACAGCTTCACCTCCCTTTTTTCTTCATTTTTTCTCCAATGTGGCTGAGTGACTGGTTCTTGAGGGGGCTGGCACCAATTTGGTTTATGCTTTTGTTTATTACGTACCTGGTCCTAGATCCTCAGCAGGTGTAAAGCAAAATAGCTGCCTGTCATGGAGCTGGGCCAACCCACATCAACTCAGGATCTAGTCCAGTACAAATAAACAGCATCATACCCATTGTCTGTGCTGTACCATGCTCCAAAAGTCAGTAAATTGCCTTGATCTTTATGAACTCCTGTGTTTTTTGCAGAAGGCTGAAATGGATCCAGTGGGTGAAAAGTTCTCTTTCTGGTGAAAAAATAGACCTTTTCATAGCAGTAAATTAAGACACAAAAGCTAGCCCCCTCCCTTCCTGCTCCTCCACCCAAAAAGCCCCCCATGCTAGTCCTCTCCAGTGGCCAGCTGTATAGCTCAATTAATTATATTAAAGGGGAGATTAATACCAGGCTAGAAGACACAGGGGCTCTAGTTTTCAAGATAAAGATGCCAGCTGTCTAGTGCCCTGGTGAAAAAGAAGCAGCTGTAAAGTCTCAAGTCAGCAATGACTTCCCTTATAGAAAAACAAGGAGGCAGCACACCCCACACAGTGGGGGGCTGGGGAGGGATGGTCCATGAAATCCTCACAAACATAATAGCATTTGCATGAAAAGTGAAATGGGGAGAATTTGGCTCTTTGCCTGTGGGAAGATAAAGGGAAAATAATCACTTACCACAGATGTGTGATTTTTCAGTAAGCAAAAAGGCCGTTTGTATGCACGGGTTGGGTAAAGCGAGGAAGCAGGACAGATGGGGGTGGGGGCAGAAGGAATTGGGGAGGAAGCATCTGAAGACTGTCGCAGAGCTCACTGTTAGTAGAGCTCAGGCAGCCACTGTAATGAACAGCCGTAAGGATGCTGTAGGCATACGTTAGAGATATTCTAGGCGCCCTCTCCTGATAAGTTTGGTCCTATAAAACACTCCTGTCCTGGAGAAGGAATTTTGATTATTTAGAAACTGCAGGGGCATGAGTCTCTATTGTACTGAATGTTGTCTTGTCAGCTACAGCATGCAAACTGAGGGTGGGTCGGCATTCGAAGCTCCACATGGACGCAACTGGAGCATCTGGTGGAGACTCTCAGCCAACGGGAGAGCACTCACCCGCTGGCATGATAACTCCATGTCCATGAGAAGTGGAAGCCAAATTGGCAGGAGAGTGTCTCTCACCAATATAGCGCTGGTGTGGACTTTGCTTAGGTCACTGTAACTTGCCTTGGTCAGAGGGGTGGTCTTTTCACACCCCCCGAGCAGTGTAAGTTAGATCAACTTAAGTGGTACTGCAGACTTGCCTTGGGCGCGACAGCGGTGTAAATAGCTGCCCAAACAGAATGGTCGTCTTGCAACTTCTGAGAAGTGTTTGTTTGGGCTGAGTCTGGCCTTTTATTTTTTCCCAGCTGCTTTGCCTTACCTGATAGTAAATGGGGCCAATGAGGGGCTTTTTTCAAGATCAAATGGGAAATGTAGATTGCACCACTACTATAGCTTTCATCTGAACACATGCCAATTCCAGTTTGTAAATCCTGGAAAACTGAGTATTTTTTTAAATGCCTAGCTAACATGAGGTTAAAAACATGTAATTGGTGTGTAAAATATGAATCTGGATGGCACATAGACAGCTGCAGATGCACTAATTTGATTTCATGCCCCAGAATCAACTGTTCTACTCTACTAAAAGGCACATTTACATCCATCTGTCCCCTTCTTTTCAAAAGTTTCTCCTCTATGCTTCTCATCCCATGCTCTGGTCGTGAAATGTGAGAGCATATTTAGAACCAACTCTTTACCTTCTCCATGTATTTGAAGAATTGAGTGATTTTCTTTTTAAATTTATTTTCTCCCTACACTGGAGTTTTAAGAGATATTATAATAGGATTATTAGAAACAGAATGTAGGATCTGAGTGTTTAAATCCTAATCCTCATAAATCAAACCTCTGATTACAAAGCTGAGTTGAAGATGACATTGAAAGCCAGTTGATATCCAGTGACAAGAACATATCACTTGTGTAAAACAGAAATGCCACACCATTTATTTAGACATAGGCTGTTAGGGCTGTTTATGTGGCTGTTATCACAGGCAAAGGCCCTAGAGTGAACACTTGCTAGTGTCCTGGTGGAATAAGACATTCTGCAATGTGTATCCTCTCAAATATGGTATTTTTGGGCACTTTTTTTTTTTCTGTCGTAAAGCTATTTAAATGGGACTCGAGATTTGCTTGGTTCTGCCACAGACTTCCTGTGTGGCTTTCGTCAAATAATTTAGTACCATATTTTGAAGGAACTCAACCAGTCTTGAAAATTTAGCCATAGGTTTCCCAAAGGGAGTTGCTGAAGCCTTATTTCATGAAAATAAGACCTTTATTTAGGCACCTTATTCTCTTCTGGAGGTCCATTCCTGGGAGACCCTGCATCTCAGTTGCAATTGGGAAATACTTGTTTTTGCTCGCTTGTTGTCTGTCCTGTTTATGTAGGTGGTCAGCTCCTGAGAGCATGGATCTTTTAATATATGTCTCTATAGCACGGAGCACAAGGAACCCCAGTCTCAACAATGGTCTTTAGGCACTACCATAATGCAACTAGCAATAATAATAAATACTGTAACATTAGAGATGTATGGATATGTGCTCTTTTTAATGTCAGATTTTACAGACTACATGGCAGCTGAAATCAAGCACAGAGCTCACACTAAATCATGCTTATCAGCAAAATCAATATGTCGAATGCTTTCACTACAACATAAAATTTTAAAGCTGAAAATTAAAGGTGTCCAGTATACTATTAATAATCAGCTGAGCCTCCCCCTCCCTCTTTTTCACTGTATGCTTTAAAGTGCACAATTTATCAGGTTTAACTAAAATAAGCTGGAGGTGCCTTATGACTCTGATCCATTCAGGTATGGTTGCTCTGCAAAATCCATTACACCTCAGGTATTAATCTGCAGTACGGTGTTCATAGTGGGTGAACTGTGTTTTAAGATAGGTTAAAATATGTGTTTAAAATATCATGTACATGGAAAGATGGCATAAGATTTTTGTATGGTATAAGGAGGGTAGCATATTTTGTCAATGCGTAGAACATGATGCACCCTGGATGTTTTTTCTCTCTGCTACCAAAATGAATGGGGTCTCCCCAAAACCCTGTCCTTGGTTCTTAGAGAAGCAGCAACTCCTAACACACACCCAGCAAATAAAAAAAAAAAATTCAGAGGTCAGTGTTGAAGCTGCATGAAATGTATTAATTTTTGCTTCATGAATTTTCACAGCACTAACTTGAATTTAAAGTGAAAAGGTGATTGTCTTTACTCAACCTGTAATTACTTTGAGCCTCGTGGCATAGGTAGGATATAGCTGGGACAAAGGGCTGGATTTCACAATTCTTGTTCCTGTTGGTGGGTATGTGCTCATGGGCATAGCACATAGCCCCATTAAAGTCAATAGCCACCACAACATTGGATAAATAAAACCAAAAGGATATTCAGGTACCAAACAGATGAATGGCTCCGTAACATCGCTTTTGGTACATTCTTAAAAAAAAGATTAGATAGAATGTGATCTGCAGCTATAATCACAAAAAAAGAACTATAAACATCACTTATCTACATGCTTCAGGGTATACATTCGGATCAGGAAACAACATCCTTCAAGGGAATAACATTGCAAATTTAGCAGCACCATGAGGCTTTAAGATTGCTAGTGAAGAAACGTGGCCTGGCGTCTGTTGAAGGCAGGAGAGCAGACAGCAGTGAAACCTGTTTGGCGCAAACCCTCAAATAATTGAAATGGTTGCTCTTCTCACAAAGGTGCTGGGGAAACTTGGGGCTCCCTGTTGCACAGGAGTTTGCTTAATTAAGGCGGACTCTTGCATATGTTACACTGGAGATGGTCCGTTCTCATGTAGCAATTAAAAATTCTGCTGCTGCAGTCAAATAAGGGTGATTTCCAGGCATGAATTATGGCTATTGGAATATCAGTGCCTTGCAGGGCTCAGGGCAAAAACCATAACGTATTTCATAGTGACCAAAAATGTCCATGCTCTTCTTTTCATCATCTGGCGTTCAGAACCTCTGACTCCTGAAAGCTATGCTTGCAAAATATTTCCCTGAAACAGTGGTGTTCTTTTCGTTATCATTGAACAAGCAGATAATGTATAAAGAGAGGGATTCTCTACAGATATTCTCTGCCAATTTCACATCATCTTGCTAGAAACTAAAGCTGGTTTCTTAGTGTTATCTTTGCATTTTGCTTCTTGCACATTTATCCTCCTTCCGTCTTTTCTTCTGGAGCCCATGTCAGAACAGTTAACAGGCTATGAAAAGCCATGATCTAGGGACTGACTGGAGAGTGTACTGATAATTCATTTTGAATGGAAGCAGCAGGCCAAATATAATCCACCATATCTGCTCTATCTCATTATAAAGGTGAGATCCAAGAGAGGGCAAGCTGTTAATAAACTGGTGGATGAAGTTATTTCACCAATCTGTTAAAGACGACGGGGGCAAACAGGGGCAGGAGTCCATTATTCACACCTTTTTCTATTCTTTTTGTAGTCATTCTGTGGAAGCATGATTTTGAGAGACACTCACCCCTCCCTCCTACTCTTTTTTGCACTCCAGTTTTGCTGATTTTTGGTCAGTAGTGTGCCTTCCGTAAGCAAAGTGAGAGCAGCCTGAATGGTCCTTAGACAGTCCTGCCCGCCATGTAGTCGTCCACATTGGAAGGATGTGTGATTCCAGATCTCTTAGGAACATCTGACCATGGCAGGGTGTTTGGAAATGAGTTTCAGAAAGCCCTGTCAGCATATCCCTGTGGTCAGGGCACTAAAATGGGGGGTGGGGGTTTTCAGCAAACCTGAGTTTTCTTCTCAGTTCTGCTGTGTGACCATAGGAAGGCATTTTACTTCCCTGGCTCCCTATGCTTTGTTGGTCTTGTCTATTTAGACAAGCTTGTAATCTTTCCAGGGCAAATACATGTCTCATTTTGTGTGTGTACAACACCTAGTGCAATGAAGCCATGACTGTGGCTGCAGCCTCTACGTACTGTTGCACTACCTCTAATAAATGCACCTGTACTTGTGGTTGTATGGGAAGAGAGGGTGAAGGGTTAAAGTGTAGCCTGGAAGAATGATCTCGATCATTTCCCGAATGTGTAAAATAAAATAAAATAAAAATCCCATCTTGTAGATATGCAAAACCATTCAATCTTTTTAATGTAAAAATGTCAAGAGTTGGAAGCTGACTTATTTTAATATGTCCTTTTATCAAGCTATCAAATATTTATCTAACACATCTAACCTACCACAAATTCGTATTTGTATTGCCCTTGCCTTCTGTCCCCACAAACCTATCTTTTGTCAATTGTTATCTCTCATCACATTATATCTAAGCTTACACTACAAAGTCTCTGCAGCAAGGACCAGATCTTTTATTTGTGTTGTGCACAATGTCCATTGATTTTCTTTAATAAGAGGACTTCGGTTTCAAAATGTACCTTACATATGACTGAACTGAGCCCCTCTGTGTATAGAGGTGTTTTACAACCAAACTAAGTGAAGTATCAAAAAAAATGTTAATAGAAAAGACTGAAAATATAAAAAAGGAAGTTACAAAACCACAGGCATTTCTGGATAATACTCCATCTTCTCTTTATCTATTTAAATTGCTTATTGATTAAAATGTACAGAATATAGCTATAAGCACCTATCCTATGCACTGGGATTTTTCTTGTTTGCTTTTGTTTTTTAGTTTAGTTGAGTTTAGTTTTCAACAAAACCTGATATGTGAATGGAATTGCTTTTGAACAAATACCTGTTTTGGCAAAGTAAGTCATTCTCTATCAAAAAGCCCACATTTAAATGGACATTTTTTTTTACTAGCTCTATGGTGGACTTCAGTGAGATTTGGCTTAGAAGCACAAAGAATACTGAATAACTCATTGACTAAAATCAAGGTGGTGGGGGTGGGGAATTTAGCCAGTGTGGAGCACCTTTAAAATCCCACCCTTAATTACTCAGTCCTTTGAATCGAACCAAGTGTTTTTGAAATAATGAGACTTAAATGCGGAACTTTTCCCTCAAATCTTTGTTCAGAAATTTTGGGGTCTTGCGTGTTTGGGAGTTGCCCACCCTGCAAGGTTCTCAAGGCCAGCAGAAGTTCCCCTCTCAAGCATAACACAGACTTTCAGAAAGAAATTCTTTCCAACTCCTCTGTGACTTAGCTGCCAGATCGCCTGACAATATGACTCTTTATTGTTGTGTACGCTGCTGTTCACTTAGGCTATGTCTATACTAGCAAATTAGTTGAAATTAAGGAGCCTTAATTCGAACTATCTTCCACCCTGTCTACGCGAGGCTTTGCCAAGTTAAAACTAAAAAATTCTTCAAAGCTTACTTTGAACTGGTTAGTTCAGCGAGTTAATCCAAACTGACTGCTTAGTTCAAACTTCTTTGCATATTTAGTTCAAACTAACACAGTGCGGACATGCTAAATAAGTTTGAACTAGCAGTTAGTTCAAACTAAGTGCTTTTTTTAGTTTGAACTAACTTTTAGTTTAAACTAGCTGTACTTTAAAGTTTGAACTAAAAAAGCATGGCTAGTTCAAACTAAAAGTCAGTTCTAACCCCAAAAAAAAAAAAACTCCTTAGTTCCAACTAACTTCTGAACTACTTCGTCTGGACAACCAAGTCTGAACTAAGATTTTAGGTTTAGACATAGCCCTAGTGAGTGCCACTCATACCTTTGAACGAGAAGGAGACTGAAGTTGAATAGATGTAGAATTATTAGTGCAGATGTTTCAGGTTCATCAATATTGTAGTTTGAAAACATTCCCTGCTCTTATCTGCTATAAAAACCAACTGAAACAATGTGAAGGATTCCCAGAAAGGCTGTACAGATGACTCCATTTATTAGAGTTATAAGAGCAAGAGAAAAGTGCTAAAACTATCCATCTTCGGTATTTTATTGCAAATGGAGTCAATGATTCAGACTCTCTGGACAGTATCTAGAAGACAGAATTGAAATCCTGAGGCAAGCAGAAGAAAAAGTGCACATATTTTAAGAGGCGAGGGGACTCAAAGGCAGAAGTAACAAATGCATGTAGCGTATGGTGTAAAAATCTTTTTGAAGAAGTTAAGCAAAAGATGTAGCATTCAAAGAAGAAAAGACTGTCTGCTCAATTTTGTAAACGTCAGCGTTGTTGGTATTTCACTTTCTTATAGAACCAAATCTGGTTTCCAGAATTCACTGTGTATGAATATGCACTTACCACCAATTTCATGTTTTAAGAGACTTGTAAAAACTCTTTTAACTATCATTAGTAATGTACTACCATTAGTGCTTCCTGTCTGTATCAACCCATAACCAATGTCTGAACTATGACATATCTTCTAGAAAGACATTGATTCTTGATTTAAATCAATGTGGGCAAGCTGCCTGTCTTTTTCTGCCCTAATTTACCCTGTGAGGAAAATAAGTCACTGGGGCACTGAGTGGCAAAATTTAAATTGTAAAGTGCTTTGAGATCCTGAGATGAAAGATGCAAATTTGTATGATGAATATAAATGGCACTCAAAGAGTGGAGCTGTAGCAAATAACCAAACATGACAGCTATCTATTTCTATTATTTTATGCTGTTAGAGGGTGCTTAGATTGCTTCATTACAGCTCCCATATGACATTTGGTTTCTTAAATCTCACACCCCTACAATAACTGCTGTTAAGACTCTACAGCTCACCCTGATCTGATTTCCATGTCAACTCCCCTCTCCCAGCCCTACCCTACAATCCCTTTAATTCCTTGATCCCCTCATTTTTATTTCCACTGTCAGTAACTTTAATAACTATAATTATTCATGCCAGAGGCTCACAAGCTGGATGAACCTTAAAGAAAAACCAACACTAACCAACTTACTATGGGGCTCTTCCCCTAGGCTGTCACGACTTTGGCAAATAATAACAAAAAGAGAGAGTTTGCACAAGATAAATTAGGTTCTTGAGTCTAACAGATTCATTTTCTCTCTTCACACCAGGGAGTTCTAGATTGAGACACAACCTCATTAGCATTTCTATACCATCAGACTGCTGCTGCATGGCTAAGACTCAACATTTTATAATTTAAAAGAGAGGAGAGTGAATTTACAGATGATGGTGCCATCACATTATAACTTACTGTACAAAAACAGTCTAGGCTACACTTCAATGGCAACATAAAAATGTGCTTAAAATCAGAAGACTTTCTCAGTATGTCAAAATTTTAAAAGGTAGGGGAGAAGCATTTAAATAATGGCTCAAGAGTGTGGGGAACAGACTACTAATTGCTTGGCACTAGAAAAGTTAAGACAACAAAAAGATTTCCTATCAATTTGAATTTTCACTGGAAACATATACAGGTTTTTTGGATGAAATGTTTGGAAACAGCATAAAGGTTCAGGTTCAAGTTGAATACAGCTGCTATTTGTGTTTTTAAATGGGGGGTTTTCCCTCCTCTGTGTGAAAATAGAGGAAAAATAAAACACACAACTAAAAACAAAAACAAAAAAGCCCACACAAAATTATATTGTTATTTTTATGAAGAAAAGTGGGAAGTCCATGAGAAATATTTAGTGAAAATTTTTAAAACTTTGTTATTAATTCAGAAAAGTTGTGAACAACTGGGGCCGGGCACTCTGAGCACTACAGCACCCATTGTCCTTGTTTGGAATGGCTCAGTGTTGAACACATCTCAAAATTCACCATAGTGATGAGGCCAACACAAGGTCTATGTCTTCCCTAAGAATAGGGACTTTCAGTATTTATAACATTTATGTCCTGAGTTTAACTGATGAAGTTCTAAAAAGGGGGGAAAAATACACAACAGCATCAAAGTGGTCAGTTTCCTTTCATCCCTTTGCCTGCTCTTATCACAGGGATGTTACACTTAGCTGGGAACTAACGCATTCTGAACCACCATGTCTGGAGTGCATTAGACAGATCAGGATATTCAATTGCTTTTGGGTAATTTTTGTGCAGTCCTATCAACATGTGAGAGCATTCTCCTAGGTTCATTATACATTTGTTACTTATTCTTTCTCTTTTAGGAGCCCTTTAGAAATAGAGAAAATTTAAAGAGACAGCTAAGGGTTTAATTGAAGCTTCTGGTTTCTTCTATTTCCTCTGTTTATACACTTCTAGAATGCAGGACCTAACTTTTTGACTTAGTCCTTTGTAAAGTCATAGAATGTCATCAGAAGTATGGTGGTGGATCTTCATTCAGCTCCTCCTGGATGGATAGCCACATCACTGTTATGTTTCCTAGCAAGCCCACAAAGAGGTTAGATACAAAACATAAATATTTTTACTGGAAAGAAGCAATGTAAAGCTACTTTAATTTTTAGAATCCAAAATAAGATCACAAAACAACACAAAACAAAAAGAGAGAGATCAGGCCATTCTCTAAAATACCTCACATTACTGAAGGCTGGTTCTCTGCATAATTGACTCTGATCGTGTAACCTTCAGGTGGGCTAGAATTCATTTAATTGCCCCTCTCTGGTGCTAACAAACAAACAAACTACCCCAACTCCTACGGAGAACCATTTGGACACCCAGGATCTAGTGTGTAAGGGACTCACAGTGAAGATTGTTCAGTTAGCCTCCCCAAATTAAAATACTACCTAAGAATAAACTTAATAAACTTTATTAACTACTAACATGATAAATCTTATCCTAAGACAAACAAAATTAATTTAAACAGAACAATCCCCAGAGAAACATTTTAAGGAAAGAAACTCAAGTGTCCCAAAGTTTAGGTGAAGTTCACCTATTTTTCAGTTGCAGTCTCTATTCGAGACCAAGGCATGAGTTGCAAGAAGCAGCAATCCTCTTCTTTGGCTTCAGGGATCTTAGGTAGAAATGAATGCAGACTTTTCTTTCTCTTCTGGAACCAGCACTATCCAGTCAGTTTACTGGTTGACTGGTAATCAGTCACAGATGAGAAAACTCTACTGCAAAATGCTCCACAGCAGGGAGAAAACATCTTCCTGTCCACTCCAGGCTCAGCTTTTCTCAGTCACGCACTGAACACATGGGCTTCTCTCATTGCAACTCTATGGCTGCTACTCTCAGGCTGCTGCTCTCATGGCATCTGACCACAGCAGCAGTAGAAAACCTAGTGGAGCATGCTCAGTGCAACCACCCACTTAATTTCCAGAAACCTTTGGATCTAAGCAGCCACAGCAGCCCAGCAACAAAACCCAGCCTCAAGAGATCCCTAAAAAAGATAGCTCTTTTAGTTAGGCATATCGGTTATAATTGCATGCTTTCTTACTGAGCCCCCAGCCTGTAAGCAGGACCTAAAATATCCTCTCCACCCCTACTCTTAGTGATGGTTTGCAGTTCCAAGATGGTCCTCTGTATGCCATATCACAAAAGCTGCTTTCACAATGAGCACTCATCATTTCTCTTTGTCCAAGGTCTCAGCAGAGTGTGATCCTCTTATTTCCAGAGGTGTGTCCCTCCATCACGGGGCCCAGAAATATCAATGAGTTGGTTTGAGGAAGATATCAGTGATGTGGACACACTGAGATAAATATGTGGATAAGGGACTTAATTTTCCAGAGGCAAGGTGGGGGAGGTTATGTCTTTTATTGGACATACTCCTGTTGGGAGACACCAGATTCTGAGACTGTGCAGCGAGAGCTCTTCCTCAAAACTGTCACTCTAATGCTTTGCAGCAGCTCCTAATTAAACTGAAGAGAGAGAAAAAGAACCTATATGTGCCAGAACAACCAGACCTAACTGAGTTCCAGCCTAAACATCTGACATGGACAAAGATAGGAGTGATGGACCAAAGTCACTGTCATGAAAACTAGTGATATGACGACTGGAAACAACAGACAGGCCTCAGTGCTGTCTGTCTCCTCAGAGCCCGTAAGCCTCCTGGGTAATACAAGCAATGCTATTCAATTTTCGGATTCCTTCGGACATAGACAAGGCATATGTCACTGAAAAATTAAGATAAATGCACATTATCATTGTTTAAGCTTTCCATCGATAAACACTTTGCCAAGTTCATTAGGGGACACACTTTGAGCATGTGTGCCAACTCTACTGCTGTCTATGGTCCTGAAAGGCTAGCTTGCCTATCTTGCCGTGGAGACACATTAATGAAAATAATTGAAGATGTTATGAGGAAAACGTGTTTGTTATCAGAGGTTCCTTATAGCTTTATTACTCAGAGTTACACTTCATTAATATCCATTTTTCATGCTCTGCTTTGCCATTCATTAGTCCCATGACCTTGTGTCACTGGAAGAAATATCACAGATAGGAGAGAGTAAAGAACATGCATTTATTAAAGCCATGCTATCCCTACTACAGTGGTTTGTCAGTTTCCATTACAAACCCCTGTTTTCAATGTTTTTTTAACTCAGCCATAAAAGAAAAGGGGGGGGGGAAGGTCCCTACGTCAGGCACCTGGCACCCAAGCACTCAGAGTACATTTGCTAAATAATTATGAATAATTAGTTCCCTCATTTGTAATTTTCCTAATTAAAATGAAATTATTTGAAGATGGAGCTGATTAAAAATATAAAAATTATTCTACAAGTTTTTTGAAATGTTTGTTTTGCATGGGATGAAATGTGCTTTTCATGAAAATATTCACTGTATTTTTACTTTAAATTGTCCACAAATTTTAGTACAGATGATTTTATTTTCTCACTAGAAATAGGCTTAGAGGTAAACAAAAATTGTTCAATAATGATTAACAGTACTATGGCAAAATTGATAAAATGTAGATTACAATATTAATAAAATAGAAAACATTTATGTTGTTAGTTTTTTAGAAAAGTATATTTTAGAGAAAATGAGACATTTTTCAGGTTAAAACCTTTTCCTACAAAAATGTGAACATCTTTATTTATAAAATTCATCCATTATAAAGCTTTGTTTCCCTGGGGATGCAGCTTAAAATGACTAAATAGGAAATGTATCAGATGATTAGATCATAGATCAATTTAATCATAATCAGATCTGACATTTCTTAGAAATGGCATTTCAAAATATTCCCTGGAAAGGGTATAGAAACTGAACTTGAGAAACTATCTGTTGTACGTGTATAATTTCTCCTGTCAATGAAATTGAGGAAAGGAGATTTCATAAGAAAATAAGACAATTAAATGCTAGAATACGCATCATGTAAATAATAACATAGGATTTGCCAGAGCAGATCAGAACCTTCATACATAAAATTTGACAGTAGATAATATCTGAAGCTTCAGGCAGAGAGAATGCCAAGGGTTTGCCAGAAATGAGAAGAGGTCTGTCTGAGGTCATTTAGTGAGATGATTATTTGGAAAGTTTCTGTTAATTTTTGGAATACAGGCAGTTTGATTAGTTAAGGATAATTTCACACTGCATATATTAGTACAGTGGTCTGTTTTTATTTGGTTGTGATGTGAATATTAGTGACTAGGAAAAAAGGGTGAAGTGACAATTCTTCATGCCTGGCCGACACCATTATGGTATTTTGAGAACCTTACAAATGTTACTGACTCACAATCCCATTGTGAGACTGGGAGGTGCATTTATCCCCCTTTTACACATAATGAACTGATGCACCATGAGACAAAGTGACTTACCCTGGATCATACAGCACATGGCAGTGCCAGGACTTGAACCTAAAGCTGCTGCGCCCTAGCAATTAACCCCAAGGTTTTAAGCTTTAAAAATTCTCCATTTATGCACAATATAGCTACAACAACAGGCCTCAGCAATGAAACTCTCTATCCCAGGGGTCTCAAACTGAAATCACCACGAGGGCCACATGAGGACTAGTATATTAGCCCAAGGGCTACACCACTGAAACCTTTTCATAGAGTGATATTGCAAATATCTGTAATGATAGTATCGTTGTGGGCTGCAGGAAATACCTTTAAGGGCTGCATGTGGCCTGCAGGCCGTGTGTTTGAGACCTCTGCTCTATCCTGACTCCCACATCCACCCTATACTTTCCTCAACGCGCACACAAACACACACACTTTCCCTATTGATTTGAATGGGGGCAGAATTGCACAAATAATGCTTCTCTTTCTTGATTGTGTGTTTTCACTAAATGCGTAATACCAAGCTTGCTTCTGTTAAACAGAGAAAATTGTACCTTAGCTCTGCTCTTTGGTATCGACTATATATTTGCATCAAGTCCTTGCTCAGCTGAAAGTGTTACTTGGAGATGGATATTAATCAGCTGCTGTTTTATTTTAATGGACTAATTTGGGATTAATGAACATACTGACTTGATGTAGAGAGAGCTCTTTGATTTGTAGTTTTTATTGTGCTTTCCTTTCCCTTCAACATGGAATTTCAGCATGACTCCAGTTCTCATGATGAATTTTATTAATAGTGATTTAGCTGCTCTACTCTTGGACCTCCCGTGTAGCTGTGCTATGCCGACAGATGAGAGAGGGCTCTCTCACTAGCCTAAGTAAACCATCCCCAATGGGCAGCAGTAGATATGTTGAAAGTAGAACATCATTTCACACCCACAACTGACAAAACTGCCAGTGTAAACAAAGCCTAAATTATAGGAAAAGTATCTCCGTGTTTTCCCTCTTATCTATTAGAGCATTGATATCAGTGTCTCATTTAATTCTAAAATGCGGCAGTCAAGTTTTTCCAAAGTCACGTTGGGTACTTTGCTAAAGGGATCATCTTCTTTCTCACTTCTAGATGGGATTATTGTAGTACAGTCTCCATGAGGCTATATTTCAGGCCTATCCACAATCTCAATTTAGTGCATTATGCATCAGTTGACACTTTAAGTGATTTTATTTGGTGCCAGCACATGATGTGCATTGGGCATCTCTCGGTTTACAGATGGAACTGAAGGTGTTAAATGAGTTGAACCTTGCTAGTGGAGAAGCCACATTGTTCATGGTGCCATACTACACAGCTACAATCAGCAACAGCTGGCTGTCCCTCAGTTTGAGAAAGCATGGTCTGCCACTCCTGGAGTCCTCACTCCTGAGCAAGGCTCCCTCCTACTCAAAAAGAAGGGGGGGAAAAAAAAAGGTCTGCTCACCTTCAGACCACAAGGCAAAATGCTCGTATTGAGGCTAGGCCCGCTGCTATGGAGGAGATCTTTTCAGGGATATTAGATGTTTGGGAATGTGAGGGAGCAGAATTTGGCACTCTGTGGGTGTTCTTTATTTTATTCTCCTAGTACGAGGCAGTGCAAAGGGCTTAAAGCCCAGTTGAGTAGGGCTGAAGTCACTGGGAGTTCTGTTTTGTGTAGGGTAATTGGCAGGTTGGAAATTTTTCATCAAAACTTTTTTCAACAGGAATTGGATTTTTAGTAAATTTATTATTCTTTCACTATATTTTTGAAAGCATCTGTCTCGTTTGAAGGTTTTCAGTTTTCAGTAGCTTTTGGCTAACATTGTTTTGGGTGTTTGGTAGCAACACATTTTCTTTTGCTGTCTACATTTTTGACAGAGGGTGGAATTTTTGCCTTCATGAGTAGGGTCCAGTCTACTAGCCTGCCTTGAAGCTTCAAACATACTGGAAAAGGCAGAAAATATTTGCTCACACTGTCCTTCACCTGAAGCATCCCAAATAGTTTAAACCCTGAAGATTTTAGCTGATGTCAGTCCGATACTAAATAATGACTTTGGATGCTTCATCAGAAGCAAAGTGTTTCTTGATCATCATTAATTCTCAGAACAGATTTAAGGGGTAGGAAAGTATTTTTAACTGATAACAAATGTGCATGCTGAGGATGAGTGTCCAACTCAACATCACAGCAGGAGTCTTTGGAAGAGCTAGGACTAGGAATTGAGTATCCTTATTTGTACCAATGTGCTTAGCCACTAGATACTCTACTTGTTCACTACACTGCCAGGCTCAGCTTCCCCTGACAGTAGGCTAAGGATGTCTGAGATGGAAACAAAGGAATTTCTGAGCTCAATTTTTCCTTGTTCTTAGTGGAGCATTTTATTCACAAGATCTGATGAATCAATGAAGAGCTACTTATATACAACTTCTTTTTGACTGTATCTGTCTTTCCTGTCCTTTCCTTGCTTCTTGTATTATTACTGTTGTTTATCCTTTGTATAACTAAGACCATAATTGGATAAACACTGTTTTATTTGCAAGAGAGCCTGCCAAGATTGTAGTAAGATGTGTACAATATATCATAATTTAATGGCATCTATTGCAAGCATACCGAGGTAGTAGAAGAAATATACCATATAAACAACTGTTCAGATAGAGTTTGAATGATCCAGTAATTCTGATTTATACTTTGCAGTTGATGGAACTGTATTAGCAGTTAAGTCTGGTTAAATGATTCCCAGAACAAAATGAGTTAGAAATACAAAAGGTTTACAACATAAGATTTAATGGTGGGGACCTCTAGTGAAGTTCTTATCTTCATTCAAATTATAGTCTTGGTTATCACTTTTAACTAACAATTCTACACAATCCGATATAGCTGGATAAATTGTCCACTACTTCTATATGAGACAATAAACTGCAGTTTAATTCTCATCTGTTTTTCTAAGGCAAAGAAGACTCATTTCTCAGTCATAAAGTAATGGTGTGACCTAAAGCTCATTTCAAAATAAACCTGGCTGCTGGCTAATCATTATGCATAACACCAAGTTCAGATACACCACCATGGGATTTCTATAAATAGTCACAGCCTATGGTAGTAAAGGGTGAAAATGCCCTAGCGACCAATGAGATTCCATGGTTAAAAAGGCCTGAAAATAACAAATAGATTTTATATATATGCACATACACACACTGATAGCTTAGTAATGGCAGATATATAAAATAGTTTGTGTGTGTGTAATGTTGCTCCCCTTAGCTGCAAGGCAAGCAGGGTGTTTTCAAAGAAAAGGTGCCACTGAATGACTATAACAGGGCTGATTTGCAGCAGTTAGGGATCTAGCCCAGACTGTCTACTTACTCACAATTTCTTTCATACAGTATGATCACATGAGAGCTGCCATTTTGGCTGACACCAGAATCGGGCTAGGGACTGCCAAAGCTAAAGGGCCACGTCCCTACAGACTTGAGTGTAAGATCCCGGCTCAGCAGTTATGACTTCTAAGACCTTTCTCTCTTCAGTGGGTGCAATTGCACGTGCATAGAGGAAGGCATGCAATGCAAGGTGTGACTGTAGCCCATGTAGACACATTGGAGCTACCTCTGATCTAGCTAGTTTCCATAACAATAGCTGTGAATCTGTAGAAGCACAGATTGTATAAGCGTGCCCAGGACTTGAGCAGCTAGGTTGTGCTGTTGCGGCTGTACTGCTGTTATCATTCAAGCTAGCTAAATTAGGACCATTTTAGTTATGTCTACTCAAGTTGCAGTCACACTTCTAGTTGGGGTGTCAGCATATGCACAGAGTCCTTTGTTCACTGACTCATACATACACACATGGCTTGTGGCATGCTCACATGTAAACAGTCTCCTCCACTCACCCCCATACATATTATGTTATTTTTATATATAAATCTTCATAATGGACAAAGGCTGAACAGATTCATTACAGAAAGATTATTTGGAAAATAAGTTGAATGCATTCCAACTCCCCGGTGGAAGGAATATCCTAGGCCTATCTGCCAAAATACTCAGCCATTTAAGGAAATGCTGGCAAATTTTACTCTTTAATTTCTTTGCTCATTAAGCCCTCATTTCTGAGGTGTGAAAATGGCTTTAGGCTGGTAATATACTGCTAGAGAAGTTCCCCCCCCCCCCCAAAAAAAAAAAAAACAAAAAAAAAACCAACTTTTCCCAGAAGGGATGGAGTGGTACAAAGCACAATTGCTCTAAGATCAGCTCCATTGTAGGACAATGATTGTTCAAATGTTTCGGTTATTATGAGCAGAATAATAAAAAAAAGGCTATCTAGCTGTTGTAAGAGAGACACAGCACAAAGGGCTCAGAAATGCTCAGTAATCAGAGACATTTTTTGTTCATTTTTCTAGGAAAAATTATACTATTGTTAGACCTAAGTATTTCAATACAAAGGAAAATAGAAGATGGAAGTGGGGGAACTACTAATGGGTTTGGTGATTGTAAAGAGCAACTTATAGTAAGTCTGAAATCTGAATAATGTATGTGCAGAACCAGAAAAAGACATCCATCCATCTCTTTTTCTCAGATTCCCAGCCAGTTATAGGGTGAAAGCCTCTTCAGTTCTGCTCCTAACAATCTCATAGATTGACAGACTTGTAAGACCAGTCTGCCATCCCACATTGCACAGGCCACAGAATTTCACTCAGCTATGTCAATCCTATTGCACAAAAACACCCGAGAGTCATTACTGCAGATAAAATGAATTTATGGAAAAGAGGTCGGTCTTATTCTCTGCATTTGCATTGTCAAAATGTGAAAAGAAAAAACATCAATGGATCCTGATAACTTTTTGTTATGACCCTTTTATGAAATTAAATTTCATGCTGGTGATAGATACCAGTTTGACAGACTTGGAGACTGAAGTCTAATTAATCATATTCTCATCTGTTACACTGGCAAATTCAGTGAAGTTACTCTGACTTTCGTTTGGTGTGAATAAATTTAGAATTAGTATCTGAATATCCACATAATGAAAGTAGAAATGCAGGTTCCCCATATGCTGTCTCCATCAGTATGTCAGAGCTGTTAGTTTTGCGTTGCTAGAACTCAACATTTATTAGCCCATTCATTCTGTGATGTCTGTTTAAAATGTCAATGATGGTTCCACTTTGTGCCAGCTGCAATGTTAAATCTCTGCATGCACGCTCATAGTCATGTGTGAAAGGATTGAGGTACATAACATAGTCTTTTCACCTCTGAAGCCCAAGTTCATATCACAGAAAACAGAAAATGAATTTCTTGAGAATTAATGATTATTATGACAGCACCTATGATCACTTCAATTCCCAAAGATCTCCAAGAACACTGCAAAGTTCACAGCACATATAGGAATTATTTTTCAGCACCTGTGAAGCACAGCCATGTTTAGGGCAGAACACAGCTTCTATTTGACAGTGCACAGCAATGCTGTTCGACTGTTTTGGATAGGAAATGGATAAGTTGGCATTAAATTAAACGCATAGAGGGCATTTGGGTAGAAAGTAAGTCACTGCTCAAGTTAAAATTCAGTCTGGGCACAAGAATATAAACCTCAATGCAACAGGAATCAGATATGCCTGTAGGACTCACTGCATAAGGCTTTAGCCAATGATGTTATGAACGCCAACTTCATTGACATGCTACATTTCTCTGTCCCATTAGTATCTAGTCAAGCATTCATGGGGGAGAAACCCATAAGGGTTCAACAGGAAATAATATAGCATTAAATGTCAAATAGTTACAGAACAGGAGTCTCTTAGGATGTAGTGACCAACGTGGCCATAAGCTCTCAAACAAAGCCATTAAGGTCTATTGTGTCCATCATCTCAGGATAATGTTGTCGTCTGTCACCTTTATGTGCACTGAGGCTGTGGTGGTTCCTCAGGGGCAGTAATAATTTCATAGAAAGGACTGCATTGATCCTGAACACATGTCCAATTAAGCAAAACAAAGTATGCCAAATCCATCCGTGGTGCTGCAGTGGGGACTTGTCTTGTTGCTTGTGGATTGCAAGTGGATTGCAGTGGGAATTGTGGGTATTCAGCCCTCTAGAAGTTAACTGGGAGCAATCAATTCAGTCCAGGGCTCTGGATGAACTAAAATGCCCTGCAATCACTACCACACATTTGGGAGCTTTGCAGAATCTCTCACTCATTGCTAGAGCTGGGCAAACAATTTTGGACAGGGTTTTATTTTTTTTTTTTGGTCATAAAAAAATGTGGGTTCATGTTGACTGAAATTGTTCATGAATTTGAGTCACACTTGCAGCTTTGTTTACACTGAAAAATTGTTTTTAAGGAATCTTCTCAACTAGTTCCAGAAGAATAGGCATGGTGCTTTTCAGTACAAAGCACATAGCTTGTGGCATGCTGGGATGTAAATATACCCCCTTTTAGTCTGCCATACACTAAGTATCTATCTGGATCCTGCTAGGTACTAACAGCTTCCTAGTGTGCTTTGATACACACCACTTTGAAACATGAGTGGATCAAAGCACTCGAGGGAACTTTTAGGGTGCAGAAGGAATCCACTCAGCAGGTTGGGGGAAGGGTAGATTAACACACCCCAGGGTCAGTAACTAAGGGTATGTCTACACCTAAAATTGCTAAGCTGACTTTAAGTTGACTTAAGCAGACTCAAGTTGACCTTGTTAAGTCGATTTACACCATCTATACTAGATGTTCTAAGTCGACTGTCTGTGTCCATGCAGGTCGACCAAAAGCTGTGGCTCAGGGGAGCCACGACTTAGGAGAAAGGAGCCCTGGCCTCCTGGCAGAAGGGAGCTGCTGGGCTCCCCAGGAGAAGGGAGCCTTCTGGGGTCCCTGGACAGGGGATCCTTGGAAAAGCCAGGTGCCAGGGCTCCCCAGATGGGAGCCCTGGAGAAACAGTCGCTGGGGCTTCCTTTTCTGATGCATCAGGGGATTCCTTCACCCCTCGAGCCCTGGCTGGGGGCGGCAACATAATCCCTTGCCACTAGAACCCCAGCTGGGGGGTGGCGAGGGTTCCCGCACCACTTCAGCCCCGTGGCTGGGAGTCGCTAGGGTCTCCCTTCTTCCAGGGAGCCCAGGGGAGCCCCAGGAGCTGCTTCTGCCTGAGCCCAGCTCCCTTTCCCAAGCTGGGGTTCCCCTGAGCCCCTGCTCTCTTTGCCATCCCTAGGCTGACTTAGGGAATTAAGTCAACCTAGGTGTCCACGCTGGTTTTAAGTCGACCTAATCAGGTTGACTTAGGTGTTAGGTCGACCTAACACCCAGTAGTTAAGTTGACTTAGTGAAAAGCTGGTGTGGACTTGGAGTTATTTAGGTCAAGTTAAGCATCCTTAAATCGACAAATTGCTAGTGCACACATACCATAAGTGTTCACACGGAGGAGCCCTTCCTTTGAGAAAGTTCATGGTTCAGTGTAAATATTTGGCACAGCAGGTACCAGAATAGCCTGAGAAGAATGGCATAAACTGGCATATGACATGGATCTCAAAGTCTAGGCACGCTGCACTGTAGTAGGAGGGCGTTCTCCAAACTGTGGATTTCCTGACTTATGTCTTTTTCTCTGGCTTAGAATTTATCATCCGTTTTCTTTTGTGTGTGTGCCGTGTAGCTCCCTCCACTGCAGGCTGGACATGACAATAGCATCATTTCCAGCACAAGAAGTCCTCCCAGAAGCTAACAGGAATTGTCCTCGGAAAATCCAAATTCACTGCCAGCCTTGTATGTGCTTGCGAAGCCTCCATTTAACACAGGAGCCAGCCTCTTTAAGCTTCACAAAGATTTGCCTGCTGAAAATCACTGACCAAAAAAAACCAAAACATCATTTTACAGCTCAGAGAATGACCTGTCAGTGACTGGAGAAGCTGTCTGGGCTCCAGCTGCTGGAACTTGGCAGTTCGGTGTCATACACTCTAATTTCCTTTGCTTGACTGTCACTAACACTAAAAGTGTGTTAGACTTTACAGTGACAGTGGTACTCTCAAATGCTTCCAGACATAGCCCATTTCCTTTCCATTGCCACTTCTATGTGGCCAAAGAATATTCTCTTCCTGTGAATAAACCCTTGTCTTTGTAACACAGTGAACCTCATGTCCCAATGATTGCTCAGAGGCCCTGAGCAGTTCTTCACAGATAAACATTTACAAGAGTTCAGTCCTGATCCTGGGCTAATTGTCACAGGTGTAAATGTGGAGTGACTGCACTTGAATTGTACACCCAGTGTTAAAAAAGAATTAAGCTTCTATCATGCTTCTCCACGTCCTTTAGGTCTGCAACTCTGGGCTGGAAATTTTGTTTGTTTTCACATTTTGGAGCTTATGTTTCTGGTGCAACCTAGAAATGAGTAATGCAGAGATGATGGAGGCTAAGGCACTGAATAATGGTTCAAAAATGTGTGCATTTCAAGTATGGTGTGAAAGGGGATCAGACGATGGGGTGAGAGGCTGTGCAGTTCTAGTTTCCTTTCTGAAAACAGAAACAGCATCATTTTTGGAGAAGTTCAGACCTGAACACACGCCCAGAATTTGCATTACCCCTACAATGGGCTAAACTAAAACCCTGAAGCAGAACATCCAGGCTAAACTTTGGCAATGTTTGGGATGCACATGTAGATCCCAGGTCTACTGTTTGGGCCCATCCCTACTGAAAAGCAAGCTAGTTTCAAATCACAGTGGACTTGCCTGAACAGATAGAGCACCAGCAGCTTACTCTTATCCAGCGCCATCACTGAAACCCTTTCCTTGCCTGTTTGATTCTTCCTGAATCTGTTAATTTGGGTTCCAGCTGTCATGGTGCTTCATGGGTGGACAAGTGTCCATTAAGAACTGGACTGAGCCCACAGAATAACTATGAGCTGGTGCTTTACCCAAGAATTCACATGGTGTTCGATTCCTATGCCCCTCAGTCTTTGCCTATGTGGGCTAGATTCAAATCGCCTGAAGATATGACATCCCATAGCCCACCATTATCAATCCCCTGAGGCATTTTCTCTCCGTCACATATAACAACAGGGGTCCCAATAGTTTGCTCTCATCTTCTTAATGCGTGTATGTGGTTGTTTTTTTTTCTTTGAGAATCTGATTTAAGGCAGGATTTCCAGACCATAAATGAATCAAGGTCAATGCTTCCATTCCATTACCATATGCAGCATTCTGCTAATGTCCACTTTGTTTAAGAATTAAAAAATTAATTCAGAAATAAAGAATGAAAACTTTGTAATATTATGGAAGACTTTCAAAAACCTGTTGTTAATGCATGTTTCCAAGTGATGATGATAAAAATGGGATAAATCCTCAGTTGCTATACACTGGTGTAGCTCCATTTAATTCAGTGGAGTCTATCTTAAACTTGGGTAAATCAGCATCACTCTTATACAGCTGAATGGATCCAATGGTAAATGTTGTAAATCAGCATAATACTATTGGAGTCAATGGAATGTCAACAGTTTATACCAGCTGAGAATCCAGCCTTGTAAATCTTCTATCTAATCATCTTTATCTCTTATTAGTGATTGTGGATACTTTGTAATGCATCCCAAAGCTCATATACTGAATAGGGAAATGGCAAGGGCAGACAGTTACAAACACCCCCCACACACACCAAGATACACAAGTTTAATATACACATGATGAAGTTAATCCGCTAGATTAGTGTAGCAGAGTAAAATAATATCTAACATTACGGTACTTATTTCTTAAGCTGTCTGATTAATATTACCATGAGCACATATGGGTTAGAAGAGAAAACTCTAATGACCTGCTGATCCTTGTTTTGTATGGTCCCATGGAAATTGCAGATAGGCCCATTTTGTACAGTCACCACATGTCTGGGTAACAAAAAAAGCCAGAAGTGGCAAATTACTCAGATGGAACTTGGGTTTGCATGCATCACACTACAGATGGCATCCCTGAAAACACAATGGTTAGATGGCAGTTTTCCTCTAAAATTAGAGAGTGGATAGTTAGCAGGAGAACAGAATTTAAACAAGCCCAAAACATGAAGCAAATCACATTAGGTTAGGACACCGTTGCATGATTCAATAATATGGTGTGAAAACATATGAATAGGAACACATTGCAAAAATTTTCCCCTCTTGTAGAATGTGTTGGCCAAATTCTGCTTTCAGTGCAATTAATATTTGGCCTGAAAGGATGAAGAATGTTCCTAATTAAAATTTTCTCAAGTTATTTTCAACAGCATTATCATTTCACCTTTGTGAAAATAAAGACGCAGAGCCCAATTCTGATCACATCTTAGTTTTATACAAGCGCAACACTGAGTTACTCTTAATATGCTGAGAAAAGAAAGAATCAAGGCTGCAGACTCTGATCTTTGGAAGCCTGGCATCTAGGAATCAGACCTTGAGCTGGCGTAGATTGGCAAAGCGATATTGATTTTAATGGAGTTAAACTGAGTTACACTAACTGAGCATCTGGCCCGAAAATTTGTCAGCTGACATAGCACTCATTATCTTGCATTTTCCTAGGATTACTCAAGGTAGTTTGTACTATACCACACTGTAAGTGTTCATAGACACGGGCCCTCGGTGTGGTATTAACACAGCCTGGCATTAGAACGCTTTGTCTCTAAGTATTCTGGGAGATTCTGGAAGGCTCTCAGTTGCGAATAAGATAGGCCAAGAAATGGAAATAGACTCATGAGCTGGAAATAATGAAGGTAAGTCCCAAAGGGTTTTGGTTGTCCTTCCGTACTGCATTTTCAAACAGAATACTCTGCACAACAAATGGTAAAAATGCAAGACACACTATGAACCTATTTTAAACTATCCGCTCAGGGCATAAAGAAAAAAAGTGGGTGGTGGGGGGAAGGAGTCCTAATATTGTTGATGTTTAAAAAGAAGGATAAATACAGCAAAGAAAAGGCATGGCTACACATTAAAAATTAATTGTTCAAGTACCAGGTCATTCTAGAGTAATGCACCGTGAAATTATGTTATTCTCCAGAAGAATTTCCATAAAGCTTAACATTCCATGACACATTCTTTTTCTAGTGAAGTTAGTTAAAAAATAGTACATAAAAGTCCTCAGCGTGCAAAGCAAGTGTAAACCTGGCTTGTAACAAGGCAGTTGCAGTCAGATTGTACTGCAGAGAGGAGGGAAACCAAGCTAGGAATATCGTGTCACAAGGCAGACCCCATTACTTAAGCAGAATCCATAAAACACTGCCCGACTGATCTCAATGAACGGGAGTGCTGAAGGAACCATTAGTCTTGGTGCATTTTTGCTGTTATTCACACTAGGATAATGAGATTATTGGAATTTTTTTCTTCTAATGAGAATGAGACAGAATACCTTGGTCTCTAAATGATTTAGTCACAGAGGAAAGCCATTAGTCTCTACTTGATTGCTGTCAAATGGTGGAAAATTGGAATATTATACTGATATTTCTCGTGATGGGCCATATTTTTCCTGCTTGTTCAGTGTCAAATGAGACAGGAGAAATATTTGTCTGAAATGCACATGTCTTTGCAAGCTCTGCAGTAAAGAAAACAGATATGCATCTGGGGTGTTTGGATAGAGATCAGCTCAGGAGGTAATTGGAAAACTGCCAGGCTTCTCCCATGTCCATAAAAGTAAAGGTGGGGGGGAGGGAGAATCAGCTGCTCTAAAACATTTACTTGATGTCTGCACATCAAAATTTTTGACTAATTAGACTCTACTTGAATTCATCGTTTTGACGGGGGGGGGGGCAAATAGGTTTCACAGATAAAGGATTTGTTATTTTGCACATCTTTTATGATATGACAGCTACAGCCTCCTGGAGTTTGGGAGGTGGTTTGAATCTTGCTTAAAGTGGTGGTTTTCTTTTAAACATTGTTTTGTGCTAATGTTGCATCAGCAAAACATTGCAACTCCTTCTGGGTAAATTGGCTGGATTCTCAGTAATACTTAATGCACCTTAATCTCATTTTCACTGTGCAAAGGGGCTGTAAAGCAAGTGTGATTTACATTTTACACCCACTTTAAGATCTCTTTACACTGCCACAATGGTGTAAAGGGACCTTAGTGTAAATGAGCATCAAGTAGTACGGATCAAAAATTTTAATTCAAAACTTTTGTACCCCAAAAATGCTGATTTGTGTTGACCAAAACAATTCACAAATTTAGGACAAAGTAACCAAAAGGTTTCGGTTTAAAAAAAAAAAAGTTTTGTTTTGACTTTTTGTTAAATGTGTCAATTTTTTTCAATTTGAAGTGCCTTTTCATTTCAAATTTTACTACAGTTTCATAGGTGTTTATAAAAAGATTAGAAACTGCTTTACTAAACAAAATACTTTGTTTCAGGTCAACGTAAATATTTTGTTCAACCTATAACTAATATTTTTCAGTGTTTTCAGTTCCCTGAATAGTTTTAAAAAATGTTTCTGGTTGCCAGTGAAACCCAGTGTCAGTTATATGCCTAACTCCTTTAGGATCTTATGAAAATCTCAATGTTATCTATTAATAACGTGGAGTTACACTGGCTCAAATGAGAGGAGTTCAGCTGTGTATTTCAGAACGGGTTATCTGCAGGTGGTCAGGAAGCATTCCTTTTTTGCGTGCAACACTGCACACTTGACCAGAGGAAAGGCATGAGTTGAGAAAAAGGACTCAAGAGCATCAAATGTTGAACATTTAAGGCCAGATATAATATAATTGACCAAAGTCTCAGCCATTGCTGCAGATCACATCTCTCTGCACCTAGAGGTTACGTAGCTACTTCTGTAAGTGAGAATATTCGAAGATGAAACCACAAAAGGAGTGACCAGTAAAGCTGGAAAACCTGGCCTTTTCATCTCCAAGAAATATAAGATACAGAATTTTAAAGGGATCAAGTCATCCAAGGTTTCAAACAGCTGATCAGATAGCAGCAGTAGCCTGCTGGTATGGATTCAGTGTATTTTTGTAAAAGAAACAAGGAGTCCTATGGCACTTAAAAACTAACAGATTTATTTATTGTATGAGCTTTCATGGGAGAAAATTCCACTTTGTCAGATGCTTTGAAGATGAGGGAACTTGCAGAATGGGAGGAAATTTCTGTATATTTATGTATTTCTGGATGGGAAGGTATGGAGAGAAAGCGGGTGCATGGATTTATTACAGCAGCTCCAAGTTGTGTGCGTGTGTGTGTGTGTGTGTGCGCGCGCGCGCTGAGGGGAAAATTGTAGATTAGCTTAGCCTTTTTCTCACAAAGCAACTTCATCACAAAGATTGAAAGGCCTGTGAAAATGCTTGAGAGATATCCTTATGAGGAATAATGTCAGTTCAGCTGAGGGGGAGGGGGAGGAATCAAACTAATCATGCTAGAAGCAAAAGCAAAGCAAGTGGACAAATGCTTGGTCTGATTTTATGGCTTGTGATATCTCTGTGTTTGTGCCCAGGATGTTTAATTTTCTACCACCCGTGAATACTTTGACAGAAACAGAAAGTTGATGCAAGAAAGGGACTGCGTGAACATGGTCAAAAAAGACAGACTTATTTTTATTTTAAAAAGGAATAGAAAAGACATTTTTAGGTAGTTTAATGCTGGGGGAAAATTCTAGATTGAGGGCCCTTGAAAGTGAAGCATTTCAGGCAGTCAGATAGGATATTAGTTACCAAGCCAAAAGAGAGGTGATTAGATATCCATCCAAGTGTTTTGCTATCTGTGTATCTATAAAAAACCTTAGACGTGTGGGGGACCCTAAAGTACTTGAGTTAAAACTAGCTCCATAACCTTTCTTCTTCATTGCCTCAGTAAAACACTCCAGCATTGTTTAACAATGAAATAATAAATTACTTTCCAGGAGGAAAGTAACAGCTGCTGGTTGCGGGTTTGTAAGATAGGGAGTGAAACCCAGCATTTGACAAGAAGCTAAAGGGGCCTGGTTGTGATGGGCATTGAAAAGTGTTGGATCTGGGATGATTTCAGATCCTCCGTATTAACTCTGGCTTTAGATTAGGGTTCTGGGAAACTGATTACTCAAGGAGCACCCCCCTCTAGGGTCATATGGTGCTTGCAAGCCACTAACTAATTACCAGGAACCCAGCTATTTCTCCAATACCACACAAAACGTAAAATGGGAAGACAGAGGGGCAAAACATTGGTACACCTATGAGGAGGGGCACCCTGAAGCAGTTGGTCATTGTAACCCCAGAGGAGGAATAAAGCTACAGAAGGAAAAAAGTACTTTACTGAACTTGGTTCAAGGATGTTGATTACTGCATTCTGGTTTAATAGTGCTGAATATTATCTGGGGACTGCATGCATTCTGTACACATGATTTTCTCATTTATGTTGCTCATACCCTGCATTTATGCATGCATTTATTAATAATAATTTATTTTTCTCTCATCCTAAGGATCATAAAATGTACTTAAATTGGAAAACTTTCTCAGGGTGTATTCATTAAGCTTCAGGAGATTAAAGCATCATTCTGCTCTGAAAAGCAGCTATGGGAAATGGCACCTTCTTACTCAGCAGATTGGCTATTTGTGTGTACTCTGAGCCTCATCATCTTAATTCATTGACAACAATAAGGCCCTAATCCTGAGAGCTACCCAACTTCCACAGAAGTTGCAGGTGTTTGGTATCTTTTAGGATCAGGCTTTTATGGTCTGAATTGAAGAAGTTTATTGTGGGTAAAATTTCCAAAAGCATCCAAATTAATAACAGGCTTTCAGTGGGACTTATACTCCTATGTCATAATAGGACCCTTTGCAAATTTGACTTCCACAGCTATAAATGAAGACAGTGGGAACAGTGGAAATTTCAGAATATCAGATATTGTATTTTTATTATTTTTTTTACATCTCATAGCCCTGCAGAGGCAGCAACAACTGGGAGGTGGCGGGGGGGGGGGGACAAAGGAAGGGAAAAAGAGATGGAATCTAATTTTTGTCTCAACATCAACAGAATTGTTAATCACCTTCCACGTGCAAGGCCGGTTAACTACACCTGTACAAAACTAGGATAGCACTGAGGCAACACAGGTGTCACTTAGTCTAATTTGACTTCCCCGAACCTTTATTTACTGGTTAGGCTACAGCATAAAGTGTGATTTCCCAGTTAATCCTAAAGGTTAGCTTCATAGGCTGAGAGTCTCTAGCAAATAGCATCTTTTTTGTTTACAAATTGAGCACACGGTGAGAAAGATCACTGAGACTGACCATAATTTGGAGCCCCACATAAGTGTTTTTATTGAACCTCTTTTCAGAGTAGAACAGAATTGTAAATACAAAGCAGACTTCTGTAGATCAGTGTGATTTGTAATCTGGGAAAGATTGCAGATTAGTCATATTTTTACATTCTGGTTGGTGAGCTGCCCTTGATCTTCTTTGCTTTATGACTTTCCAGCAGTAACTGCTGCAAGAAAGACAAAGAGATGGAGACAAGATTGATTTCTGAAATGACAAAACACTTTGAAATTTAAGATCCTGAAATAAGGGCTGTACTGTAGCTCATGATGCTACAGAAGAGGGGGACTGGCAGGGCCAGGGAGTGGAGAAAGGAGTTCTGCAGATGATATTTTTAATGTAGAGTCAGGCTTACGACTGAATACTCACTTTTCTAGTCCAAGCCTTCCCCAAATTGTCCATAGAATAGGAAATCCTGAGCAAACTTTTCTGTCCTGCTCCTATTGTTAAAAGAGGTGTTATTCTCCCCTGTAACCCACCACCCCAGGTCACAAAAGTCTTCTGTCACTGCAACAAGAAAGCAGAGCTCCTTGAAAAGACAATTTCCAACTCAAGAAGACCATATGCCACAACAGCTGAATTTTAAATGAAGAATGTTTTTGTGTCTTCTTCCCCTTCACTAATCTTTCACCCTGGTAGGGAGTTGTCAAAACAAGTTAGCAGCAAGGATACAAATGGAAGACAAAGGATTAGTTTTTAGCATAATAGACTAGTTCTTGTTAGTGCTCACCACAGCTAATTGTATCTCTTTTGGTCACCTTATAAAACAAAGGGGGGGGGCAGATTTTGTTTTAATTCTCTTTTCTTTCTGCACTATTGTTGGTCCTTCTCTAAACCACAAAGCATCTAAATAATTCAAGCATTCAGGTTATTGGAAAAAAAATAGTAACACGGGGGGAACCCAGCATAACAGAACACTCCTGATGCATTTTGGAATTAATGATTTTTCATGAGCTATCAATTACCTCCCTTAACTAGGAAGAACAGATTATAAAGAGGAATATAATTAGTAGCAAATACTGTGAGATATATAAAGACAAATAGGGGAGCGGGCTGAATAGGAGCTCATAAATTTTATTGAGAGCCATATTTGGACATTGTCATTTATTACCAGGGGGTCTCTTGAAGTGATTCTGAAATGCAGGTTGTGTGTGCCAGGGTAGGGGAGAGGCTGCTGCCATCACTAAATCAAGTGGAATAGGCTATTGATTCACAAGAAAAATCAATGCATTTAAAGAATACAAACAAACGGGCTGGATTTGCTGTTCCCTTTTCACTGCCACAGTTTCTCACTTGGAAGTCCTCGTTTGGGCCTTCATCCAGCAACTGCATCCCTGCAGGGAAAGTCAACCCCCCGATGGAGCCCCATAGGCTTCATTATATTAGTCTGACTTCCTTTAAGACTGAATTCCTTTTGCCTGCTAAAAGAATTCAAGCTCCGCAATGCTGGAAGGAGGATGGAGGCCCCCTATTTATATGCAGAAGAGGTATAACTGCCCTGTCCGGATATAACATCCTCTGCAAGATATTCTTGGAACATCAAACTCTCTTCTTCTCTACAGAAATATTCACCACTTCACCAATGTTTTCAGTTCACAGCTAATACATTCCCTTGTCAGTTGGATTCTCTTGATTCCCTTATTTGTAATAGATAGAGAATTTCTAGGAAGTTCTATTTTTAAACCAAACCATCAATGCGAGCAAACAAACCCTTCTTTTTTCCAGCATACTCGGGTATTAGCCTTTCCTCCGTAATCGTCGAAGGCAGCGCTCGGCTGTTATATGCTGCTATTTCTCTTCCCTACGTCTTCTCCCTACTGAGGTGTTATGCCCATCATTGCAGCAGACCTGGAATTAGGCTCTGATCCTGCGTATACTCACCCACATTAACACCTTGCACTGGAGGAGTATCTTTGCATTGCTCAGCGGTTAGGAGTGTTTGCAGAACTAGAGAGTATTAAGGGCCAACCCCTCTTGTAAGCACAGGCTTTGCTTTGTAAGCTCATTGGGGCAGGGGTCATATCTTTTTTCCTGTAATGTGATTGCCTAGAGCACCCCTGGATACTAATATATATAATAGAGATACTCTGTATGCATGCGCCACCTTTAACGTGAGGATTTAATAAATCAAACAGTTTACAAAGGAAGGTGGATTGGGTTGTGTTATTACCAGCTTTAAGAAGAGGAAACTGAGGCACTAAAATTATCATTTGATTAAGGTCATATAGCAAATCAATAGTTGAGAATGGAACCGAGCCCCTTTCTTTAACAACTAGATGATACTGCCTTGATGTTAGCCCCCTCTGACAGAATTCACAAAAGGTTTTATATTTTTCAGCAATATAATCTAAAGCAAAATTTATGGCAAAATCTTGACCCACAACCATCCAAATGTAATCCTTTTTTAAGTCTCATTCTCCTCTCCCCCCCTCCCCACTGAAACCTTCAATCTAATTAGACTCACATCAGTATATTATTACGGAATGTAATCATTCCTTTCTTCTAATAACATTCATGGATAATTTTATTTCTCATTTGCAGCCTCCTACTCCTGTGGTGTAATTAGTGTCTCTGGCACCTCGTGATGCTCAGAATGAGTTGCAGCTGCTAATTGCTAATTGAAAAATTAGAAACTCAGTTAGAAAAAGGATCTAATTAAAATGAAATTAGATAAAATCCTTCGAACTAGTATCTCTCTCTTTGCCATTTTCCCTGTTTTGCAATTTCAGAGCCATTAGCACTTGCCAAACTGTATTAATGGTTAAGCCCAAATATATTTTAATTTTTTACAATAATCTGTTATTACAGAAGGAGACCTTCATTTATCAGGAGGCCATGATTGTCTGAGGACCACCTTTTTCTGGCAAATCCATCCCATCAACCTCACGCTCTTTGAAACTACATGGTGGTGTTTCACATCCAGAAACATATCTCCCTGTCTATTCGGGTATTCAATGGCCCACACCACTGTATGGCTTGGCCCATGTTGTAGCTAACCCCTGAGCCATGAAATTTGCCCTGATCTTACAAGGACAACCAAGTGAGCAGATAGTGGTGATTTCTGAACACAGTTATTCTTGGTACAGGTGAAGGGCTCTGCCCTTGATGTTGCCCTTATGCATTCAAGACCTTTTATTTACAGATTTAAATGTGTTTTGAATTTAGAAACATCCAGATTTGGGTACATGAAGTGGGGTTGTCGTAGTGCTCAATATTAGCTCTTACTTGGCTCCCTCTGAAGCTAATGGGAGTTTAAAATGATTTCAGTGGATGCAGAGTTCATATTCATAGATCCATTAGTTCCACAGCTGGAAGAGACCATTGTCATCAGGCAGTAGAGCTGACACTGAGGACTTTTGAAAATCCTACTCAATGGGTAAAATTCAGCTCATGGCAGAGTGCCCACAAAGACCAAAGAATTATTGAGCATTGTTAAATGATACTTAGGTGATATATAAAGCCACATACATACCAGTATATGGAGCTAAAGTTCATCAATGCAGCAAAAATGGACTTCTTACCAGTTCTCTAAACCAGAATCTCCCATCTTTAATCATGAATGTAGCATGGAATTTTCTGCAGCTAAAACTTCCCAAAATAACCCATCAATTCACAGCATTTGGATTAAACATCACTGAAATGTTGTGCACTTTCTGGGGTGTGCTAAACTGAATTAAATTTTGCAAAGTCAAGCGCAAAATTTTCCTATTTTGCCTTGAGTCTAGCGCACCTCACTTAGAAGTATGCAACGCCTTTTGGCATCTCAGAGCATTACCTACTCTATATTTAAAAGAGAATGGCTAGGCAGGTTGTGTGAGCTGAGTATATTGCTAATAATTAGCTTATTACACCTTTGAAGAGGGCGCACAGCTAATGTATGAAGAAAATGCTCATATTAGTCTTACCCTGTCCTACCTTCATCTCTGCTTTTCATTTGTTTCTTTTGCTTCCTCCACTCTCTACTTTCTCCTTGTTGTTAGCTCCTGTCATTAGCAAGTTTACCATCCTATCTTTTATTATATACCTGAATGGCATCGAGCACCAGGGGCCCCTTTTGTTGAGACTTATAGGTATCAGTGGAATACAAACAATAGCAACGATGGACGAATGTCAACATTTTCAACAGATCGTGGGTTCGGTTGAGCTCTTTAAAGTCTACGTGCTTAGTGAGGGCTTTCTGAATTATCCAGACGTTTCATTTTGTATGCCTGTGTTTGGCACCTTGGTTTTACATTCTTGATAGCTTTATTGCTGCCGAATGTGCAAGATATGTCTAGGCAGAATGCACCTGTTGTGCCGATGATGGTTTTGGATACAGCTCTGGAGAAATGTTCCCTTTGGAACTGCCAAACTTTCCAGATGCATGCTGATGGATTGTGACTGCTCTGTTGCTGATCGCATAGCCTTATTCTGATGGTTCCCTAGGAATGTTAGCCGAGGAGGAGGAGGCAGCAGAAGGAATGGGGAACCAGAAATGAAAAATTAAAGGTGTATGCAGTGAGGGCAACGTGGATCCAAAGGAAAGTAAAAAGCTGCTCTGTTAATGTTTGCTGTCTCTTGCAACTGATTCCATCTGTCCAAAAACTTATCTTACATGGCTGTAGAACTATTTTTTGAAAATTACAATTTAGTCTACAACAGGATTATCGATAGCAAATCCTTTTATCCATGAGCTGGTAGATTCAGCACAGATAGATGTTTTAACATTCTCATCTGGGAATCATGCCGTTGACATAATTAATGCAAGTACATGGTATCTTCTCTGCCAATGTTCCTCTCCATCTGTCAGAATAGCATGGTGCTTGCTCAGGCAGAGATGGGTCCGGCAGGGTAGCAAGGCACCCTTGCTGTGGATAAAGTGGAAGGCAGTTTTGGAATCTTAAGCTAAGATAAACTGGAAAATCGGATAATATAAAACAATTCTGTTTCCCTTCTCCCCACTGATATCAAAATATTTCCTTTGGTAACATTTGTGAACAGTAGTTGAATGCCAAGTAAGTTTCCTGTCAGCACATTTTCAGATCCTGTGTGGGTCAGATTCCTAATATATGTTGTGTGTGTTGCTAATTTGTTCTAATTTCTTCAGTGTGGTTGTGAATGTAAAAAGATTAGCAGCCATGGATATTAGAGACTAAAAATTATTTGCTGGTGTAAATGGCAAAAACTAATTGAACTCAAGGGAGCAGTGTCCAATTACATCTGCAGGGAATTTGCCTGAAAAATATAAAATTAGGGCAAAAGGTAAACCATAAATCTCATCAGGTTGTCATAGCCCAGATTTGCAAGGTCAATTTTTAGGAATAACCAGATAATTCAACCTTCAAGTCCCCTTAGTCATTGGCCACTGCCAGCAGACCAGGTCAGAATGGCAATACCGATGGTGGCTTTTATAATGTGGACACTCATTCACTGGCAATTGGTTGGAGACCTACCATACTCTTTTCACACAGATCACACAACACTCTGCACATGATGGGGGTTTTCCTATGGCGCCCATCATCTTTTTTTTCTCTCTCTGTTAGCCGGTGGCTGTGACGTTTGTCTTAATTATACAAGTTCTCTCTAGCCAGTCATTGGTTTGCTGCAATAACATCTGTGTTTTGATTGTGTTACAGAAGTGGCTGACACTTTACAGCTGATGTTTATGTAACCTGTATGACTCTAACGTGTATCATTCTCCTGTCAGTTCAGGGCATTTCATGTAATATTTTTCTGTTTGACTTGTTCATCATCATTGGCTTATATGTGAAATAGGAATGTCCCACCTAGAAATCATGCAAACTACACCTGTAAAATTTCAGATGTGAAATAAATTGATAAAGTATATGTGAGCATGTATCCTAAATCCCCATATGTTCATTTGACATAGAATAGTCTCTTCTACCCTTACAGCAAAGTATGATTTCAAGGCTGCAACATGTTTGCTGTATATCTTATATTCCCATAGAGGTACTCTCATGGTATATTTGATTGCTGCAAGCTATTATAAACTGTACATTTTCTCTTGTAATAACCTTGCAGGTCTCAGAGCATGAATTTGCAATACTACACGAAATTGCATAGCTTGTGGCACATATGCATGAGTTCATATTACAGGAATTTTTGTTTTTTAAATATCCCCTTTGAGAACAGGAAAACAGTTGTTACATTGGCTGAAACTTCTAACAGCTTTGTGCACTTTTCCTCTTTCAGTTCTTTTGCTAAAAAAATAGGCACTCTTCTGCTTAAATATCCCCTACAAATTTTGCCCTGCTAAGCAACAAAGTATCTGCCTAAGGAATAGTCATTCAGCCCTGTCTAACTTCAGAAGATTTGGAGCTTTGTATACTACTCTAACTAAAAACTTTGTACCACTCTAATTCACATACCTGGATCCCAGCCCAGAGGCTAGTGGACTAATTATCTCTAATACGTCTTTGAGCAGCATGGCTAATGCTCTTTCTTTCTGCCTCTACCATTTTTTTTTCATTTTTATATAATGCACTTTCCCGTAAATTCTTCAGCTCTTTCATTATTTTCCTATTTTTAGTTTCATTTTCTAGTTTCAATCAAGCAATTTCCCAAGCATAGTTCAAAACGACTTTAAGTAGCTTTCCTAACTCAGTTAATATACTCTTTGTAATGGTAGATTTTATTTCCCCCCAGCTTAATCCAAGCTGCGACATGATAAGGTCACTACATATTAAATATGCAGCAGTCTAAGGCAACAGTATGATCCATCCCAAAACTATTTTTGTTTTAAGTTCACTGTAGAAACTCTATTAAGGATTTAGCAGAATTTTAAAATATCTCAGCAATCCCTACTGACTCAATAGGACAAGACCCAGGTGGCCCTGCTGAGACAAAAGCAAAACTGGCAGCTCCAGGTTTTTTTTGAATGGAGCAGATAGTTTGGATATTGTTCTGGCCTGATGAAGTTCCTTCTGTCCTGCAGAGGACTTTTTGATCTGCCAGGTAAATGACATGGAGTTCCTGTAAAAGAATTCATAAATAAAATAAAGCTGGGTTCCTGAATGGATCCTAAGGGAGTTTGACATTCACATTCAGTAGTATTTAACTAGTTGACTTCCTCAGGAACTAAATTTAATGAGATTTAGCAGCCTTATTTTGCTAGGATCCTTTGAAAGATCCAATCTAAATAAATCAAAATACTGTTCCCTTCTGCACTAGATGAACTGCAAGAGGTCAGGACTGTATGCTTCCTCCAGTGCTTGCTACAGGGTTAAGAGTACAGGGTATCTAGCAAAGGTGTTGCTCTAAGTGGGAGCCCAGTGGGGGACATTTTTCATCTGGTATAAAGTTATCTGGTAAATTTGAAGTCAAAGGAAAACAAACAAGGAGTCCTGTGGTGCTTTTAAAGACTAACAAATATATTTATTGCCTGAACTTTCAAGGGAGAAAATCCCACTTCATCAGATGCTTTGAAGTTGGGGAACTTACAGAATGGGAGGAAACTATATGCAGGGAAGTGTAAGTCATAGCATCAGGTCAGACTGTAACAGCAAATCAGTGCAGTATTTTAGATTCAAACACTGGGGAACAGCATATAAAGAGAGATGAGATCAAATCACCTGTTTTTAATGAAAAAAAAATCCAAAGTCCTTATTTAGCCTCTAAGGAACAGTGTCAAATTTGCAACAGGTGATTTGACCTCACCTTCCCCTATAAGCTGTTCCCCAGTGTTTGAAACTAAACTACTGCATTGATTTGCTGTCACAGTCTGACCTGGTCCCATGACTTATACATCCCTGCACATATTTTCCTACCATTGTGTAAGATCCCTATCTTCAAAGCATCTGACAAAGTGAGATTTTTCTCCCATGAAAGCTCATGTGATAGATAAATTTGTTAGTCTTTAAAAGTGCTGCAAGACTCCTTGTTTGTTTGGCTTTTAACAGTTGTCGAATCCCACTTATGCTGCTGAAAGGAGGAGGGCTAAAGAAATCCTACTGGTTGGTACGAGGTGACATGATAACTGAAGGCAAGATCTTCAGCTGGTGTAGTCAGTGTTAAAACAACTGAAATCAATGGTGCTATAAAAATGTACCCCAGCTGACACTATGGCCCAATGTCTTACCGTACTCTTGATAAATAATACTTTGCTAACACTACTCAGGATATTCTAGTGCCTTGTCCATATCATCCCCCTTGGCCAAAATTCAAGAGAGAGTCCCTTGACACTAATGGGTTTAATCACCAAAGCCCCTTGTTGGCATGACTCCATCCAAGGGATGCACTGCTTCTGCAGAATGTGAATTTTGGGTGGGCTGACGATGTGCTCAACCACCATGTAATTGACTCAGGATCCATTCAGAGACATAGGGTCTGATTCGCCACAGCCTTGCACCTTTTGTAGTCATTTATATGTGGGTTAAGGGAGTGTGAATGTATAGGTCCAAAGCTGTGGTGAGTCTGACCATTACTCACCATATCCCTAGTGTGTCAGGGGACAGGAATGTACTGGAGATGATCTACTCTACTCAATCACTGTAGCCTTTCATCATTCATCAGTGCTGCCTACCTCTTTCAATCCAACTGCTCTTTTCTGGTTCCCCATCCAGTTCTCCTCCTGATCTGGTCATAGTTATTTTTTTACCTACTGCTTCATATTTCATAAACTGCTTCAATATCAGATTAACTTTACCTATTCTGAATGGAAATTTACTCTCTTCACTCTTTCCTTGTCATTGTTTCACCTTCTTTCCAATGGGAGCCACAACTGTTTTGATAAATAGATTAAAAGCTTTTTCTTGTTGCCCTGTGCCTTCTGTAAATTCCTCTGTATCCTCAGCTGAAAGGTGAATCTTAAAGCTCAGCTTGTAACTCACAATATATATCCCTAGTTCATTTATAACGTCTGCAGAATGACAAGGTGTGTCTCTGTCCATATACGAGGGTGAGATCCAATTCTTTCTATCCCCAGTGGTAAATCTACTTCAATGTACATTATCCACAAAGCCATTGTGTACTAGTCAAAGGGAGTTTTACAATTGGTTTAATCCAGATCTCTGCTTAGAACCAAACGTATAAAATAGGTCCCATATTCAAGGGGCAGAGCTAAACATGGGAGAAGGTAAGAAGAAAGGTAATAGATGGGTCTTTACTATATATGTGCTATTTTTACTCTAGCACCCATCATCATAATTTGTGGAGCTGAACCAGCTTAGAATGAAGGTATCTAGAAACTGGAGTACCAATTAATAGTTTAACCATGAGTTTTCATGTACACTACCAATGCACGTTTCAAACTGGCAGCCTCCTACATCCTCAGATTCCAAAAGGACAAAGAAGAAAAGAAATATAAAAACTTTTGGCAGATGGATAGTATTGTGCAGCATTTACCTGCATTAGCCTAGATATCTAAATTTAAACAATCAAGAGAGAGAGAATTTTGCATCAAACAGTTTGCAGGCAAATAACATTCCAGACTACCTGAATCCCAGCTTCTGAAGACAGTAATAAACCAGAATGGAATATCTGTTGACTCCTGTCAACTCCATTATTCATCTGTTCTGAGCATCCAGAACAAAAGAAAACAAGGCAATCAATTACTGGAAAGATGATTCACACTGTGGGATTCCTCATTATCACTTACAAAAAATAACGCATCTGTAGATACATGTCCCATCAACTGTGTGTATGTGACACACACATCTATAGAAAATTGTTGTCACAATCGATTTACTGTGCAATGGAACTCTGTACCATTGAATGGCAGTAAAAAGGAAAGGGGCAAGAAAGGGTGAAGAGATGTATATAATCATGCTGAAAAAGACTTTTGGGGCCCTGAGGCTTCTCTGATGGCATCGACAAATGAAACGTGATTGTGTATGTAGAGAGAATGGAATGAGAGGGGAAACCATGATTGGAAAGGACAGTTCTTTTGTTAAGAGGTTACTGATCCACGGGGGGGAAAGAAAAGATTAGCTGGAAAAAGATGACTGGAGGAGTTGGGTATGCACTCTGCTGTCTACCCCACATAAACCAATAGGGCTTGATGCAATTTAATATTTAAACTGTTCTTCTTGACACACACACTCACTCTTTCTCTCTCACACACAGAGTGAACAAATTGTGTGTATGGCTGTGGTTGTGCCAAGTTCTTAGAATATGTGTGGTCCATTTTATTTTCTAAGGTCAGTCACTGATATATAAAAATGTGTTCACACATTTGAAGGTACATAGATGGGATGTGTATATATATAAGTTCAATGTATATGGTAAAGCTATTTTATTTTACTTTTCCCAGAAAGTAAGATACAACTGATTCAAGTAGTTACTCCCCCTCTCTGCTATAACCTATTAGTAGAAAATGAATTCTCTACTGTACATACACAAACCCCTATTGTGTGTAACAAATGTGCTGTTAATAATAGTAAAATCCTAGTAGGGCTTTTTCACCAGATCTGTACTGTAGGAAAGCCTGGGCTTGTGATGCCTGTGCCTTCATGTTCATGCTTAATAAATAACCTAATGTGTTCAGGCATCTTACCTTACGTAGCCACTATATACTCACACTCTGGCTGCATTGCTCTTACTCAGCGTTCCTGTGGCAGAGCAGCCAGGAAGGGTATTTGATTATACTCAACAATGCAAGCCAGAGGCTGTAGACCAACTTAAATAAGGACAGAAAGTACTAGTGATGCCATTAAAACAGGAGACCCAGGTGGAATCTGCAAAATGAGACTGCAGGCTAATACAAAAAGATACAGCAGTGAAGTCAAATGGCCACAAAATATGTACAAATTGCAAAACTAATAATAAAATTCATGCTCAGAGTGCCAGCAAGACATGGGCCCTCTGATGTTACCACAGGAGAGCAAAATGAGCTGCAAAGGAGGTCAGTATATACTGTAGTAATAATCATTTATCCCTCATCTCAGCTCAATTTTCTAGATGTAGAAATATTTCCCAAGTTCAGATGAGTTCTAAAATTTTGATTTTTGCCCATATAGTTCTACCAAGTGAAAACTGAAATAGTTATGATGGCACAGCAGGGCTGAGCGCTCGTTGGATTTACGGTCCTGACATATTATTTCTTCCATTATAAAATACAACACTCTAGCCCCTCAGTACCTTTGCAAGCACTTAGGCTTTCTGCTGCGTAAACAGTTCAAAACCAAATCTAATATTTGTAAACTTCAGAGACGCTGTGCATTATGAATGATTGCCACATTAATCCAGAAGAGCAACAGCAAATGAATAAAAGGATTTATTAAGAATTCAGTGAGAAACAGCAATTTGAAGCACTTTCCCTAGGAATGCCTGGTCATGCTCTAGAATGCAATAACTGAATAGAAGAAAGAAAATTTTTCATGTGTTTTTTAAGCTAGGAAATGGAGGACTGTTGGTTTAAAAGTAGTTACAACACAACTGTGAAGCAAATTACCTTGATTGTGTCAGCTAAGGTCTGACCGTTTTAGAAATCATTAGGCCAGGTCAAGTCATGGCTGATTTACTCCAGCTAAGAATCTGACCACAGTTCATCATTCCCAGCTCACTTTTGGGTCCAAGTCCACAGAACTGTGCTCACTTTACTGAAAACTTTAAGTGGACATCTTTCAGTCATGGTCATTTTGGTGATGATGGGTTCAACTGTTTCCATGTGGCTGGCTCCCTTTGGCCTCCATCGTCAATCCTTGGTGGTAACCGGGGGGCAAAGATTGCTGCTTGGATTAAATCCATCTCTAGCAAACAAGTGTTTTTCAGTGGCGTTAAAGTTCAGAACTAAAGTTTACTCAGAGGTTATAGAGCCAGAATAGTGAGAGAGAACCACTGTGACAGTTTTTTGAGGTATTGTCCTTGAATTCAGGGTCCTGGCTATTTGTATGTATTTATTTTTGCTGGTCAGTAAATTGGTGCTTCGTCAGTTTAGGATAATTTGAGCAGAGGGAGGTACCAGCAGTAAGCAAATAGGGTCTGAGAGGTAACAAATAATACAGCATGTTGAGAAGTGGCTTAATCAAGGTAGGGTTAGTATTTGAAGTTGACACACAGTATCACTGGGAGGAATATTTTGGTTGCAGCTGGTGAAATGTAAACCATAAAAGATGTAGAAGTGCAATTTGCAAATCTGCAGTATGCTGCCATGGTTTGAGAGAGCTAGTGGGAGAAAAGACTTTAAAGTCTAATTTCATTTTTCTCACTGTGGGATCCCGCGAGAGACATTATGACCCCAGGTGAAGCCAGTAGAGAAGAGTACACCCATGAGAATAGGATTCACTTAAAACCTCCGTGTATCAGTTTCCCTTTAACATGGGTAAAATAATATCCCTCTCACAGGGCGTTCTACAACTTAATTAATTAATGTGTTAAAAAATGCCTGGAGAGGTCCTAAATTTTACTATATCCACCTTTCCCCTTGTCTACAAAGCATCCTTCTCTTTTCCTCCCTTCAACCCCATGAGACCTTTTTCCTTCTCAAGTCAGATTGCAGAAGGAACTGGTGAGATGTCTCTGATCTGGTTTAGTTGTGCAGCTTTTGTGCTCTATCTGGAATACGTGGAAGCATGAGAGGTAAATTCTGCTACTTGACCATACACAGACTTTTCAGTGGGGGAGTTGCATGCATTCTGCCTGCCCGGGTTTCCTTCCAACGTATGGCAATGGACAAGCTATAAAAGCAGAGTATTGCTGGAAATGTCACTGAGTGCAATCATGCAGGGGTTTTGGAGCAGACTTTTTGTTTGCTTGCTTGTTTTTAAAGCTATGTGGAGCAGATTGTACTGGCAATTGTTATTCTTTTGGCTATTAAGCACTGCCAAAATGACAATGTGAGAGTAAATGTAGCAGCAAATTATTATCTCCACTAGGGTGCCACAAGGTGACATTTTCACAAGAGCAACAGTTTCAATAAAACATGACCTTTTAATATTAAGATGACCCAAGTCAGGTTATTAAGATTCACTTATAAAGAAGATAACAAAAAGTTCTGTGTAAAGCCAAGTCTCAAAGTTGCCAGAAAACTCTAATTCATAGATTTGGTGGAGACCGCTCTTCAAAAGAAGCCATAATTGGGAAAGCTCTGGCTTTCCAGAATCTTAAAAACAACAACAGTGAATTAAAATTGATTTTCAGTGTTTTGTCTGTTTCACAAGTGCCAAGTCCCTTAAGCATCATTTTTCTCTCTGGAAGACATCGCTTCTCTGTACAGGTCAAGATCAGCAATTCTTTGAATAAATAATTTACACAAATAACTAATAAAACAAATGAGCATTTCATGGGAATGCAACCAGCTTGCAGCCTCTGTTTATTTGTGTGTTAGCCTAGCTGAAAAACATTGCTGAATGTAATGACTTTATTGGCAGAATATGCTCCAAATGGCCATAGCTCATCTGTTCTTCTAATTTTAATGAGTACAGCTACCTCACAAGGATGGACACCTTTTATTCATACTTATAAATTGCCCAAATATTATTTAGCAACCAATATATAAGAAATAACTTAACATGAATAAGTGGGGTGCAACTTAAGAGCAAATGTTTTCAGGCAAATTACCCTGTACAGAGAGTAAGGAGGGTTCTACTAAGGTAATGGACTGAGACTTATGGGGTCTGGGATTTAAGTCCACCCCTACCTTAGACTCCCTGTGTGGCCTCAGGTAAGTCCTTTAAAGTCCCTGAGATTCATTTCTCCATCTGTATAACAGGGTTAATACTACTCTTTTTCCTTTCTTTTTTTGTTCTCCTTCATCCATTACTCAACAGCCTAGATGCTAATCTCTTTGTGTTAGGGCCTGCCTCTTGCTATGTTGACTTAACTCCAAGTATCATAGGACTCAGATCCTGGTTGGGGATTCTGGCAGTACTGTAATACAAGTCATAAATATATAGAATAATATAATACCCTGACTGAGTTTAGGGAAAAGATTTTGCTGTACAGAAATGCATTTTTTATTAAAATTGGTGTTACAAAAATGATCAAATGCAGAGTTTTGAAGGAAAGAATTTCTTTCTGTACATCTGAGAATAATGCACAGGTTATCCAAAAGGTACAAGGTTTGGTTTGAAAATCCTGCAATACCAAGCGTACATAATCTGCAATGTGCCTGATTAAGGGTTATCAAGTTAGTGATACAGTTGAGATACGAGCCTTTGAACATTGTGGTCCTTCTCTCATACAAAAGAGACACTGAGTTTGGTTAGTGTCAGCCAAATAGAATGATGAATGCTGATTGTCCCTCATTGAATGATAAATTCAGGAGAATTAATCCTTCAAGAAATACAATCCACAAAACAACGGTGGTCCTGCATCACTTCTCTATTGTGCTGCTGTTCATTCCTCTTGGTATTGCTTATATGACCAGTGATATGTTCTGTGGTGGTGTTCAACAGCATGAGACCTTGAATCAGCCAAGCATAACGCCACCAATTCTGCACACCTGCAGCACTCATTGATTGCTGGGGTCCCACGCACCCAGGGCTCCATCAGTCCTTGTTACTTAATCTCTAAGGCCACCCACCTTTCTTTCTCACGCTCTAACGGTAGCATTGTGAATATTTATCTGTTTTCTTCCTTTCTGGTGATGAAAATGACCCTTTGTCTTTCTATAGACATAAATGAGCACAAGGCATTTTAAAAATATGATGCCTGATCCTCATCTGGTAGGTAAATTGCAGTAGTTCTACTGACTTTCATTGAGCTATGAAAGTTTACACTAGGTGAGGATCTGGCGCCTCTCTTCTAATTAAACTGAATTAAGAAAAGGGTTGCAGAATCCCATAAAAATACTAATGAGGCTGGGATTATAGTTCATGTTCTGTGTTTTTAAGTAGATCTGTTGTCTTTGAATGAAAATAATGATCAATAAGCGAGTCATGGGAGAAAGGAATGAAAGTCTCTATTAAATGGAATTTAAAGGCATACAAGATTTTGTATAGAAATAGTTTGTCAAATTAGATGTAAGTCAGGCTTTTCCTTTTGCAAAACATCTTGGGAGGTTTTCTGTCCTCGTTAGTCAATATTTATTGGAGGAACAGACAAAGGAGTCCTGGGAGAATTGGAGCCTCTAATGAAACATTCATTGCAACAACGTCTACTTAGGTCACAAGCAAACTTTTCTCCATGAGGAAATGAGTCTCTTTCCTAATGCCCGTGTTGTATATTACTAGACCCTTAAAAAGACAAAGCAATATTGATTTTTCAGGGCTATTGCAGAAGCAGTTTCATTGAGCAAAGAGTTGCACGTTCACACATGCCATTGTATTTGTAAAGTATGATCTTAAACAACCTCATCCTGAGCTTCAGCTACAGATTCATAGGGCCAGACAGGGAAAGGGGACTCATCCTGGCCTCTGCCTGTGCAGGCACATTTCTGTGCATGGTCATCTGTAAGTGAAAGCAATGGAATTTACATTCTTACATTTACTCAAATTCCCAGTTTCCTTCCTTGACAGCTCATGTCACCTGTCTGGATTTCACTTTGCCGTTAAGTGAACTGGATTGTCTCTTTTTAGAATGGTTTGGTGCTTTACGAATATTAGCTAATTTAGTATGAGTGCATGGCACCCATAAGGTAGACAGGATCTATAGGAGTCATTTCATCTGCCACTGAAATGCAGTCATCTCCAGGGCAGAACATAGTATCTATTTAAAAGTGCACAGCAATTCTACTCCAGTAAAAGGAAGGAAGCAAGGAAGAATGCCATATCCAATTGAAATGCAGGGTGAATTAAAGTAAGCAGAATGCAATTACCCATGCTGGAATTTGTCCAAGATATGGTGCATATACTCCTGTCATAGCGCAGGCAGTATCTGCATTCAAATTAAGCCTTTCTTTTTAGAGTAATGCTATCTTGGGGACTGTTCCTCATTTAGTTATAATGCAACCCACCCATTGGTTTTCTCAGACTATTTGTGATCCCACAATTTAAACCATTGTACAGATGTATTTGTTGTCTACTATTAGAGACACAAAACTGCACTGCTGGTCTTTGGGAAGCTTTCTTGGCGTTTCCTACCATAAGCCTTATACTTCTTTGTCCAAGTAAGAACTATGCTATGGGTGCACACAGTGCAGAGCCAAGCCTTGGGTAACATCTGCTGTTCAAGGTGTAGAAACGTTGTTCAAAATACATTCCATAACTGTAGATTCTGGGCTGGCTTCCAGTTTGAACATAAAAACATGAATTCATTCTCATTTTTCTTGGGCTATCCCAACCCCTGTTGTTTTAATAAAAACAGGAGATGTGTGCTGGGTCTTTGGGCAGTTCTTTCTAGTCACAGTCAGCTCTAGGCAAACAACTCAAGTGTGACTTGAATACATTACCACCAAAGATAGAAAAAGTAGAGATGTTGGAAGCAGTAGTACAGGGTTTATGCTGACCAACACTCTCTCCAGTTTGAGATTTTAATTCTGGGGGACTAGCTTAAATGGTTTCATCTCAATAGTCTGTGATGTAATTGAATATCATTGCCTGCTTGTAAAAACTGGGGAGGTTTCAATAAGAGAGACTACAACAGAGCACCTACAACATGCATTCTGTTTACCAGATAGTTCTTTGTAGAAGAGATTATAGTATGAAGTCTAGGAGTCCTAGGGCCATAAAACAAAACTAGTACTTACATGTATTATATAGCAAATAGTTAATTTGTGTCGATGTTCCATTCCCCCATGTGGATGAGCATATAAATAATTGTGCATGTAATTTAAACTTTGTTTTTGAGAGTGCTTATGTATGAAACTTACATTTTCATCCCAGAGACATCTGCACAAATAAAAACTGATCACAATAAATGTTTTCAGGAACCAAATTCAAAAAGGGGTGTGAGCAAGGCAAAAGTGACTTCATTTACACATTGAGCCAAATTATTTACAGACAGATTTTTGAAGTATTCCCCCAGCTGTGCTAGTTATGGGCCGGAATCTGTCCTCTTTCCTCACAAAGAAGAGATCCTTGCTTCTCAGTAGTTATGCTGAAACCAGCTTTTACTGACTGTCAGTGAGTATCAGAAGCTGGCTCCTTGGACTTCATCCAAAACCTATTGAAGTCCATGCAAGTCCATCCATTGGGACTTATTCATATTTAACAAGTAAGTTATCTTTAGTTAAACATTACATAACTCATCAGTGGCAGCCTTCTGCAAGCTATAGCTTCTTACTGTCTTATCCGGCCCTTACAGTCCAGATCCTCACATTTCAAAGTGAAAGATCACCTTTGATCTATGCATCAAAACTTATACAGCCTTATACAACAGAAGCAGCTGCTCCACACACACTGTGTATCTGCTACATGATCATCTCCTTAAATAAAATCTAGATTTATCCAGAGCACAAAGAGAAAGATAATGCATGTTTGCATCAAGACATGAGGAACAGCATTGCACAACTCACCTTCCATCAACCCAGTATGAGATTAAAATCCACGGTTGAAAGCAATGATGGATAAGAATTGATGAAGCTGTTGTATTCCTCATATGCTTCATTCTCATATGGGCGTCTGTGGGCTCTGAGCAAGGACAATAGCATAGCATGAACATTGGAGAGAATAAAATGTTCTGTTATTACACCAAAGTTCGAAATTATTTACCTAAGCTAAGAAAAATCACAACAGATTAAAAAATGACCTAAGAAAACATAATATCAGCTCCTGGTGTAAATCAGCAGCGTTTCAATGAGCTCAGGGGAGCTGTGCCAGTTTATCCATCAGTTGAGGATCTGGCCCATTATCTCTATTCCATGACCCCTGCAGGGCTTCAGCAAGGTGTTTGCTATGGCTGCACATTGTTGTAGTGGTCCTAAAGTATTTAATGCCTCCCCAGTGGTTTGAAAGCTGAGCATTTGTTTGAGGCAGCAGGATGCAGGCAAAATCAAGAATCTTTATATTTTTTTAAGCAATGCGTTCCATGAATTTTGTTACTCTTGGTCATTAACTAGCACAAATATAGGCCCAGAACTCTTCAGTGCCTCCTTCACATACAAGTGGGTGGACATCTCTGCCTTGGTGATGACAAAACCACAGCAAGATTGTTGCCTTTGTATTGCTATGGTCCTGGATGTGTTGATTCCCCACTCCATATCATTACAGATGTTACTTATTGATTGTAACATTTCTACTGAGAGTGCCTACAATGACTCATTATGCACAATCTAAAGTCAAAGGGCTACTTGGAGCAGACTTCGTATTTTCCAACACAAGCGGTAATCGATGTACTTAATAAATTCCAACATTTCTCTTTTTCCCCCCCCTCCTTATAGGCCATCTGGTATTGGGCATCTGAATTCAGCATTAGCATTTAGATCAGTGAATTTGGCTACCTTGTGATGTCTCACTGAATAATTAATAGGGATTGGCAAATCCAGTTTGTATGAAATAACTCTGAATCCAAACCCTAAATCTTTGCCCAGAAATGAAACCCAGTCTATCCTTAAGTGAGGAAAAATACAAGGAATTTTTCTTTTCACTGGTTTTTAAATTTTGGAAGAGCTTTGCATAATGACCTGTACAAGGGGGTCATCTCCTTACTTTGAATCCAGGTGCTCCGTAACTGCCATAGAGACCTCTAGCACGTGAACTAAAGGAATAACTTTTGTTACCTGGCACCAGAAATGGACTATTGTCCCCTATGTTAACTGGCCAATATAGGGGGACAGGACACACTTATGCTTACATGTTGCAGTTCTGACTAGCAGGAGAGACACCAAAATATCACAAGGAACACAGTTCTTATGGGATTTCTATCCCAGAGTCAGGAAACACGGGAAATATTGGGAAAGAAACCTTCTTCCAGTATGAATTCCTGTCTGATTTTTGCGATGTGAAGATTTACAAATAAAGATTCCATAAGCAGTTGAAATAGATGTATAGATCAGTGGTTCCCAACATTTTCTCTGCCGTGGCACACCTTGCTGCCCTTAATTAATTTGAGGCACACCACCATATAGTTTTCAAATAAACTCACAAATCTTCATGAGCCAGTGAGCCAATCCAGAGCTCTTCGAGCAGTTTCTCAAATTTTGTAGCACACTTGCTCAGACCTGATGGCACACCTGCGTGTCAGGGCACACTGGTTGGAAAACACTGGCATAGGTAGATAGCACCTTCAATTGTGAATGTCCAGAATTAGACAAAATTATACATAGTGACAAATATTAATTATTGAACTTGATCTTTTTCTCAATTACATCAGTGTCAAGCAACAGTAACTCCACTGGAATCAGGGGAGTAATGCTACTCTAAAACAATTGAAAGTGAGAGGGTTCTTAGTAAAAAGACCTTCACAGTTTAGCAGGGATGAAATCAAGGAGGGAGGGGGGCTGTGGAAAATGCTCTAAAACCCAAGGCATTAAAGAAATGCCACCATGCTATACAATGTTTGGTCCTTCCATTAGCACATAGTAGAATATTGCATCTCTGATATAGAATTCCACTGATTGGTTTAAAAACTCCATAGAAAATTGATCATTCTCCGTTACATTCCTAGATGTAAAAGCTAGATAGGACCATGATGCTCATCTACTCTGATCTCTTGTATAAAAAAGGTCAGAGCATTTCATTCAGTGGTTTTACAGGCCTTTCTGTAAGCGACGAACCAAGTCAATTATTTTGTTTATTAGATGTGTTATATATTGCTCCTGTGCTGCTGTTTACTGGGATTTTGTAAGGCATGTAAATGTAACTGCAGACTGGGGATTGAGGGGCCTGTAAGAACACTGTGCCAACTGGCTTCCCAGCTGTATCCTTCTCCTACTGAACATGCATTTGCCCTTTTCGGAGTTACAGATTGGCAATTTTATTCCTATTGACAGCTGTTGTATGCCTCATGGATGTAACATGTTCATCCTCCAAAGAGGAAATCGATCTCAATTGACTGGCCAGGAAGAATTTACGTTCCCGGGGAAATAAAAAACCATAGCCACTTGACTTGCCTTCCAGTGAAAGGGAAAGATAATGAACAGGGATATGTCAGCACAGAGAATGAGGGAGAGGAGGGGAGCCAAAAAGATCAATTGATTTAAAGGAAAAAGAAGAGGAAACATCCCACGCCCTTTCCTTCACGCTAGTCTAGTGTTTTTACAGGGTCATTGGAACGGACGCTTTCCTGCTCTGGTGGTGTCCGCAGTGGATTGTATGTATTGATTTGTGTGAGTGAAGCACCGAATGATAAACTTAGGGAAAACCACAATACATGTGTAAGCAGAAGCTTGAGCTACAGATCCCAGACAGAGTATTGACTGCAGAACAGTATGCATCACTGTTATGCAGCCTCCGTCCGTTACTTTCTAATAAATGTATAATAAAGGAGTCTAGACAACCAGCGATGACCACACAGAGTTTCTCCTGAAATTTCTCCTGACAACTCAGTGCTGTTTTGTCTGTGTGCTGTTTTTTTGCTGCAGAAGAATAGGTGTGACAGAGTGGAGTTGCTCCTGATTTACTCCAGTGTTTGTGAGTGGAGAATCAGGTTCCACGTATGTTCTGGTTGAGATAAGTTAATGCTAGACAGCATGCGAGTAATGGCATAGTAACTGGGAAGGCAGCACAGCCGACCCATCACCACTTGCCTCTTGCAGTTCCATGGACGTCTCGACAGCTGTTGAACATCAGGATTTTTGTCTGCCACTTTCCCGGCACTGGTGGGTGGCTGAACCAAATGCTAAAAGAATAAGCCTTTCCCTGAGTCAGCAAAAGGAAGCATCAGAGTGATTCTGCCTCATTGCAGAGTAGTTACTAATTCCACTAGACAATCGTGTACGCTCCAGAGATGCTGGTGAATTCTCTGTACGTTAAAGTTCTTAAATCATGATCTGAAGACTCAGACACCTCAATCATAGCTTAGAAGTTTATTGCAGGGGTGGATGGGTGAGGTTTTGAGGCCTGCATTGTGCAGGAGGTCAGACTAGGTGATCATACTGGTTCCTTCTGACCTTAGAGTCTATGAGAGTTTGTTGCTGGCTTTAGACATGCTGAGGGAGAGAGGGGAACACGTGCTTCTCCAGGTCCATAAACAAAAGTAAAGGGGATTTGAAAAGAAAAGACTGCCCCCCAACCTGTAAGCAGGCCCTTATCTCTGGAGGTCAGAATCTCTTTTCACTATATGCACAATTTCCACCCCTTCATCAGCTGAATCAGAGCTTCAGCTCACATACGTCAGGATAGTGCCCTCTTGTTTCTCTGCTTGTGGTGGGTTAATCCAGGACATCATCTTGCCCATCAGTTGCATCCAAGGAATCTCCTTGGCAGAAGAAAGTTCATGCCCTGATTTTCAGAGTTCTGAACATCCACTGCTTCCAGTTACGTTTCGGTGCTCAGATGTTATAAACATCAACCCCCAAATCTCCTAGTCACTTCCATGGCTTGTGTGCAGCAACTGCCAGCTAAGGGCCAGTTGAGATGGTGCTGAAATGGTACAGGCACCAAAACTGCTATCCAAAGAGCAGTTTAAAGAAGGACTGCTCTAAACGAGATGTTCTGAACTAACCTTGTATCTATGCATGCATATGGCACTCATTCATTATAGATCATCTTCTACAGTTCGAAACACTTGCCACATTTAGTTTGATTTGGAGTGTCGTTTTTCTACGTTCCCAGCAAACTCCACCAGCACAGAGGAAAATAGAAATGGAAAGGAAAAAGAAATCCCCAAAGCAAGGAAGCAAACTGTAAACTCACTGTATTTGGTCTTTGGAGTGGCAGATTTAGCTGCAATCCCTCCTGTAGATAGGATGCAAAAAAGTCCCTCCTTGTAAGTCATGTCCCATAAAAGACTATATTTTCGGAAGAGCTCACCATGTTGGGTGCTGAGATCTTTTGAAGATCTGACTGTATGTATCAAATGGGAACCGCTGGCTGCTTAGTCTTATCCTTATTGAGTTCCTAAATGGGAACTGAGCTGTTCTGAAACTCCATCCTCAGTTGTGTATGCTGAGTACTTGGAAATCTAGCCCTGAGCTCACTTGCATATCTGACCCCTCATTTGCAGATCCACCAAGCAACCACAAATCCCCTGGACTTTAACAGATGCTGCAACAGCTCTGAAAATTAGGCCAATGGTCAGAAATTCTGAAAATCAGGTCAATGGACATTTAAATGGATACTATGTAACTTGAAGCAACACACGGGAATTTTTATACATGTGGATGGATAAATAAATAAATAACAAACACAGAGGCTTAAAAGAAATGCGCACAGCAAGCTTGATGTTCAAGGGAAAAAAATTAAAATATCACAAGATAAAGACTGCAAAAGACCCCTCTAGGAAAAGCCTCTTTGTCTAATGACCTTTGTGGTTCTATGATAGCAAATACAATAGCCAGACCTCATAAATCATAGTCCTGGAAAATATCCAGAGGGCAAGCTTTGACATTGTTTGCATATTCAAATGTCACCCCACTCATAAAAGAGACAAAATGGTTTTTTTCTCTCAAAAATGTCAGCCCGGGCTGGATTAGAAAAGATGATTCAGAAGAACTTCCACAGAATAATTTCCACTGTCACCTACCTGCAATATAGTTAATGAATGGGAAGAGGGTTTTTATAAGAAAAAATTATGATTATTGGAGTAATTAATCAGCTGCTTGATGACAGCTTCTCTGAGAAAATAATCTACAAAGGCCAAGTAGCTACAGCAGGGCATTTTGTTGATAAAGTACCATAAGTGCAAAACACATTCTCGTACTATTATAGTGCTTATATATGTGGAATGACGACATGTCTTAAATATCTGCAGATCTACTGCACAGTGTGAGTTAAAACATTCATAATCGCATTGACTAAAAGAAGGGAAGCTTGATAATCTTCTGCCCTCTTAAAAAATATAAAATGCTTCCTTTTATCTCATCCCGTCTTGCATATTTAGGTCACAGTTCAGGAAAGCAATTAAGCACATGCCTAAATCCGTATCTACTCACGTAAGCACCTGAGCAGAAGCTTAGCTTTTTTCCCCTGGCTTCAATACTTAAGCACATGCTTAAGTGATTTTCAGGCTAAAGCTGGTTCCAGAAATTGGAACCTTACAGTGCAAATTCTTCTTGGAAGGGTCTGCTGGTTTCCTGGGTGAACATACAAGTGATTGGCCCAATGGGGTCTTGCCTTGCGATTCTGGGGTCCACTGCTGAACACAAAGCTAGATCCATGCTGGTTCCTAGGTAGCACCAATGTAATACTCTTTAAAGGCTACTTTAGGTAACTGAATACTAGAAACAACATGTGGATATTGGATTGAAGAATTAAAGATAATAGACACATTTGGGTTTAATTTTTTTTTCTGGTCTGAAGTAATTTACTTTCTAAGATCTCTCCATCCTCAGCCTAAGCCTGCAGGTACTTCAGAAAGTCCAGAGTGCCTCCACCTCAGGCAGTGGAGTCCTCTGGGCAAAAATCTGGGGTAAATGAGATCAGAATCAGGTCCTCTATATTCAGTGTTTTCTTTCATGCCACCATGACATGGTGATGCCTTTGTTTGGGAAGCTCTTAAAATATGTAAAGTCACCTTTTCAGTTCCAGACTGTAGAAGCTGTTAAAATATCAGAGATGCTTGAAAACTGCAAGCTGTTACTTTATTGAAAATGGGATTTTTGGAGAGAGAGAGAGGGTTCTTTCAGAATTTTCAGTGACAAAAAAAGTCAGCGGAAAATATAAAAAGCAATCAGTTTTCTGCTTATAAACTGGAAAATTTTGACAAAAATACTGCAAAAATAATTTGTAGTTTGTTCAAAAAGTTATATTTCAACCAAAACCAAAAGTCTCTACAGTTTGTTTACTTATTGACAGCTTTACAAATCATTCATTTCCAGATAACATTTTTCATTGAGATTTTGCTTTAAGTGGTACAGTCAAACAAGAAATCATCCTAGCAAGATTCATAGTCATGACCAAGTACTTGCTGGATCAGTGTTTGGTACTTCCTAGAATATTATTCTTCCTCCTACTTGTGAATTAAGTGTGCTGATTAAATTAATATGATAGCATTCATTTGGTGATATTAATGGATAATATGGTAATAATTAAGGTTTCAATTACTATTCACTCAGATTGAGTGAGTGTCAGGAAACTTTCTAGAAATCCTAAAGAGGCATCTATTCTTGAGTGTCTTGTTAGTCAAAGAGAGTTTGATCTGTAGCCCATTTGAAGTCACTGAGAATCTTTCAGTGGGGTTTTGATTAAGCCTACTAAGTGAGCATAGTCCTGCAATAAGAGACTTAACGTCCTGAACCCAAGTGACTTCTCTAGTTTTGAGTGCGCAACAAATCAAGATCACACCTTCATCCCCCTTTTAGTTTAACCTTTAAGACACAGAAAAATATGGTTGCCTGATGCTTTCTATAAAATATGGTAACTTATATTCCATAAATTTCTACTCCAATTAATCTTTTTATGAAACAGAGCAACTCACCCAACCATGCCAGAGTAGAAAAGACCACAAAGCTATTGCACTTAATTCCCTGATTTCTTTACTTTGAATGGATTAAATTTGCAAAATCCTCTTTACTGGCCACAAACGCACAAAAATCGTGATGCAAAAGTAACTTCAGCAGGACCAGAAGCTCTGGGATTTTAAGTTGATTTTGGAAACCATTGGTGGTGTTTGATAAAAGGTAAGAAAATGTTCCCTCCATTCTTGCAGAGAAGAAAGGGAACATTCATCTTGACTTTCATATTTAGACTTACAGGATGTTTAGCAAAACAAGCAAGGAATCCTGTGGCACTTAGACTAACAAATTTATTTATCGCATGACCTTTTGTGGGAGAAAATTCCACTTTGTCAGACCCTTTGCAGATTGGAGAATTTATAGAATGAGAGGAAAATAAATACAGGGAAGTGCAAGTCATGTGATAAATAAATTCATTAAGTGCCACAGGGACTCCTTGCTTGTTTTGCTGAACTATACTAACGTGGCTGCCCCTTTGGAACTGAGAATATTTAGGAAGAGTTGGTAGGATCATCATTGTCAAGAGAAGTATCAGTCTTTAAAGTGATGTAAAGTCATTTCAGCTTCTTAATTCCTTTAGAAAACAGTCCTCCTCTCCATTAGAAGCTGCTCCTTCCCACAAAGGAGAAATCTTTTTGAGGCCAAGAATCCACCCAGTTTTCATTTCCCCACTTTGAGACAGCTGGTGCAGCAGAGTTGAAAAAAATCAGCTGTACTTAACTGGGGATGGAGTAGTTAGCAGAGCCTAGCTCAGCTGTGGGCTCTTTGAGAGTTCAATGTGTGATTATAAAAGCTTCACTTTGGGAGCTAAGTGCAGAGGCGTCTTTGTGGTACTGTCTCTAAGAAGGCCATTTTCTAGCAAAATGAATCCCCCGAGTCGTCATGTTTTTTCCCCAAGCAGAAGTTTTGTACCAAACGTGCATGCTGGAAGATTTACTCTCCCCTTAATGGTGGGTGGAAGGAGATTGAAGCCATGGAGCTGGGAACTGAATTAAATCTTTTAGAAGGGTTATTTGTAAATTTTACATCAGAATCTGGTGTCTGTGTGCCTAAAGTAAAGGAACTTAGGTCTGGCCAGCGTTTTTTGGGCCATTCAGATTTTTCATTATTGGTGACATTTTGCCCCCATCCCACTTCTGCATGAAATGGTCTGAATCCAGGGATTGCTTAATGTATCCCAATGGCACCCCCCTGGTCATAAAGATCAGCAACCTCCTTTCAGACACCCAATGCTCCTTCACTCCATTCACTGCCTAGTTTGTCCCTTTGCCATCTCCCCACACATGTGGCTCATCTGGTACTGCCCTGAGGCACCTTCCCTTGGTTTCTTGAGCTTAGAGGGAGCTCAGAGCCTCAAGCAAAGGTATAACCATACTAATTACAATGCAAACTGATGGTCTGTCTGTGTAGAAAGTAAAGGCCTTGAAGATTTAAAAGAGTGACGCATAGAAAAAATTGCTACCAGATTCACATGGCTAAAGATAACACAGGAGGCATGACATGCTTTCACAGGTGAAGTTTACTGCATTCAAAGGCCAAAACAAAGCCACTTAAATCCTTCTTGCTCCCAGCAACATCTTCTCAGCTGAAAACCACCAGACTCTTTCTGTCCAGATCGAGTAGAGCATTTCACGAAGGACTTAAATGGACTTTGGTTGGCTTCAGCACACCAGTGAATTTCATTCCTTAAGGGAAGTATTAAGCATCTCCGGGTACCTTTTGATCACTCATCTTTCCATGGTATCTACGTGCCATCAGTCTGACGCAGAAAAGTGCCAGTAGAAAAATGTGGGAGAAGAGCATTCATAATGCCAGTTAAGTATGATAATTTCATTCTACTGCTTGGCTGGGACCATGTACGTTTCTTCTAACTAAAACAAGTGTGTGTTCACAGAAGACTGACTATTGTAGAGGGTAAATCATGAACACGCTGCCAAAGGCAACAGCTCAGAGATGTATTATTTACATATTTATTAGAAATTCAGCATTGCTTGTGAGAACAAGTCACTTCTGACTTTAATTCCATTAAGTAAACAACCCAATGGGCAAATGAGGGGAAAAGGAAACACACTCTAAAACAATTTACACAAGATAATACAGAAAAGCAACAACATTCTTAACATGAAACCATTTTGCAAGGCAAGAAAAAAAAATCCACCCTGATCCCCCCCCACTTGGTTTAACACCCAATAAATAAATAATAATTGTAAATTAATTTAATTATATGCACTCTCATTTGCCTCCCAGACCAACAGAATGACAATTAATCCTTGTTTATATGTAATATTTTGAGGTTTTGTCTAAATTTTTATCTGGTAATGATCATCACTTCTGCATAATCTTAACTATTGTCATTTTCTTCACCTTTTTTTTACACTTGTTAAAGGTTTGGGCAGAAAAACCTTCTGCAATTAGCAAATTACCTCTAGAACTTAGAGATCTTTGTCTGAGTTTTCAGGAGCTTCAGATGAACCTTCTGCAGGATTCTCCTTCTGTTTAGTTTCCAAAGGGGTAGCCATGTTCGTCTAGTTCAGCAAAACAACCCAGGAGTCCTGTGGCACTGAAAGACTAACACATTTGTTTACTGCATGAGCTTTCATAGGAGAAAATCCTACTTTGGCAGATGCTTGAAGTGGGATTTTCTCCCATGAAAGCTCATGCGATAAATATATTTGTTAGTCTTTCAGTGCCACAGGACTCCTTCCTCATCCTTCTGTTTAAGTTCCTTTTACTTAAAAGAACAAGCCACTGAATTTAGTGAAGAACTTTGTTCTTGGGGTCAAAGTTCTGCATTGGGGTAATTTTCCCAGCTCTGACATTGACTCCTTTGACAATTCACATGGCTAAAATTTTCAGAAGTACCTAAGTGATTTGTAAGCCTACGGGAGAGATTTTCAAAGAGACAAATGGAAGTTAGGTGCCTAACTCCCGTTGACTTTCAGAAGATGAACTGGTGACTATTTGAAAATTGCCATTTAAGTCACCTAGATGCTTTTGAAAATTTTGCCCGTTTTCAGCAAAACGGAAGTTTTCACAAAAGTGTCCATGCGCCATCTAAAATTTTTGATTTGTACTGAACAATCAAAACAACCTGAAAATCTGCAAAAAAAAAAAAAAAAATTATGACCAGCTGCAGTGATATATGCTAATATAATCAACTACTCATTGCATATATTCACATCTCCTAAACAAAAAGAATGCTTCATGTTGACAGTGACTCAAGGCACATTGAAAAGATGTTCAAGCTTCAAGGCCCCTTTTCAAATACTTTATTTACCTTCTGAAATATTTCCAGGTAGATAGGGATTGTGAAACGATCAAGAGGAGGAAAAAAGATCTTGTAAAGGTTATAATAAACGTAAAAATGCTTGGGACTCTTAATAGCACTGAAAACCATTATTTAAATTTATCAAATGTCATTTTGAAAAGAGGCTTTTGAAAATGGCCTTTTTCTGTATATTTTCTTTAGAAAACTCATTTGTAACTGTCAAGTAAAGAACACCTAGGGCTGTAGCCCCCACTAAATGTCAAGCTTTATAGACTAATAATGCCCCTGTGGTGCGCTAGAATAGACGGCATAAGGGAATAATAGTATGGAATTTTCAGCAGCAGGCAAACCCACAGTACTGTCTCTTGAACCAGACTGCAGAGAGTAGATGTTTTACAATGGAGAAAAAATAAAGTTTTCTGACAAAAACTCCCATGTTCTTCTCTTGGTGCTTTGATCAGAGTCATTGAAGTTAATTTAAAGGAAGCACTACAGTGTCAGTGCCTAGATCCGTTAGCTTCAGACCCACAATTTTTTGGGTAGTAATGGAAAAAATTATTAGCAGATGTGCCTTCATATATGCCAGCGTATTTCTTTTGAATTGCAAAGTGGTCGCCTGCTTATTTCAAGTACAATATGTCTAACCTTCGAGGCACAGCTAGTTGTTAATTTCCTATGCCATGATGAATCTATGATTTATTTAACAAATTTCCATGCAGAAAATAAAACAACATTTGTTGTACCTGGAGGGTAGTTTCCAAATATCACAGAACAGGCAGGCTTGGCTGGAACAGTTTACGTAAGACCTGTGGTCAGACTTTCAAACACGCTAATGAACTGGATACTTTACTCCAGAAGCCTCCAAGTAATGCTCCAGATGAAACCTGACCAACTCCTAGAATAAAACACTGAATTCTAGCTGCAGTCCTTTTGTGCAGTCATAATTATCATGTAGTCACCAGCTTTATTTCTGATTGTATTTGTATCATTTAGTATGTTGACAAAACATGTAATGCCAGCTGCTCTCTGCTCCAAAACACACACACAGTTCTAATGAATCAGTACTGAGAAAAAGAACAAACTGAATTGTTTAAAATTAACATTGACCTTGAATCTTCATCCAAACCTCAAACCAAACTTGAAAGTAAACATTTTGGTTTTTATGTTTGGAAAGTTGTATTAATTGTTGTTGCTGTTGGCCATTATACATCTATCTCAGTCTCTCTGCACTTCCTTCTCATAGTCAAAACAGAAATGACTACATCCCAATAATTTTTCTTTCTTTCTTTCTTGCTATTTTTGCACAGCGAGAACTTACATTTCATTTACTTTTTTTCTATTGAGGATGAGAGCAAGTGCTGAGCTATGCCAGACAGGTAGCCATGTTTGTCTGTATACAGCAAAACTGACAGTCCTGTGGCACCTTAAAGACCAACAAATTTCTTCAGGCATAAGCTTTTGTGAGCTGCAACCTACAAAAGGTCTGATGAAATGGGGTGCAGCCCACAAAAGCTTATGCCCAAAGAAATTTTGTTAGTCTTTAAAGTGCCCCAAGCTTTTTGTTATATTTGCTGAACTATTTGAATTTCCTGTAGCCTGGACTTTCTTATTCTCTCTCAGTATGTACCTGTGTGTCAGTTTGTGCTTGCCAGAAAAAGCAAATATGATATTTTGCTGTTACAAAAGCCTGTTTTGCTTGAAGTGTTTGGAGTGGGGACTGGAGAGCCTTGGGGGATTAGTAATAGAATATGGAACATTTTCTCTGTAGAGCAATTATCCGAACCCATCCACGCTCACTGTTGACTTAAAGGCTTTCACCTTCAGAGAAAGGTTCAAATGGCCTATCTAAAGTAAGCTGGTGGGTCCCAGTCCATTTGCTAGTGTAAGTATATCCATGTCACCAAAAGTGGCATGGATTAACCCACTTGTCGTTCCCAGTACAGAGGCTGAGTGAAGCCCTTGTCTTTAGAGGATAACTTTTTAGGAGGCACTTAGTGAACATCTAAGGGTGAGCATGTGGGAAGCTTGCATAGCCATTGCCTGCTCTGTAGACACATTTTCTTGAGTTATCTCTGTAGCCCCTTTCCCCGCCATAGATTTCTTACAGAGTGCAAACAATGAAAGAAATTTGAGCCAAATGTGAAGAAAGGGCTCTATAGAATGGTCAAAAATAAGATGCTCTCTTCAGGTAAATAGCTGTCTGGCAGCTTGTTCTTTAAAAAGTTAGTTTAAAATACAGGGAGTGCCTGCAAAGATATGGGGCAGTACTGCAGTCTAGGTAGTTGAAAACTTTTCTACTTTTTCTCTGGATGACAAAGAAATGGAATCTCTAGGGATGAAGATGATGGAAAAGGGCAGAAACATGATTTTATTTTGCAGTAAGGTCAGTTACTGCATTTTGAGATGTCACCATGGTAATAAAACTTGTGTCCAATATTCATAAGCTGCAGAAAAGACTTCTCCAAAACAAACACAATGGAAAATAGTCATCTTTGTCTCTTATTTACTTTGCATTATTAAGGTGACATCTCTGAGCTACCCATGCATTGCGGGGGATTAGAACACAGGGAGCATGGCACTCAAAACCTACTATTTGCTTAACTTGCACAACATAACAAACACATTTCTCTCCCTCTGCGTCTCTCTTGTCCTTTCCTTTGTGGCAAAGAGGCATACAGGACAGACTGTGTGCAATCACAGTAGCAATTGCTGAATGATATCTGAGGAACTGATGTATCCCTCCCTATCCAGGGACAAAAAGAGAAGTCACACAGGGGTCCTGCAGTCATTGCTGGCTGGGTTTTGGATGGACAAAATATTTGGCTCAGGCACATCCCAACAAGCCCACTAATCTAGCAGCCTTCTAAAACAATAACCAAAAAACAATGGGGGGGGACAACTCAAACAGAATAAACTTCATTCAAGTCTTTTTCACTTCTTTCAGTCTCAACTTTTGTTCACAGATACCTCAAGAGAACATGATGACTATTTTGTCTTACCTAAGTGTTGTCTCCATTCAAGAACAAACTATTTGTGGTGAAAAAAAAAAAGCAAAGGAAGCTTCAGATGGGGAACAGTATGGAGTAGTTGAGATAAAATAAAAATATACCCCAGTCTAATGGTAAGATTCTCAGGGTTGGGATGCATGTCATGCACTTATTTCCAGGATCCTCTGTGCCACCTTCCTTCATTGCTCAGATAATTGTGTGGCCTTTCAAACAACAAGACATCTTTTATCTCGTAGACCTCAGGTATTGTTCCTTGATTCTCTTAAATGGTGTCCTTCTGGCTCCAGAAGGTCATGTGGTCAACAACACATAAGCAAACTAGCACCAGAAAACTTTTGGGCCAAATCCTGATTTTATTTAGCAACTTTACACTAGTGGCACTCAATTCAATGTACTAAGGTAAAAGTAGAGTTAAATTATGGAGACTCAGACCCTGTGTGTTTGGACATCCCTGCGTCTGGAAGTCCACACCAGTCTTTCTCAACACATTTCATTTATGCAGCTGAAATTATTGTTCAGAAGGTACATTATTTGCCCTTGGTTTGTCAGGAAATTCTGTTCCTGAATTTCACAAAGGGTGTAACAAATGACTCAAGACAATGTATTCATGTTTTCAGACTCAGACTTCATGCATTGTTTGAGGAGGCAGTACATCTACACTGGGAGCTGACTGTGCTCACAGAAGGATTATGTACCATGTAAATAAGAGAAGCATAACATTTATACCAGCAAAATGAATAATTAGTCAAATTGAAGAAAATTAAGTGCATATATCATTGACTAAATCTAGTGGCCATTATTTTCCTTAAATTTATCTTAGTGTGTGTGGGGGGAGCGGGGAAGGTCCCAGGTACACAAGAATTGACAAGAAATTATTTTATAATACAACAAAAAGAGAGCCCCAGTACACTGGCGCGCACACGTACGCACCGCTCTGGTATGCGCTGCATGTGACTCCTCTTGCACTGAGCCATGGACACAAAGGAAGAGAGCAGTTCATTAGGCATGAGTCATTCAACCACAGACAGATGTATTCAGATGACCAGTCAGTGCCCATTATGTCATGGGGTTGGTGATACGGAAACCTGGCCATGAGGAAGCGACCAAACCCGAAGCTCCTGTGTACCTGCCAGGTATTAATAAGTTTCTTTTGCTACTGATCTGACTTGTATTTGAACAGGAAGTGAAAAGTGCTGTATCCTGTTCTCGATGCTTTGAGCCATCCAGTCTATCCCACATGACTTCCTTACCATTAACTGGGTCTTAAAGGAAGAGGCTGAGCATCGGAAGCTCTGGGCCTGATTCCAGAAGTCCTGTTGACTTTGTCACTGATATTCACGTAACTGCTATTCTGTCTCCCAGCACAAGCAATGCTTTCTCTTCCTAAAATAGTCAATAGTATTTGAGAGGAATTATATTTCTTTTTCCCCATGGATACCGTTCATTTCAGTCGCAAAGGGAGTTGGGAACACAGTGTTCCTTACCATCAGCAGCCGATCTCTCTGCTTGTTTAAAATGTGAGCGTCTTGAGAACAAAAAACAAAACAAAAAACAAAACACCATTTGCTAAATGAAGCAAAACACCATAATAGGTTTAATGATGTAGATTTATCTCCTAACAGTTGTTTTGAGATCACAACAAATCATTAAAATCATTAACTCTCTGAGCTAAATTAGATTACAGATCTTCAAGAATGTCTGGCCAATGCATTTGCTAAACTGCATCTCTTCCTACCAACACTAATCATTAATTCCACTCAGATTATTTTGTATACAATGAACTGATTCACCATATTCCAAATCAGATTTAAAAATGTCTGAGTGTACTTTTTCCTTTCCTTCTGCAAACCCTCCTCCCTGCAAATCCCCATGCCGTTCCCTGTGTTTGAGTTTGCCTTCCTGGTGCACCCAGCGGTATGCAGTGACATTGCTCATGGGGGGTATTCAGGAGAAAGGTATTTCCGGTGTTGCCAACAGATGCAGCTCAGTGATATCAATGGAGCTGCGTTCACATATGCCAGAGAGTCAGGGACTTTGGCAGAAAGATCCCTAGCGGTGTAAGGGAACCACAGATTCAAAGCTTTCTCAACCTTGGCAAAGGAGCTAATTTGCCTTCCACCTAGTGGATGACAGTGTTACCCTTACTATCTACATATACAAATATGCTGTTGCTGGGCAGCTTGAAGCCTCAGCTGAATGAGCAATGATTTTTGCCCCTGAACTTTTGGGACCCCCTTGGTCTTGGAGTGATAGGACAGTTTGTGGGCTAACATGCTGTCCTCTTCCATCAGTGAGATTGGAGAGGAAAGCCTCCCAGGTGGAATATGTGCTGCTTGGAGAGGAAAGCGTCTCATGGCTTGCTTTGCCAGGGCCATGGCCTGTGTTGATATTTGGCTAGGCCTTTGCCATTCCCTCCTACTCTTGTGCCGTGGAAGAAGCAGCACCTTTCTGTGTACTGGAAACAGAGACAGAAGGAATCGAATTCAGCAAGTGGAAGTGTGGGGGGATTCTCTAGGATTTACCACCTCACATTTTTTCCCTTCAGTTTGTTAAAAGGAACTGCTGCAGAGAGAGCTAAGACCATATCTCTCTTTCCACTTATTGTCCACATTCAGCCTCCTCAGAGAACAGACCCAGCATATTCCCTATCCAAGTTGTGAAAGATTTGCCATAAGGGGAAAGAAAGGGACATATTATAGGGACAGATCCTGTGTTGGTATAAACTGACATACCTCAATTCACTTCGATAAAGTTAAGTGGATATGCAGAAGTTCAGGGCCGCTTAGGTCTCCAGTGCCACTGGATTAGAGGTGAATGGACCAAATCAGAGTGATTTTATAACTGGCCATTAAATCCATTCTCTGCTATCACAAACCCAGTTTCTTTTGCTGCCTTCTAGGGCACAAGCTCCTTTTCCTTTGTGCCTTAGAAGAATCAGTAGTTGCATCTCAACTGCTTATAAGCTTGTCATTCAAATTCCACGGTGCATAATGGTGTCTGTGATGATCTTCTACCCCAGCTGTGCATGGAGCTTTTTAAACAAATCAAGTTACTCCCCGGACCAGAGGATGCACTTTCAGTGATGACCCTGGTTACCCACCCCCTTTGCCAGTACAAGAGCTTCTCCAGCACAGGGCGACCTGTGTGTAAGATGGTGAATGTTTTACTTCCAGGGTACACGTATTAACTGGAAAGTCCAGAACACAGATTAGAGCGGATACCAGCAGTGATCCACTCAACACTTTGCTTCACATCATCCTTCTGCTGGAAGGAGGATTCTAGGCTTGACAGATCAATAGTTAGATCTGATATGACAAATCCTCTTTTCCCAGGTACTAACTAGACCAGAAATGAGGAAAGAAAAGAACGAAATGAGAAGAAAACACAATTCTTAATGCCTTCTGCTTAGAGAGAGAATGTTTGTATAGCAACACAAAGAGTGGATAAAAACTGGCTATAATAAGTGGCTTTATTTGTATTCTGGTAGTGCCTAGGAGCTTCAACTTGAGATCAAGGCTCCAGTGTGCTAGGCACTGTATGAACATAATGAAACAAGAGTCTTTGCCTCAAAGAGTTTACAGTCTAAACATGGCTCTTCACCTCTGTCCTTAACGTCTAATAGTCCTTTCCTGCAAATCTTTGTCTGCTTATCTTTGGCTGTCACCTTTTAATGTGCCCATCAACTCAAAGGAAGGTGCATTTATTCTGTGTCCAAACCTCTTAAGGAATGTATGGTATTTCGAGGATGCTGTGGGACACAGAAAATGTTGTCTTGCTGCCTGTAGGCTTCTTCATTCAGAGACCTGCCTTCCTGGTTTATTCTAAGGCTACATGCACACCTGTGGGCTTGTATAAACTCAACCAGTCCTATTAATTATATAGAAAGTAGGGTGCTGATTTGCAGTTCTGTTTTGCATTTCTCCATTCTGAAGCCATTTGTTGTTATAATCTCTCTCTCTCATTTTTAAATTGATATCTTCATCCTCCACACTCCCTGAAGCTTTTGTCCTTTCCTTCCCTCCATCCCATCTTCTCTGCACTTGCCATGCAATACAGTTTAATCTTTGATTCCGTATACCCCATGGGAGATTTCACCTTTGTTCCCATTGTGTTTTAGTGCAGAGTGTGTCACAATTATTAAAAAGAGTATGATTTGGGAAATGTGGAAAAAAGAAAAGAAATGTTGATTTCATTTAACAGAACAGAAGAGGGATTGTTTAAAGGAAGTGAACTACACTAGGTGCCAGGCAAACTAATGTGTCCTGCGAAAGCTTAGAGCCAGAGAAAGTTTGATGGAAATATTAACATCACTCCCTTGATAGACATTGGTTGGGGAGTGGAGGGCAGAGTCTGCTTGGTTAATGGAGCATAGGGTGGAGTGGCACAGACGGGTCTATAGCAAAGGGAATCTGGGAGGTGGAGCCAGAAGGGAAAGCTGAGGAGCCTGAATAAACAGCAGCATACCAGGTCTCCTGGCAAAGTAGAGTCTTGCCTGGCAGGGCTAATGATTTTCAGGGCTGAATTGGTGGGTTCCAGGAGTCAGTGTGATCCTGGCAAACCAGGTGCTAGCTCATGCCAGGGCCCCCACTGACAAATACCTAGCCGTAACCAGCCTGGCTCGCATGCATCTTGATATTGTTGCAAGAGGGAGTAGAATGATAAGATGCGTTGACTTTTAGACTTTATTAAATGCTTCTAAGGGACTGCATGCATTAATCTCCCTCGTAATAGTTGTAGCCCATGTTATAAGGTACCATTTCAGTGTTTGCTCTGTAACTGGAAGTCACCAGACAGGACAGAAGCATTAATTAGTGTGAACTAATGGTTTCTCAGCATCACCAAATGAGCTACTGTGGAACATCAGAGGACAAAAGATTTTGCTAATTGCTTTTCTCCTCCCACTTTCCTCTCCTCCCCACCATGAAAAGGTAACGTTTGCGCCACTCTGCACTGTTCTTTGACATTCTCGTCCCATCATCCTTAGATAGATTCCAGTTTACTTAAATGAGGCATTGACTGCTTGGTTGCTGAGGGATGGTCAAAGAGCCTTCAAATGTAACTGAGTCTGTGCATCTTGCTGATACTGGAAGAACAGGGAACTTCCCTTGCGGTGCAGTTGCATTATGGATGAAATGGGAAAATTTTGCTGGTGAATGAACTCCCTGGAGGTCACAAGGGCAGAAGGCCTCCAGGATTAATTGATGTTATTGAGACGTGGTCTCCTCGGTTAAAATACACCGAGGGAAGGAACAATAACATGTCCAATAAAGGCATTTTCAGAGCTGATGCTTTTCATTATGAGCTAGTTAACAAAACCTTGTGCTCAAGCTATCATGAAATAACTGAACTGTACGCTTATATAGCCCTTATTCAGTGGACTGTACTGATGAAAACTGAGAGTACCACATCTGCTAAGCAAGGCAAGAAAAGGCTTGCCCAAAGATGCAAAGCCAGAGTTAGAGCACAGATATTCCAAAGCCTCAGTACCATAAGAGAGGGTTATTTTAATGGTTTTTCCAAACCAGTGGCTGTCCCCATGTGTCCTGGATATCTTCGTTGTGGTTTTCAGACTTGTCTGTGAGATTTTGTTAGATCTGGCTTTAGTTTTAAATGGAAAATTTTGGCCATTGTGAGGGAACCTGTTTTCTGATGGGAGTACTAGCCGAATTTGTAGTCCAGGTAGGTTTGAAATTAAGATGCAAACATTCGGATGGCTTATCCAAGCTGACATATGCCCTTTTGAGTGTACATCCATCACCTTTGTACTTTTTTTATGGTGGTTAAAATGAGCACAAAAAGCAGTAGGACATGATTCTGATCTCATGTATACTAGTTTACATCTGGTTTAGCTGCACTGAGTTGCATTCGGTTCTTTTGTTGTTTGTAATAATTAGTAATAATGTTTATTATATTTGTATTCTAGTAGCACCATTGTGCTGTACACCTACATAACAAAGAGACAGTACCTGCCCCGAAGGGTTTACTGTTTCTGTATAAACTGCAGATGGCACAGGGATAAAAGAAGCAACTAGATGTGTCATAAAGTACCAATGAGACAATAACGGTTGGCATGACGAATGGCAGGGATCACAACACTCCAACTACCAATCCTTTGTATTCCAGTTACTTCTCCTTAACATTAGTGTAAATGAGAAAAGGCTCAGTCCCCTTCTGCAAGTGTCAGATCCTTGGTTCTGCTTTCTTACTTTCTACAAGCTGCATTTCATTTTAAGGAAGAATCTGTAAATAAACTACCTCTAAGACTCTAGCACAATGGTTTTCGAACATTTTTCCTTGGGACCCAGTTGAGAAAAATCATTTATGCCCAGGGGCGTCGCTGGCACTGGGCACCCCGGGGCATGTGCCCCAGGTCCCAGTGCCAGTGCGCCGGATCTCGGGTCCAATTGGGCCAGGGATCTGGGGCCTGATCCTCAGCTGGCTGCAGAGGCCCCGGCCAGGGATCTGGGGCCCGGCTGGCCGCCCAGCAGGCCTGCCCCTGGCCAGGGATAGAGCAGGTGGGGGGCCAGGCATCCAGGCCCCTGATCCCTGGCCAGGGACGTGCCCCCGGTCCCTCGCCCCCCCCAGCGCCACCTCTGTTTATGCCTGCAAGCCAACAATTACATCTCTGAGCAATGCATTTGTCTTTTGGTGGTGGAAGCAGAGGGTACTGCAACCCAGTACCTGAGGGTCTGTGAGCAAGTGCTGGGTCCCTACTCTAAGTTTGAAAACCACTGCTCTAGTGCACTTGTGTCCCCATGTATGCTTCTTGCCACAAAAAATGTATTTGGGTAGCTATGTTTAATGAAGCCCATCTGGCTGCTATGGCCATTGTGCCAACGTGCCCCTGTCCTCCAGAATGTTTGTGACAATTGACAGTTGTGTGCCCATAAGGAGAACAACCTTGATTTTAAATCAGGTGCCCGCTACTACACTATTTGTTTTCCCACCAAACATTTCTTCTGCCCAGCTGTCATCCCACAAATCCGCCAGCTAACTATAACAACAAAAATAAACCTGTATTTTTACATTTCCAAAGATGCACAAGACTTTCTGAAATCAATAGTATCAGCAAAACTAAATTTACTGTCTTTCACTCCTGCAATATGTGTTGACACCAACCAATTGAGGCGTTCCAAGGGGCTAGCTGTGTTAATCTATTGCAGCAAAACAGACAAGCAGTCTTGTTATATTTTTAAAGACTAACAAATTTACTTCTCACATGAGCTTTTGTGGGCACAATCCAATTTTGTCAGATGAAGTGGGATTACACCCACAAAAGCTCATGCCATAAATAAATTTGTTAGTCTCTAAAAGTGCCCCAGAGCTTGTTTGTTTCAGCCATGTGATGTTGATGGAGTGAGCTAAGAACTAGGCTGCAGGGGCAGTTACTTAAATAGACAGTTAACATTTTGCCAGCAGTTTGTGTTAGACACATTATAAAGGCACATGTTTTTTAACATGAAGAAGCTTGTTTTCTGTATCAGAGATGATTCTAGAGCCTTTCTCCCCACCTTCCTCTGTTAAATATGTTATGCTGAGATGATATTCCCATTCTTTTTATATTGCTATGCCCAACATTTTCTCTTCTTGTAAATGCTTACTCTTCTGCCCATTCTATGAGAAATATTTCTTAGAAGAAGAATGAGGAAATTATTTTATTCATGGGCTGCAATGATTCTTCTTAATTGTTGTCTCTGGCACCTGGAGACTGCAGTGATGGGTGGATTACAAATGCTTAGATGATAATTAACTTTCATGATGAAAACAATAGCGAGTGTACAAACATGATAACTGAAGAAGCATAAATGCTGAAATCCAAGCCTTCATGTGTTGCCTTCCTCTGGCTCAGTCACCACAAAAAGATATAGCAGATGAGCAGGGCATAACAAAAAACATTATATGCCACTGAGAGAAATCAGCAGCTTCCACTCGCACGGATTGATGAGAAATAGTTTTTTTCCAGTGCCTCTGTGTCTGACTTTGCACCTCAGTATGTTTCACTTGGTATGACTTCAATTAAACTCAAATTTCCAACCAAGACTCCTCCAAAATTCAAAGGGGGGAGGGAGATTTTTGACCCAACATCACAAATCAGCCTGAGTGCCGCAGCTGTTTGGATTTGCCAAAATGTTCACAGTATTTGGCAAAAGAGTCTCTTTGAAGCCTACAGTTATGTTGGCATTTATCCCTCTTCTCTCTGTCCCCTGTGATTGGAGCATGTCTATTATACTTCGAAACAAGGATGAAGATTGGCCGAAGAACCCAAATGCAGGAAAATAGGACACAAGGAGCAGCCAAGATCCCTAGAGATGGAGAAAGCAAAAGGATAGAGCAGAGAAAAGCCCCTGATAATGCAGATTTACAAAATCTTTCCAGAGAGACCTACGGTGTAATTCTATCCAGCATCAGGACCTTGCCGTATAAAAACCTCAGAAAATAACCATTTTAACATGTGGGAGCTTGTCCTGGGCTCACATGAACCTGCTGAATTTGGAGGTCAGACTGGGCTATTTACAACCTTTGGGCTTTACCAGGCTCTCCACTCGAAAATCCTGAGCCTATTAAAATGAGTGGCAAAATACCCTTTTACTTTAGTGTGGCTCCACTGACTTCCTACATTTTATGGAATCACCTAGTCTCTTCCCTTCTGGCAGGGTAGGACTGTCCTCTACAATGTGCTTTCTGAGGCTTTCTTCCATTTAGTTTGAAATGTCCCCAAGAAAGGGATATTCTCCTTCCCTTTAGTGACAGCTCCACCGTCCCAAAGACAGATAACTGCCAGGAATTTCTCCTGATATTGGGCCCCATTCTGTACTGAGTTACACTGGTTTTCCAGCATTCCCTGAAAGCATTTACTCGCTTCTGCGGACTTCATTGTAATGACACTGTAAAAATGATACAAAGTAAGGAAGAAGCTGGTGCACTTAGCCTATATTTCCATTTTCTCATTTTTTTCTAATTTCTCTAGCTATGCCCCTTTGACCATGCTAAATAATTCCTCTCCCTCTTCAGCATTCATTAAATATTTGTCACCCAACATGTTCCCAGCTCACCTCATTTGTTGTTGCCCAACCAAGTTATGCATGCTATCTTCCTTTACTCTTTCCTCATAAATCAGTGTCTCCGGGCCCCTAATCATGTTTGCTTCTGTGCTCTGAGGTTTCTTTGGCTTGTAGATAGTTTGGGCCTGATTATGTGTTGCTTTATGAGATACACCTGTGAACTCTGAGCATGAAATGCTGCTATTTTGACTGGATAGCTCTTTCCATCAAGAAAGTGAAAGGCACTGGAGATTTGGACTCTGTCTTTCTGCTACTGACGATACCCACATCCAAATGTGGCATTCCAGATGCAGCATCAGCAATGTCATAAACAGAGGGACTATTACTTCCCTGCAGGCTGCTTTCCTTCTCTTCCAACATCACACATTTGTCTTCGGCTTTGAAAGGAAACAATTGTCCTGAGAAATATGGATCAGAGATATTGACTCAGACTGAAACATGTCTCCCTATTCCCCTTCCCATAAAATACACACAGAAAAGAACTGTGTGCCAAGAAACATAATCTGAATTTTTCAGCTTTGTCCCAGAGCACCAGCCACACTGTTAGGCCTTAAATAAAGCCCTCATAGGATGAGCAGTAGAATTATGCACAAATCGTCACACCAAGCGTTCTGTTTTGTTTTTGGGCTTCCATAACCAGCCTTGCTATGGCAGGGTATTTTACAAATGGAGGAGAGTTCACCCGACCAAATGGGAAAGTGTTTCCCCCTTTATAGATTTGTTGATGTTTGCATGTGCAGCCACCTGGCCCTGGTGCAGGGAAAACTGGTCTTTTGCCTCCCTAATAAGGGAAAATGAGCCACTCAGGACAGGCATTGTTACTACCTGGTTTTGTCTGCACATCTGTCAAACTGACAGATGTGCTTCACCCACTCTTCAGGTTAGACTGCTGTAATAGATAAGGAATCCTGAGTGGGCTTTGTCGGTTACATTGAGCTGGGAATTGGCACAAAACTAATCTCCCTGGAAAATGCAGATTTTCTGCCATTTGTGAAAATTAACTCCCCTAATTACCTTACGCATCTAAATGTACTTAGAATGAAGACATTAAGTTGATTATCTAGAAAATTGCTACCTTGGTAGGTTCCCCGACACCATCAGTGTCTCTGATTATGCCAAGAATTAAATTGTGGCACTTATGTCACTGCAACTGAATGCGTAGTGTTGGAACATACCACTTTCCCTCTATCTTTAGCTACTTTAACCATAATTTTGGCTCGTGACTGGCTGAGCACATAGTGCTTTGTTTTGGGTTTGGGTTTTTCCAGAGAGAATCAATGAGTATGAAAAGAACCTCTCCTGTTTCCTTAAGGACTATCCTGAAATATATATTTATTAAGAATGATACGTTACCATATTTGGTGTTGTCTCCATTTCCTGGTCTCAATCGAGGTCTCATTGAAATCAATGGAAAACTCCTGTTCTATTAACTGAGATCAGGATTGGGGGTAAAATCTTCAGAAGCAATTAAGGGTCTTTGGTGCCAAAGTCCTAGTTTCAAAAAGAAACTTAAATACTTACGGCCAGATTTTTTAAAGTTATTTACCGGTAGGTGCCTAAAAGGCAACAATAGGTGCCTAGTGGGATTTCCAAAGGACCAAGGCACCTAATTCCTATTAAAATTAAGATGAGTTTGGCACCTGGCCACTTGGAATATCCCACAAGACACCTGTCTACATCTGTAGGCATCTGCATACCTGTAAAAAGCTGGCCGCCTGTCACTTAAGTTTCTATACTTTACTATAATACACATAAATAATAGCACTGCTAAGAAAATAAATAAATAAATAAATAAAAGAATCTGGCTTAGATCCAGGCCTTGCTTTTTCCACAACTCAACATATGATATATGTATTTGGAGGGCTCTTTCAAGAAGGAAAGTTTTAAGTTCTGTCTTAAAGAACAAACAAAAGCAATACCTGAAAAGACTTTGTTCAAATGTTTTTAAATGATGTGTCATGTTAGATTACATCAGCTGTAATATATTGTGATAGCTGGGACCCTGAGACTGAGAAATTTCAAAACTATGCAAGAAATAGCAGCTTGCTTCTAGAGCTTGCTTGACAGTGAAGAAGCGAAGTGACACTGCCTGAAACTGTGGTCTTGAAAACCAAGCAGGCCCCAGAGTTATTCACTGTTTTCTGCTTTGAATAAGATAATTTCAGAATGTATGGTGTGCACTGATATGCTGTCAGCTTCAGACGTTTCAAGCTTTTTTTCCCCCTGCAAATAGAATGGAATGAAAAGAAAATCCAGTACATTAAATACATTTTGCATCATGGACAAAAGGAGGACTGGCAAAATTTCCTTTCAAACCTATTCAGAGAATAAACAGTAAGGAATTCTCCTGGTTGCAGTTTTGCAAATGAGCCTGTATGTCACATATTGAGGGTGGAGGAGGCTTGAAGGCAGAAGAGACATTCAGCTTGCTGTGTCACTTGGTTTCATTCATCTCAGCCTCTGCTTCGTAAATTCCTGTTCTCACAAGAGGGGTCTGAGAAGAAACACATATCATGAACCTGAAATAGCCATGTGCCCCCAAAACAGACAGATTTTATCCTAAGGTGGTGTAGTTCATGTCTGGTTGGAGCAGTATTCTGGAAGAAAGATGGGAAATGCTTTTTAAAAGCCAGCCTCTGGTCTCAAATACCCTGGTTTAAATCCAGAGCCGTTCCATTCATGTTCCCTCTAACTTTTCGTAGGCTGTGTGCGCAAAATTTTTTTGTGTGTGTGCTAATATTAGTACTGTTGAATTTTTTGTGCACACTTTATTTTGTTGTGTGCGCAGGTTTCATGACCTTTGTGCGCATGCACACGTGCACAGCTTAGAGGGAACTGTGGTTCCATTGACCTAAGCTCAGCGTCTTTGGATTTACACAGGTTAAACTGAGAGTGGAATTCAGCCATTAGTTCATGCAAGTTCCTCCATGCTTCTTGTGGATGAGGAAAAGGCAGGAAAGAAATGAAAATGCAAGGGTGGGTCATTCCTTTGAAATCAAAATTCCATTATTCGTAAAACTTCCTTTGGCTAAATGACTTAGTTGACTTGCACTGGATAGTTGACATCAGTTGACTTCCCCAGGATAATGGATTTCCATTCCCACTGAAGTAACAGAATTCCAGCTTTGTTCAGTTTCTAGCCAAGAGCCAGAAGTGTATCTTTGCACCACAAAACAGAAGAGCTCTATTCAAATGATCAGCTACTCAGTTCTCTATTAAGTGTCATCTGTGAAGAGTTATAGTATTTCAACCTATCCATTAACAAATTTTTGAATGTTTTATTATTATTTTTGGCAATTAGCTGCTGTAATTATCATACTAAATCCTATTTAAATGAGCTAACTAACCTTCTGGGGTTATTCGTATGAACATTTCCAGAATTCAGCATGAAAGGCCCTGCATAAAAATTCTTGGCCATCAGAAGCTGAGGGCCACAAATGGGTCAGCAAAAGGGTAATTTCTCCTACATTTGTGCTAAGATCTGGTACTGGACCAGTGTTAAAAGGAAGGCTTTTCCAGTGGTTAGGTCAATAGCGTCTGATGCATGAAAAGCAGGTTCAGTTCCCTCCTCTGTGACAGGCACCTAACTCCCATTAAATCAGTGGTGGTATGAATTAGGCATCTAAGCACATTTGAAATTCCCACTAGCTTCCTATCTGCATTTTTAGGCACTTTAATACTTTTAAAAGTCTGAAACTTAGTCATTGTGTGCCTCACTTTCCATTCTGTAAAATGAAACTAGTTAGTAGCACTTCCCTACCATTCAGGTATGTTCTGGGGATAAGTACTTTGAAGATGGTGAGAAGCTCAGAGACTGTGGTATTGAGACAATACAAGTACATTAGATACACCAGGGTAGGGCTTGGTGTCATGAGGCATTAATGACCCAGGTAATATACAGTCCATGTTTTATTCACTTACCAGGACAAACACAGTCATTAAAACTCATCCCTTTCTCTAATAGATGTTTGCAAATAGATGAGGCAAATAATACATTCAGTACAGGATACGTAAATATAATGAAACAAGAATGACATACCATGGGTGCCATAGCTATAAGAACCATGATGTTAAATCTTTCTGGCACATGTAGTATGAACAAGATCTTTCTTGTGAAGATCAAAGCTTCTGACTGTGTATGATAATTAATTGGAAATGATAACATTCTTTTAGCTTTTCTTTTATTTACAATCTATAATTTAAAAAAGAAAAAGGCAAGAAAATATTATTACCTTCTGTGCTTCTTCCAGGGAGCAACAGAGAAATTACGTAATGTGGCCAATAATACCTGTGAATTACAATATAGAACTCTGATCTCTATAGAACGTACCATTTACTTGAAGAGCTCTCTTCTTTGGATTCAAATTCACAGAATCGTACCTATAGAGAATTAAGAAGAGTCTTTTTCTCCCACAAAGAATCAGTGACCTGTGACCACAAGACAATACTAATTCTCTCATAGCTGGCTTTCCTTAATCCCCATTAGCATATGTTTTTCATAGATCACCTCTCCTTTGCTCTGCCAGATGAATAGATAGGTATTATTAGAAGCAAGAGATATTTGAGCATTTGATTTGTAAACCGACAAAGAGTTAACAATTTAACCTTGTCTCTCTAGTACTGCCAGTTTATCAGAAAGATTTTCCCTTTGGTCGAGATCCTCAATCATTACGTTACTTCTTTCATACTTTTCTTTTAAGCTCTTGACCTTTCTTTTGTCCCTCAGTTCTGTCTGAGACATGATAAGTTGCTATTTGTCTGGATATCAGAAGTCTGGCTAAATACTATCAGTGGCCTCAGGGATATGGAATGTTTCAATTTAGACACAACCCAATGTCACAGTTCTTCAAATGTCAGAAAGTTAATTATAGACTTAAGCCAACCTTCTTTCTTCCCCTCCCCAATGTGTTTAATGCCATGTTTAGAAACTTAATTTAGAAAACAATCTCATCTGGAGTATGTGTGAGAAAAGTATTGCTCAATAGGTGTGTTGAGACCTGTCCAAGTCTTGGCTACTCGGTTCTGAAGTTAAACTATATACAGTTGAATGATATTCCTTGCCTTTTTCTGTTCTGAATTGTTGGACAGTGTTGCACTGCACAGTCACTCAGGTGCCACCTTGGCCCCTAGAGGTACAGTTGATGCACTTCAGTGTTGGGCGTAGGTCTCAAAATGCTTTAGGAGCCTTTGGGAAGCAAAGAAGGGACATGATCTTATTAACAATTTATTCTATTATCTGATTATTAATTTTGAATCTATACTTTGTTCCACTTTCCAACAAACACAGTAACAACATATGTCACTATATCCATTCAAGTCTGTAATTGTGTAACAATCCATATTATATGACAACATGGAAACCTTAGAACGTCTCCTTCTCAATGCTTTGGGAAGATTGTGCGCCAGTTACCTTACAGTCTTTACGGATTAGATTTTCAAAATAACTCAATGACCACAGATTTTCCAAACAGCTCAGCTCATTAGATGCATGTTGGGTGTTAACTATTTAAAAACTTAGCCATTCCATTTTTCTTATTTGTGATACGATAGTATTAGTGTTTTTAAACCAGAGCCTGAATGCATTTTTCATATAATTTAAATTAATTGTTGTATTCACCTCTTATAGTCATTATCACATTTTATTTTATAACATTCTAAATATCCTCAGATTAAAGAGCTGCTTGTTGTCTCAAGAGATTTAGTATGAAAAAGAATGTTTCACCTTTATATCACCAGTTAAAATTCAGCCAGATGATCAAAAATCTTTACAGTCTGACAGAAGCTTAGTGATATATTTGAAATGAATCTAGTTCCTAGCAGACAAAGGTCCATCTCCCATAAACTCTGACAACTGACACTATTACTCATGCTTGTTGGCATCTACTCCAAACAGAAGGGTTATAAGAATTAAAGCCCGAGTTCTGCAAAGCCCTTGAGTTCAGTGGAATATAAGGACATGCTTAAGAGTCTTCTTGACCTGGGCCCTAAAAGTGTACAAAGACTGACTGCCCTTTTATTCCTCAAAGTCGTCCAGCCAATCTGGCAGAGAGTGGCTATGCGGATGGGAAGGGGAGTCAGAAATTAAATTTCTTACTTCCTACCTGTTCTGACTTTAAAGGGAGGACCTTAGTCACCAGAACTGTCAGTTGGACATCTTTGACTAACATTAAATTAATCAGCCAGTTTTTCAGGATTTCTGTCTATTTTTCTGTCTCTGCTTCCTCTTCAGTGAGAGTTTTTTTGGATTTGCATCATTAAAAAATTAAACACATTGTTTTAATCAGTTATGTTCCTGATCTAAAATAAAAATGTTTCAGCTGGAAATGGGGAGCACTAAGTCAATGATTCCCAGCCGACTCTGGTGAATAAAGTCCTAATTTTGTGCTCAAACAACATGTCTATCTACACTCGGTAGTTTCGTTCCTCTTTAATGTTCATTCGTTACCACTAAATATTCTGCTTTCAAGACTGCATGCACTTGATCTCACTCTGGAATCTAAGAGTGCCGCTACACACAGTTCCTTTGTACAAGAGGAGACACTTAACCTTTTGGAAGAGAAGAGATGTTTTTAATCATTACTTCTGATTTGTACATACTGAGAATGAAAACTAAACTCTAAACATTTCAGGCTTTTTGTGGAGTTTTTATTTCCAACCTACATTTTCAGATTTTTCTTTTTTTAATTCTAAGGCTGGAACATCTAGTTTTGTGGAACACCTTTAATGGGACTGAGTTCCACCAGTACGAGCACCCGGTATATCATCACAAGCTGTAAAGCGTGCATCTAAAACAATCGTGGAGCCAAGCCGTCTGGATGGGGTGGGAAAGCAATTTGTTTAATGCGTTCTATTGATCTTAAGGCTAAAATACTCACACACTTAGAGACAGCACATCCCTGTTTTTCAGCTGGAAAGTCAAAATCACTTAAAGTGCTTTTGAGTAAATTCCAAATTAAATGGAGATAAGTCTATGGCAGCATCAGCTGAAAACTGCTAGGTCCCTGAGGCACAGATTATAGACAGTCTGTTTTTGCCTGAATAGTTTGCAGACTGCCTTGGTACTTGTTTGCGCAGTGACCAGGGTACATGGCTGATGAGTTTTTCAGATCATTTTCAAAGCTGGCCGCCAAAGCTGGCCCTCAAAAATGCCCCTGAAGTGAGAGTTCCCTGGTGGAGCAGTGAAGCCAGGTCAGGCTGGTGACTGCAGAAAGCTGGGAGGCAGTGGGAGGACTTGCAAACTTCCCCAGGCCAAAAACCAAAGGCTGGAACAGACTGAAGTCTAAGACCAGCTGAGGAAGATAACGGCTGGCTTTCTGAGCTGGAGAGCGGAAGCCAGGGGGCTAGACAAGGCTGGAGGAGTAGCCCAACTGATGCATCTGGGCAAAAGCTGGACCAAGCCCTGAGAATGAAACAGGATAGGGAAGCACCCCCACTAAAAGAGCTGGGGTGAAGCACGGTAAGAGACAGCAGAGCTGTACCTGGGCCACCTGGAGCTGTGGTTGGTGTGTCAATGGGTTGTTATTGATGGACCTGATAGGTGGCATAAGCTGTTAGGATTGTGCTGGGGAACCCTGGTGTATGTGGCCATTGGACTTTTGTTATGATTTATGTGACTGGACTTCTTACTTGTTACAAAAAAACAGAACAGACCAAACTAAGTCGATTCAGAGTATATATCCTTGAACAGCTGGCGTCTAGTTCCTGCGGACTTTGGAAGAGGGAAATCAATTTAGTGGCGCCTAGAGGGCACCCCTGAGGCCACCAAGGGCTGCAAGGCACCAGCGGCCCTATACCATGACTGGTTAATCTTAGAGCAGCTTATAGACTGCTTTAACTAGTCCTGCTGTGGGGTGACCTACGTGGGTTCATGTCCAAAATGGGTGTTTTGCATGTGCAGATAGGGAAATTGAGCACATCATAGGGAACTCCTCAGCCACCTGACTGACAAAGACAAGTACCCCATTCCACATACAACTGCAGTCATTCAGTGGGAGAGCCAAAGCTCAGAGAGACAACCAGCAGGCTGGGACTCAAAACCACAGTTCTTCATCCCATCCTATTACTTAGTGTCACTGGACAAGTTATTAAAACCTGATGTTCCAGACAATGGTGGTTCTTTTCAGTGCCTCCATTCATGGCCATATTGAGCTATTTGGGGAAGCATGTTGTCTTCTAAAGATCTCCCCTCCCATTCAAGGCCTAAGTCAAGAGCCAGGTTTTCTTTCAAACTCCACCCAGCATGTGTGAGGTCTCCTAAAAATCAGACTCCATCTGGGGACACTGATTGATTGATTGATTTAACTCTTCTGAAAATATCAGACCCTTTCCTGAACCTTGGCAGCTGCTATTGACGTCAGTGGAAATCCTGGGTGCTAAACACCTCTGCAAATCAGGCACTTGCACCTAGAAATTTATATGCCAGTTTAAAGCACTGTGAAAACTGTGGCTGAAAAGTGTCAAGTATGGTGATTTTATTTTTACTTACATTCACAGTTTCCTATCACGAATGGGGTTCTCAAAGGAAATAAATATATGAAAAGGTCTGCCCGGAACGTTAAAGAGCTGATTCGGCTTATTAGATTCTAACTGAATATTATGCATAAGGCCAGGCTCAACGCTAAATAGATTCTGTGCTCACAGGTTAGGAAATTGAGATACAAAGCAATGTTTTTAGCTTCTTTTATATTCTTTCAAAGCTTTCTGCACCAGCCATGCCTTCTTATTTCATGCCAAATTACTGGGCTCCTCTTCCTCAGGCCTCCAAAGAATGTGATGCTGAAAGATACTGTGTAGATAATAAATTAGAGGAAAAGCTGAAATCTGTCTTGTAAAAGTTGCCTGAGTCTCTGTGTAATCATCAGAAGCTCACAGCACCTGTTCCCACCTGTTCCATTTTACCCATTTTGTATCCAGCGCGTGCCTCCTTTCCTCATGTCAAAGTCAGTCCAAATACAATGAAGATAAATGCAAACAAGCTGTGAATGGAAAATGAAGGGCAGCTCAACACACAAATGTGGAAAAGACATTGAAACCACAGAGCATTTAGTGAATTGTTCCCTTCTAAGACTTTTCTCTGAAGGGACACCTTTGTTGTATTCTATGTCACCAGAAGCCAACGGGTGGATGACAAACTTGGACATTCACTTTTACGCTTGCTTTTCAAGTTGCCATTCAAAAAAAGATGAATGATCTATCACAGTTACATTAAAATTGGAAACATTTCTTAGCATGTCAATGCAGTACATTGTTCTACAACACCTATTCTGTTCCAAAAAGTGTGTGTTTCATCCAGGCTTCCGAAGCACGTTCACACTGCTGCAGTGGGGAGCTGCGTGAAGTCAAAAGATGAGCAATGGTAACCACCTTTGTCTTATGGATTTTCATGCAAAAAATATTCACTGAGTCTCCTCATGTGATTTTTCCAGACTCCTCAAATTCTACTTTCTTTCTAGTTTGAGCTACTTTGGCTTTGTTAGTATTGTCAGAAATATGTGGAAGTACACATTTTCTCATGTTTTATTGCATGAAAGGATCTCTCTGTTCAAAAAAACCAAAACCACTGCTGCAGGGAAATTGGCTGTTTTGGGCTTCAGTTGGGGTGAGAGCACAGTTCGGAATTTCTTTGAATTATCTCTTTTCCACTGGAAAAAGGCCCTATTTTAATTGGAAAAATGTGTTCGCTGTAGAAAATGGGCTAATTTTCAAGGGAATCATTAAATGTAATGAAAGATTAATTTTGAGTAGATTTGCAATTCAGTGCAAATATTTCCCGTCCATTTAGTAATAAGGCAACAATTCTGGAGAATGGGGCATTACCTAATTTACATATGCACTCACAAACTTTTAAGGTAAATGAAAGTGGCAGGCACATATCAGTGGTTTAAGTGCATATTAACCTTCCAGAATGTTACCATTAAAGAAATGGAGGAAATTCTGAGTTAAGTCCAATCTCTGAAGATTTCAATCTTCCGAAGTTTTGTAACTGTGGAAATTCATACTTGCACTCTGAGCCATCATTAGGAGAGCATTGTACAGGGCCATCTTTCAGTCCTTGTCTTTCTGGCTGAGATTCCAAAATAAGATGCCATTAGTGCAAAGATTTTTCCCATGAAACCTGACCATCAAAATCCCATGTCATGCAGAGGTCTCCAGTGGCATGCCAGCATTGATCTTTCTGGGTTATCTACCATGAGGGTCTCAGCATTGTTCTTTCATTGCCACATGCAACCATCAGGGGGTGTCCGTCAGGGCAAACGATGGTGAAGTCGTGGGAGGAGTTGTCATGTTCGCCTCTGTTGAGAAAAAAAATATGTTTTGAAAAGCAGCTGATGAGATACTGCAGTCACTCAGCAGAGCACAGAGCCACTAGGGTATTAAGTAAGCTAGGCTGGTGGCTGGTGAAAATCCTAGAGCATATTTTTCTTGAATAAGCTGGAAGAGATGATGCAGACACATTAAGAATTCTGCAGAGGGACTGCATTTACATCCTTTGCTATTTTATTACTTTTGAGTTGTGGACAGGAAGTACACAACCAGCAGTGTGGCCACATATTTTGCATTCTTATAAACTGTAATTTTTGGTTTCAGCTTCCATGATAGTAAAGACTTGTACAATGAAACATGGTGTTACCCAGTCTCCAAGGAAGCATGTGTGGATTTTTAGAGGCAGGAGAGACCACATAGCTGGGATTTCATTCTTGGCTCTGCCACAAACTCATTGTATGAACACAGCCAAGTCACTTCACCTCTAGATATGATCTTCAGCTGTGAAATTCAGATCCAGGCTTTCTTAAAGTTGTAGTATTTGATTTGGTGTTACTCAGCCACAAAATTTTAATCTGCATATTTCCCAAACGTCAGAGGTGCGGGGAAAAGTGAATCTAGGATTCCATTTAAGATCATTTCTCATCTAATCCTCTTCAGTCTTCAAATGGCACTTCAATTCTGACTCCAAACCAGATTTTCTAGTATTTTTCAGTTCTCATCTCCTCAAATTATCTCATGACGTCTTGGAACTAGCTGGTTTCAGCCCAATCTTAGAATGGAAGTGCAGAGAACTGTAAATAAAGCATAAGACTCAAAGTGAACAAAACCTCTTTTAATCCTCTAAACGAATGAATAGAAAACCTCTAAGGTTTGAGGAGTTACTCCAGAGTTTTGAGTTCTTATTTTATCTTAGGCTCTTTGTCGGTTGTAATTATTATAGGCAACAGACCTCATACTATTAGAAATCTAGTTGTCACTTAGCATTAGTTGATGCTCATTTTATTTTACAAGATGTATTACTATAATAGGCATGAAACACACACACAAGAGAGAACTCTGACCCGCCTCAGGTCCTTTTCAACTGATGCACTACAAAGATGGCCTTTGAAATGCTTCTTGGAACTTCTGAATTGAAAAGAGCAACGTAGTGATGTCACCAAAGATGGGTGTAGGCTTTAGGAGCGGCTAGAGGAGGGAATAACCCAAGAGTGAGATCTGAAGAACCTCGTCAAGAGACAAAGAAAGGCACTTGAGAATGTTTTGAAATGTGTTTAAATTCCCAAGAGCATTTCCTCAGAGTGCAACAGCCGCTTACTAGTCTGTTTAAAAAGACAAAAGCACACCATGTGGCATGTTTAAAAAACAAGGCTTCTGATGACCCCTGAGGTTTCATTGTACTTTGTGGTCCCGCTCCCACTGCAGTCACTAGCAAATCTTCCATGATCAACAGAACTGGAGTCTATGAAGCAGATTTTCTATTCCCCTACCCCTTCTATGGCCATATACACCACTGTAAGGACAGTACACAGTGAATGTCGCATCTCACTACATCAAAATGTCAGCCATACTCATGCTAGCTGTTATTGATTTAGTGTGCTAAAACTAGCAGCGTATTTGTGGCAGCACAGGCAGTGGCGTGGACTTAGGCACCCCGATTACAAAGCTACCCAGACTCTATGGGAATATACTTATGGCAGCTAGCCTGTGCTGCTGCTTGCTGTCACTCAAGCTACTGCAGGTACACTACTATTTTTCAAAGAGCTAGCTAGATGACATCTAGCACCCATAGGTCCACATGAGCTGGGAATCGCACCCTCAGCACGTGTGGATGTAGCTAGTGACTAGATAAGTCAAATAGTCAAAGATAGTTTCAGTCAACTCTTGGTGCAGCTGACAGTCCCATGCCTTCCCCTTCTTGTTTCCTTAGATAAAATAATTACTCTTAGAAACCATGTGAGCTAATGTGCAGATCCTCTGTACAACCAGACACATATTTTGAGCTGCAGTTTGCATAATGAAGGAAAAAGTTAAAGATTTGCCATGCAATAAAAAAAAAAAAAAAAGTACCCTGACAGGCAGCCCTCCCTTTCCTCAGCAGGTCTTGGAAGCCCTGGTGTTACCAGCTTAAAGCAGAGTAAAGTTTAAAAGTATCAGTATCAAGCAATCCCAGAACTGCTGGAGAACTCCAGAAGCATGACCGGTCCTCTCAAGGACCGCATATGTGGTGGCTGTGTCCTCAGGGATTACACGCTGTGCAGGATCTAACCCACCCCTGGAGGAACTTGACTGAAGTTAGTGGAGTAACACTGCCATAATGCAGGTGTAAGTCAGAGGGCAATCTAGCCTGAAATAGGTTACAAGGAGTGAAATGCCAGTAGAGTATGGGTTGCCAGGCATAGAACGCCAGTGAACAGTATTGATTTCACGTGACTTTAACATTATTATTTACACAACGTTGCCGATAGGGAAACTCAACTAGTAAGAGGGAAGCAACTTGTTCAAGGTCATGCAGGTGAGTGGCACAGCTGGGACAAGACCCAGGAGTCCTGACTCTGACCAGACCTACTTAAATCTGCAAAAGTAGCCTGTATATTTCACAAAAAGTCTTTCCAACATCCTTGTTTCTGAGCAGGATGAAAATACTATCAAACCTCCTGATAGCACTGTTTCATATTTTCCATTCAAGAAGCAGAAATGAAAAAGACATATGATAACACAAAGCAATTTAAATGGACAGTTTAACTTCACATTTTTGTACAGGTTTATGTTAGGTTTGGGGTGAATTTTGGGTGAAATGTCAAGTCAATTATTATTTTATTTAATGCAATCCAATGTATTTAAGGGATTTCTACTTTTTCCATTTATTTATCTGTTATTTCTAGTTCTCTCTCTCATTTCTTAAGTGCCTAACACAGTAGTATCTGTCTACCTGATAAATATATCATATTTTAGCTAGGCCCATATTTCTAAGCCCACAGTGTCCATTGCATTTTGATGATAACAGCCATCAACCCAAAGCTGTTAACTTGCGACTTAGACTAAGCAATATTTTAAGATCAAAGTTCAGGCAGCGGAGAGATGGCTGCTCCTCACATCACTCAGCTGGGCTTGTTTCTCTTGCACTCTCTATTCTTACATAACCTCAATCTTGTTTTCCAGGCAGCTACCAAACATGCTTTTAGCAGTCAGCCACAGGTCAATTACAAAGCAGTCCCAGTTTCCTGAAAGAGAATTTTGCAGCGGTATCTGCAGACCACAAAGAAAAGAGAGGTATTTCCCAGGAGCTATAGAAGTACAAATTTCCTTAATTAAAATGAAAAAGCCATCATGAAAATGGAATAGGAGGGAGCTGGAGAGGAGGGGGTGGATAAATATTTCAAGAGTGTTTTCAAACTGAGCTATCTAAGGCCCAGTAGAAAACACCGCTCAGTAGATTGTGTTTGGGGTCTGGAAGTGAGGCTAATTCAATGTAATGAGAGGTGAATGATACTCAAGGCCTTTCCAATGCCACTGGAGACCCCTTACAAACGATTTTGCTCTTTCAGTCATTAATTTTTTATGAAGTTTAATAGGCATGCAGCCTAGAGACCTGCCTCAGTGTTGATTAGCTTCATATTTTCTCTCATTAATGTGGAATCTGATTAGCCCTCGTTACAAGCATTTCATCTAACTTGGCAAATGGCATTGTTCTGATGTTAGAAATTACAAGTTTACTTCATCTGAGGAAACCAAATATTCCCCCACCCAAGCCTGTTTAAAATTTCTTGTGACGAAAGCAGTCTAGGATTTTCGAGTGACTAAGAGCAGGCTAATGCATTGCGGTGGAACAGCTCCAGCAGGCAAGTCATTTCTTGCATTCCTAAATGGCTAGGTGCTTTGCTGCCGCCTCACCTCAATGGGGTAGCTGGTAAAGGAAACAGGACACACAATGACTATTTGGCAGCCAATGCAAAATAGTAAAAGTGGCGATAGTTTAGGTCCCAGCACAAAGCCCACATGCAACAGGCTTGCTGGTTGAATGAACAGGTCAGCAAGAAATGATTAGGCCAGAAGCCCATTCATAGAGGGGGTCCTTTCATCTCAGGTCAGAAGCATGTTGGTGGGGTCTGAGCATTGAAGCTGCGCTCTTGCCGTCCAGACTGTGTCTGTTTTGTGGAGGAGCACAGAGCTTTGTTCTGGTATTTTTTCAGCTTGTCACAGGTTCCCTTAATGTTCAACTCTTTCAGATAAAGAGACTCAGCAGACATAGTCTAAATACTTTTAAAATGGCTGTTCAAATAAAAACATGTAAACCTAGAAACAGCACCACAAACTTGGGGTCAATGCATATTGGAGGTAGGACCACAGCCACACCAAGTTTCTTCATAACACACGTGCAGCAGCTCTCTCTTGCTGACAAGGTGATTCATTCACTGCAGCAAAATAGTTTGTCATTCAAAGCAGAGTTGAGCCAAAAGGCAAGAGTTGGGTGGCCAGCCTAGTGGTCTAGTGACACTTACTGGAATTCAGATCCCAGGCTCCCTCAGCCAGCAGGTGTTGGAAACTGAAGACACCGTGATCTCAGAAGATCTCAAGGAGCAGTGTCATTACTGAGTGGTGGAGGGAACTTCATCCAGCCCCTGCCACCATAAAGGATCAGCTAGCTTTATTTAATCCTTTCAGAAGAGAATATATGGGACAAATTGGGCTTTCCAGAGGAACATTGCTACCTTCTTTCAAGAACAGTTTGTTGGTTCACTAAATGCATTCAATGAAGTGTGGTTTTCAAAGCTGCTAGGAGGATTTGGGGGCAACAAGGCATTCCAAATCCTTGTATGGTTTTGAGGCTATCAGAACCGGAGGAACTTTTTCCATGATGATAACCTGGACAGAAAAGTAAATGCACTTTGAAGATAGTTTGCAAAGTTTAACAGAAGCTCGGAAAACACAACTTGCAAGTACATCATCAGTAAATACCTGAATGGGTTCTTGTCTCAATGACAGAGATATGGTGCATGAGTGTGTATATAAAATGCTAAGGCACATGGCTTTTTGCTCTAGCCCTGGTTTTGTGTTTTCCATGTTGAGCTTAAAAAAAAAAAAAACTGCTTTAATGAATGAGCCAAGCAATTCAAGCTAATGGCAAGAGCTGAAAAACGCTCTTTGATAATCCCAAGTGAATAATGTTTTCTCAACAGACTAACGGAGTCTTTTACCTGTCTGACACTATTATAGATGTTGTTAGTTAACACGGATAGTCAGAGGTTTCAGTGTAGGCATTAAGTGAGATTGCTCAGGTCATTATTAATTATGCAAATTCTCCATCTTCTGTCAGAACACGGGATTAAGTAAACACAAATGGATCAAACTGCTATGCAATAGAAACTTTATGCTAATAAAGCAAAGTGCATGGCAGGAAGTGGCACTTACATTAATCTTTGGTGGATGAACGAATGCAGGGGCTTGAAAATGTTCAACGTTGCTCACTATGTAGCGCAGCAAGGAAGATTTTGTTTATGTTATACTAGCATCTAGAGGCCCTCGCAAGCTAGGCATTACATATATGAATATTAAGAGCCTACCCTGGGCCTGAAGAGTGGAATAATCTAAATAGACAAAGACTGGGGGGAGGAAATGAAGTCAAAGAAGTAAAAGGGCTTGCTGAATAACATACAGATGGTCATTAACCAAGGTAGGAATAAACCCAAATGTCCTGACTTCCAGTCCATCATCCTACCCACTGGACCATACTTTGTTCCATAATTGCCAGTAATGGTCATTCAGCTGACAGACACTACAAAGGTGTCTAGAATGAACATTTCTTACTAGCCACCCTTGGGCTCTGTGGTGCAAGGAAGAAAATCCCTCTAGCCGTGAGTTGTTGAATGAAGCTCTGCCTGGCATGCTGCTGCCAGAGGGGGCTTCTGTAGAGAACTGACTGGAAAAGAAGAATTCTGTTTTACACAGAAAATTTGAGGTATCAACATCGGTTTTTGTTCCACTTCAGAAAAATTCTGAATTTTTTCATTTTAAAAAAAAACCAAACCCACCACCAGAGAGAGAAACCCCAGAATTGTCCTTGCTCTGTCTGATCTGAAGTAGGGCCTTGAAGCTATATCTTTCACATCCTAGGTGTGTGGCCCGGCCATCAAGTGATCGGCTATTCTAGGTGAGGTCTCTCTCTCTCTCTCTCTCTCTCTGCCTTCTCATGCCTCACCGGAAAAAGGTGTTATTTAAAACCAGTACATTTCTTTTTCAATGAATCAATGTTTTCTAGGGAAAGTACGTTTATTATAAATTTTTCCAACCGCCTCTCCTTTTGAATGTGGCAAAAATGGAGAGTACTCCCTTGCCACATGAAAGGGTCATAGCCTTTTGGTTTGCAGGAAACAGACTAATTTTTCACTAAGTAGACACAAAAGAAGGGAAATTAAAGAACAAAGTTTAAGGCCAGCTGCAGTAACTGCTTCAGAGCACCAACTATAGATTACAGGGAGGAGAGAGAGACCTTTATACATCATCTTAGAAGTGGTAACTCTTTCCCCTTTATAGAAGATCAATTTTACATCAGACACCTAGCACTGTTCTTCCCCGTTTGGCTCTTTCAACATGTGGCGACACACACTTTGATGCTGCCACATAGCAAGATGGGTGTTGGATCTATCAAAAGGTACATAATTCAAACTGGCATAGAAATTGATGGGTTTTGCATTGGGCATGTTTATTTATTTATTTATTGCACGGCTTAAGCATGTCATTTGCTGTCACATGTGCCCTTGTGAAATCTTGGCAAGAAATCAATGTGATGTTCAGTGTCAAACAGCTTTCTTTAATGGCTTTAGATAAGGTTTGTGTATATTCCATGGTTGGAGGAGTTATATGCATGCTATGGAGGAGTGGGGAGTGTTTTCCAACAACGAAGAATGCTCTGTGATCAAGTGGTGCACAAAATTTCAAGCAAATTTTGTACTGCTTTAGTGTATCTACAGCAATATCTACAGCTATATGCTCCCATGAATCTCCTCTGAGCTGTCTTCCTGAAGTGGTCATTCCAACTCTCACCTTCTGAAAATGCCTGATGAAAGTGGGAAAGTCAGACATGTTCAGTGGAGCTCAGCCTTCAAATAGGGCATTTGGCAAAGATGTTCACGTCCAGCATTTTTTCTTAAGGAATGAGGGGTATCTTGAGCAAGCGGATTAGACTCTAAACTATTGGGAGCAGGAACTAATACTTTACTCTTTGTGCTCTGCGCGTTATCAATTGAGAGACAGAAATAAAGGGGTGCCCAGTACAATAGAACGCAACTTGGGACAAGAGGAAAGGTTTCTTGAGACACTGATGGAAGCTAAAAGGAGCAAACAGGGTCCTTAGAGCACCAAAAGAGGGTTGTGGCACCATAAATGGAGGAGTGGTATGTTAGTGCCTTTGAGTTTAGGGCAGGGGTTATCCTTTTATCAGTGTTTGTACAGCACCTGGCACAATGGGTGCCAATCCTCACCGGTATTTTTGGGCTCTGCAATAACAATAATAATAATAATAAATAAATGTATTGTATGTACTTTGCCATAGTAGAAGGACGAATAGCAAAATGGAAGAGCTGAGAGGAGCTGCTGCACAGCCATTTAGGCCTTCCTAGAACGCCATACCTCAACAGACCCAAATGTCATGATAGCAGGGGCTGGACTAGATGACCTCATGAGGTCCCTTCCAGCCCTAAAATTCAATACTGAATTGCAGAACAACAAAGGAGATTGGATATGAAATTACCTAAAGCCCTCACCTCTTCTAGATGCAGTGAGAATGGTGCAGACACTAGAATTCTGTAATATATATATGAATTATATAATAACTATATTATTTCATAAAGCACACAGAGTTTCTACAAACTCTGAAAGCTTTTACATTCTAGCAGCAGGTTTCTGAATGAATGGATTTTTGATTGACAGCCAATTGGTGTTTTTGCTTGTGTCTGTACAAAGGACTTTAACTTGCATGCATGCCACTGCAGGCTATGATCTTGGCAGACCTCACAGGCGAGGTAGGGTCAAGCTGTGTTAATATTTGCATTGAAGACCTTTCAGAAACATCATGGGAGTACCGGTAATTCAGAAGGTTGCTCTTGTCATGTGAGTGCAGATGCTAGTGCCCCAGTCTGGTGGAAGAAAGCACTGTTGTGTCTTTTGAAGGAGGTCTATATCCCAACTTCTGAGGACTTTGGATCATTAAAGATTCCATAGCACTTGCAGGGGACTCTTAAGTGCAGTGTCCTGGACATATTCAAACTAAGTCAATGACATCTTGTCTCCCTAAAGTTCCTCTTGGAGACAGACTTATTTCTGCCCAATAGCATTGCTGCGTTTCACCTCACTTGATTATGTTCCCTTTGAAGGCTGAAATGATCCCACTGTGACTTTATTGTGCTTTGGGGGTCACTGGTCTGGTACAGCCTAAAACATCAGATTGTTGTTCTCAAATCAAAAGTCAGCTCCCCCATGGGTTGTATCATCTCCTTTCAGCTTCTCTTCTATCTCATCATCGCCTTCGAACTACATGGTTAAAAGCTGTTACTATTTATAATCTGAATTCACATCTAATCACTGTCAGACTGTCAAGCGTGACACAGGGCTCCCTCGGGAGACCAAGCCTGGAGAATGCATTTCCCTCCTGCCCCGAAAGGTGCTCATTCTAGGACAGTGTTGAAGGCAGGATAGAAAAACTGCTTGTGTCAGAAACAATTCAGGGCTTACATACAGCATTTCATCTCCTGAGGGGACATTTTGGTATATTTTCATTTGCACCAAATTTATTTTAAAAGAAAAAATACAAGTGAATGTATTTTAAAGCCAAATATTTGATATTCATTTCCTTTTTTACTCTTCTTTTGAGACCTAAGTTCAGGGTTTACAGCTTCCCCTTGAGGTGTTGTTACTCAGCACCAAATGCAGCCTAAAGAATCCAAAGGCTACAGCTCCTTCAACAGTTTGGGCAGCATTAGTGACTATCCTTAACCATTGCAGGGAAAATGCAGATCTCCAAACTCTGAGTCTTGGCAGGAAAATAAGAACCTAGAGGGCAGGGGAAAAGGCTGTGAAGTTAGAATGTTTTACCTTTTTTCACAGGGTGTGTTGTTATAAGCAGGCCTGAGTACCATATTTTTCTAAGTTACCCATTCTGAGAACTTCAGTTTTTACTTGAGATCGTATCTGCAAGCTAACGCAATCACTGTGTCCTAACCCTACCACGCTATACCAGTTTAAGTGGGCTACCTGGCAGCATTGTATTTTTGTTCAGTTCTTCCCAAGGCAGCTCGTGAATGAAATGTAAAACGGTCACCTGGTTACCACAGCTGCCTAGTAGGCAGCATCACCCAGACGGATGTCCTTTAGAGTAGTAAATTCTTCACTCAGATGTTACACTGTCTGTCGGTTCTCATCTGGAAACAGGGGCATCACAGGAACCATGACACTCTCCCCAAATTTCAGGCATCACTTGTGCTTTAGCCTTAGGATTCTTGCGTCCATCAGGAACCACGGGCTTAGTTCTCTGATGCTGACAGTGAGAGCTGTGTGCACTAGCTTCTGGAGTAGTCCATATCCACTACTTTGTAGGACTACAGACCTATATTTGCTCCCTTGGGCTTCAGATCCTCTGACTGGAGAGAGATGATCTCTTTTCCCCTTTGTTTCTTTGCCTTCTCCCGCCACGCACACCAAACACGAGCAGAAGATTTCTCTGTGAACTTTGCACCTTTCATTAACATTCTTATTCAGCATAAACTGTCTGGCACCTGCCTCCCTCCCCTCGCCACACATTTTGTAAGGGGGGCAGAGGGAAGTCTGTAATCTGTGACTGCTCATTATAGGGCCTGCAGCCGTCGGGTGCCGCTGTACTCTGAGAGTTGAATGACATTGAATCTGGTATAGGTCACCTGTAAAGAGAGAGTGAATCATTCTCTCTGCCCTTTCTAGCTCATTATGCTAAAATGACTATTACATTCTTTTTTTTTCCCCCCCACTTTTTGTCTCTTCCACAGAGCCTATATCTCATGTGCATTAGCAGCACTAATGAACTGCTTGCTCTGGTACTTCTCTCTCCCCGGCTGTTTTGTCACCTGTTCTCTTCTGCCCCTTAAAGCTCCCTTGACAGTTAGCTGTGGACAGAACATGAGGAAGAGCTCCAATCTTTAAAGCCCCGATTGTGACAGAGAATTTTTTTCCGTGCCCCAGTCTCCACCATCTCCATGCCCTAACACGATTCCATTAAATCAAAAAGATTAGAGCTTCTCAGGCATTCAGCTTCACGGCTCTAACTGGGGGCAAGGGGAGCCAGTCAAGGCTTTATTATTAATTATTACTGGTGTTACAGAAGAGACTGTTATCCAGAATAAGCCAGTTTCTGATTCCTGCACATAAGCAAAACAGTCCTTTCATTGGTACAGCAGCTTTTCAAGGAGAGTTTGAGAAGTAGTGTAAAAAAACACATAACAAAACCTGAAGCGCCATCCGTGAATCCAGCTAGAAAGCCAGCAAAATCCTAGGCATCTTAGTTTACTTTCCTTTCATCAGAAGACTAAAAAGAAAAGCAGCTCCTCCTTGTTTTATTTCCCAGTGGGCAGCTCCACTGTAGTCTGAAGGTGACCAAGATTCTTTTTCCACTCAAAATTACTAAGATGTTAGAAATAAAGATAGCAGTCGAATAGGCTTTCCGAAGCCCAAGGGAGAATTTTCACTAGCTCACTGCATACAAGCTGTAAATTTAGTCCCCACTTTAGAAGAGCCAATTCTTAGGGTCCTTTCTGGCTGTGCTCACAGCAGTGATGGAGGTCTCATTACTTGAGAGACTCTTTGCTGTTACAATGACGAGAGGAAAGATGGAGCCGGGTGCATGGAGATATAGATTACTCAGATCTGCTCAGACCTTACGCTGCATCCAATTGAAGTCAGCATGACCAAGAACACAATAAGGACTTCGGGACTGGGTTTCTGCTCTTTTCTTATTTTGATATGTTATTGACCAGTTCAAAGCCCCATGAAGTCAATGAGACTTTCCATTGACTATAGCTGGTTTTGGATCAGGCCCTTAAAGGAAGCACTGGGCTCCTGAATCATTCATAGGGGTTGGGAATGATGATTATGATTAAAGAAAGGCTTGCAAACCCACAAAATATTAAATTTGAAATTCCCAGGCCCCCTTACCTTAGTATTCCAGTTTGAATTTAACAAAAACTTCCAATTAAGCCAGAAACCTGAAATAAAAATAAACCCCCAACAGAGGTGAATAAGCTTCTTTCATGAATAAACCTGCTACTCAAGCCTTTTTTATCATCACGTGTGTGTGCAGAAATCCCTATTGTACAGACACTGTTATTTAATAACTAAGCAATGTGTAAGGCATTCGCTGGAGATTTCGTCAGGATGAGCGTTAATGAGGCTCCCATGGATTCAGTATTATTAAGTATTAATTATTAACAGTTATGGTGCAAGCTTCTTATAAAGTCAAAAAAGAAAGAACCAAATCAAAATCTTCTTTCCCATAAAGCTACTCTAATACGCTGTGTCAGAAGAGGATTTTATCCTGTCCTGGGAACCAAAGACGATAGTTCATTTCCTACACAGAATGGGAATGTCTGATTTCTGGGTGACTGTTTTTGTTTGAATAAATTTTAATACTTTGCCAGAGGTGGTAATGGTCATTCTCACAGCCCTGATTCTGGAAAGCACTAAATTATTTGCATACATCTGATCTGGTTTGGAGAAACACTTAAGCCCAGGCTTTAATGCTTTCCTTAAGCATCTCTGAGAGCTCAAAATGTAATTTCCCTTTTTTATAGATCCAGAAACTGAAGCACAGAGAAGTGAGCTGATTTGCCCCAAACTAAACAGTGAGTCAATGGCAGTGGCAAAATACAGAACACAAACCAAAGGTGAGATCTTGGCTCTGCTGAAGACAATGGAAAAACTCTAATTGACTTCAACATGGCCAGGATTTCACCATAGCCCCCAGCCACTGGGCAGCACTTCCTTCCTAAATATTGCTAGAGTGTGTGATCCTATAAGGTGCTGAGTGCCCTCACATTATATCGCAGTATGATCTGGGGCAAGTCAATAGGAGCAGAGTGCAAAGTACTGGGGCCAGAGAGTGTGCTGTTTCAGAGGCAGACTTGTTGCATCACTAAGCTCCTAAATCAGCAGATTCTCCCCTTCACAGTCCAAGGAGAAATGAATTTCACTTGCTATTACTCCCATCAAACCTCATTTTATTTTGCAGTTAATTTCTGGTGATGTTAATTTTTATTGCACTCCTAATGATCAGAAATTTTTGGCAGATGAACATCATTTATCTTCCCTCTCTGAAAGGAGGTGGGAAAAGGGATAAAAAGAGAGCTTCTTGCCAAATGTAACTGAGGCTCAGGCCAGGGGTGGACCATGAGGGCTAAACAAGGGGGCAATCTATTCAAAGAAATTAAAAGCCAGTCAATGAAAATGCAGACAAAGTTCAGAAGCCCTTTGTCCCCTGCTATGAGTTTTACCCTTTATTTACTGCCAACAGTCCATCTGTTAGCTTTCCACCAATTTTTAAAAGGAGGGTACACCTGTCATCATGTCTGCAAGGTGGAGACGGAGCAGATGTTGGAATCTGCACCTATTGAAGCAAAAATTTATCATGTCTAGCTAGAAACTGCTAACAAAGGAGAAAATGTCAGACCTTTCATCCAGTGCCTCTTATTCTGTTGTCTGGAATGTATATTCCTGCTCAGCTTCACAGATGGAAAGATGGGACTCAGCGAGGAAATTTAATTTTACTAGTGTTTGATCAAAACAGAATAATGTGTTTAATATCTATGCAGCATAAGGGAAGTGGAAGATTCATGCGCTCTTGGGGGGTGAGGGAAGAAGATGCATTAAAACCAGGACCTTGCTATGATGCAATATAAATTCACAGAGACGCACACAAAATACATTCAGGAGAGGCTGTGATACAAATCAACAAATGCAATCAAAGAAAGAGCCACATTGTGTGCTAGTAAATTATTTCTGTTATACATTCTAATATATGTTATTAATTCTGAATAAAATACAAGCAATATGTGTAAGATGTAACTAGGAACAATGGGATGAAATTAAGAAAAAGGAAACTTGAGGCTTTCTACACCTCTATATAGTGGCATCTAGTAGGCTGCAGCACACTCACAAGACAAGCAATAGAGGCCCCATCGATTAGTTCATTTAGAAGCAAAGGGGGCAAAGCTCTAACAAATGGACTGTAGGGAACAATCCTGCATTGGCAGTGAGGGATAGATTAGTGAACACTCTTTTGATTATTTCATCTTCAATGCACTTTACATGCATTAAGCAACCAATCTTTATAATTGCTCACAAGACACCTTAGGGAAGTGCTCTTCTCCGCACTTTACTGATGGTGAAACTTGGGTAGGGAGACGTCAGTGATTTGTCCAAAGATACATGGGGAGTTAAGGGCAGATTCAAGATTAGAACTCAGTTCTTGATGCTTTCAGCCTTCTACACAGACTGTTAGGTGCTTCTTACTGATAGACGCCTTCTTCTGTTGAATGCCAGTGTTTCCAGTTATATAGTGCAAAGGTTGTCACATAAACTGTTAACAGCCAGTGTTATGGCTGACACTCCATGCTCACTTCAAAAACATACACACGCACCCGCTTACTTGCTGTTTCTGCTCCCAATGTGGTTTGAGCTAAAGGCAGAATAACAGATGCAACTTTGAATTTACATAGGCTATGGGAATGTGTAACATTTCAGATATAATGTCATTGGGGTTGAATTCAGCCAATGGATAATAGTCTCTTGCTGTTAGAAAAACTCCCTGGGAAGTTAAGGCAGTTAGTTTTTGTTTTAAAGAGGGAGTTATTGATCTTGTGACAGCGTTTTGTTGTATTGGCATTATTTCTATTACACTAAATGATGGATGTAAGTTTAGAGAGACAAGGAGAGAGAACCGATATCTTTTATGGGACCAACTTCTGTTGAGATGAGCTTTCAGTCTTACACAGAGCTCGTCCTCAGGTCTGGATTTAATTATTTTGTCCATTGGGTTCTTGGGCAAAGAGTGACAGTTGCGATTCTGCCTCTCTGTATGTTTTCCAAGTTCTGATTGGCGTGGAGAAAAGACATCGGGGGGCTGAAACCAATCAGACAGCAGCTGATTTGTAGTGATATAATTTCTTTCTCTCTCCATCTCAGCCTTGATCTAAACTATTGCTACACATATACAGAGATAGGTAGACACACCCAGTTACATTATTTAAAGTACGCCGAACTTTTGTGATTAAAATGTTTTCTGTCAGGTTAAAGTTTTATTCATCTGCATATCAGTTTCAAGGGGATATTATTTTTGTTAGTTTTTAATCAAATCATATTTATTTAAAATACGGACATGCCGTTAAGTAAGGATCCAATCCATGCTCATTATTCTGATTGTTTGCTCAAATTCTGTATTTATAGTGTGAACTTTTGTGTTTGCTAGTGAAAGATTTTTTTTTAAAAAAGCTGTTTTTAGACATTTTTGTGTTCACCCTATTATTAAGACCAGACTCCTTAAAAGTCAATGGTACTTAGGCTCATAAGTCACTTACGTGGATTTGAAAAGTTCACCCTAAATCTCATTTTTATAAAGCACTTTGAAGCCTAAAATTCATTGAGTTTCAACAACATGTAATCTTCCAGGTGACTGTCACTGTTAAAATTAGGATATTGGCTCTCGATTTTACCCCAAATCTTTCTTCCTTTGCTCATGCTAAGAGTAAAGCCACTGAAGGCTGTAAGAATAGTCATGAATAAGGCAGAAAGGATTTAGCCCACAGTACTGTATTCCTATAGATGTTGAACATATACTTAAAATCTGCTGCGTATCCTGTCTAATGGGCCTTATTCTCCTTTCTGTTATATAAATGTTCTAGTGATATAACTCCACTGATTTCAGATGAGTGCCTCCTGACATATCAGTGTGAGCTAGAGACGTATCCAGGCAATTTGTTTGTTTATTTCTTCATTTATCCACAATTTTAAGAAAATAAAGGCGAGTAGAGCAATTAACTTGCACATTAATTAACAGTGTCATGCATTTATCACAGTTCTACCAATGTAAAGCTGTACAAACTCTTACCCTTTGATAAGCCCTACTACTGCTATCAGTGAATCAATGTGTGTGGTACAAGCAATGCGCTGTCTAAGAATTAATTTGCACCACTGGTTATGATGTTTCCCAATTACTAGAGAATTATGCATTCCAGCTCTAGCACATTAGTTCATAACCTTCCACCCTGCCAAACATAACCGGGTGACACAAACCTTTTAGATGTGTGAAAAGGCTCTGAGAACTACAGGTGAAATGCTGAACTCAAAGGCAAAACTCCTGTTGGCTTGGATGGAGCCAGGATTTCACTCATATATAGTCTAACAGCTGCACAATCCCCATTCCCAGAAGCAGCCCTCCCCTCTGTTCTGCACACCCCACAAATTGTCCCATGATGGACTTCTACAGTGCTCCAAATTCACACAGGACTGTGAAGTACAATAGGTTAAGGTATGACCTTTTTGCCCATTTTTAGTCCTCAAACTAAGAGCTATCAAGAATACACTTCTGAACATTAAATGAATAATGAATACATCCATAGGAATCAGGATTGGTTTGGAAACAACTTTGTATTTAGGAAAGGGGAAAGAATAGAAATAAGGTGTAAAATTTTAACAGCTGGAGTAATTAACCATTGGAATAATATACTAAGAGTTGTGGTGGATTCTCCAGCACTGAGCCTTTTAAAGTCAAGATAGGATGTTTTTCTAAAAGATCTGCTTTAGGGAAAGTTCTGTCATACAGGAAGTCAGACTAGATTACCCCAGTGCTCCCTTCAGGCCTTCGAATCTGTGAATCTATAAGATTCATTATGAATATTATGCCTAACAAGCAGCTTGGCCCACTGATGATGATGGTTGTGGGAGAGGGAAAGGAGTGTGGGTTTGCTATGGGAAACCTACCCAAAGCATTATGGACAAGTTCATCACTTATGGAGATTGCTTTTTCCAAACATATGATGCTTGCTGATGGACATGCTGGCAAATGTCAACTTCATGAGAAGAAAGCCTTAGTCTGCCATTTAAAATGATGTGTAGTTCTGCTGACTTGCAGCATGACAAAGCAGGTCAGAAGTGATGGATAGTTTAAAAAAAAAAACTACAAAAAATAAACTATAATGGTCTAGTGTGCTGCTTGATCAGTGGTATTTAGCAGATGATGTTGCAACATGAAAATCAGTCAACTGAAGAAGATATCATGTTTTTCCTCTTCCATGTTTCCTGGCATCCTGGTATGCTTAACATCTGTGTGTCCTCAAGATGTTTGATGCATTTCATTCATCATACATGACATTTGCATAATGCAAACATCATTCTTTATGCAGATGCATCCTTGAATATTCTGCAGATTATGATTGCTATTTAAACCTTCCATAAATAAACCCCACAAGGGACTTGCCCACTTCTGGATGTGCAAAAATGCAAGACCCAGACTGTCTTGTTACATGCACTGGCATGGTATAAATTCCTCTCACATCACAAGTAAATACAGTGCCTTTCATTTTATTTTCTTTCTAACGTCATTAAAATTCTATTAGCTGTTTGTGAATATTATTTCATGCCATCTGCATTTACTCCTAAAATTGTGATAACGACAGCTGCAATAATTTGTATGCATTTTCTGTATGCAGTTAGTTATTGAGTAACAGAGCCTTTCTCTTGTGTCACTATAGAAGATATAGCCAAATACAGAGATGATTTGTTTGTAAATCTCTAGCTGCAAAGTATTATTTTATTTATTAGGACAACAGAAGGGAAAATGGAGACTAAGACAAGTGAAAATGTTTGTTCTTAGGTGACACAAAGTTGCAGAGCTCCTCCCTGTTTGTTTACTCATTAGTTTTTCAACCAGAGCCTTGAGTTGACATTAATAAAAGTGGACCATGTGAGAATAAACTCCCATCACCTCTAATAGAGCTCTGAAGTCTTTTGCTTAATGGAAGGGTGAAACAACCTAAGTGACACTGTGAAAAAAGTAAATGCTATCTAATCATTGTAGACTTTCTGAAAGAAACCCGAACAGCAAAATATAATGGGAAGATCATCAGCTGGTGTAAACCAGCCCCCGTTTATTCCGGCAGTCCCCACTGTGGCAGGATAAAAAATATGGATGTAATAAGGACTTGAAAAAACATTTCTTCCATTTTGGATAATGAAGAATATGACAGAATATGGTCTATGGAGATTGATGCTTGAACCTCCAAGCACTGGCAGCTCCTACTTACTACCCTGTCTAGCCCCGTTAAGTGATGTTTTACACTGGTGCAGAGGTCCAGCACAAGCTAATGCACTATTTAAGTCCCTACTAAATCCTATTTTGAGAGCTTCAGTAGGACTTCAGTGATGCACAGGTCCTTGTGCTGACCCTGTGCACAGAGATGAATTTCTACCCCAGCCCCCACCCTGGAAAAAACAAGATTTGCATGCCCTGGATAATGTGCATTCAAAGTCAGGCAAATGCAAAAATGTTTTCACAATTTAATTCAGAAAATGTGACCCACTTTTTCATAGTTCTATGAGGTCTGACTTGCAAAAGCATAGTTTGATAAATGACTCAATATTTAACCATGATTTACCTGTAGCACATAAGGAAAAATTATGCAAATAGGACTTGAATCACAGAAATGAGCCTTTTTACATTCTCCAAAAGATGTCAACATATAATGTTTTATGAATCACTCACTTTACTTTGAAAATAAAATGCTCCTCTTTTAGGTGTTCAAGATTATGTCTAAACATAAATTACAGAGGGAATGCCAACCAGATTAGCATGTGCCTAGTGGCATGAATTCGTAAAGAAACACTATTGTGTATTTAGAAACATTGCTGTGCCTTCTGCTTTCTTGCTTTTCTAAAATCCTCCTGTGAGCTGGTGCAGGGATAGTCATTGACACCTGTGATTATAGCGCCCTTTGGAAGATTGGGGAGCTCTACATTCAGAGGAAGCTCCTTGCATTATTACACACATGGGAAAATGTGCGGGACAGTTTGAGTGGACGATGGCTGTTGCTGGTTGTTTGCACAAGGGTAAATTTCAGCAAGTGTGAGTCAGGTCATATCACTCTCTTCGTGGTGGGAAAAAGGGTTCTGCATGCTGCTTTTATCTCTCCAGAACTCTGTGAGAGGAAGAACTAATTATTTCCTGTATGGTAAAAGAATTGTGTCCAGCCAAACTGGGATTGGTGCTGTGTGAACTGAGCCTATAAACTCCAAAGCCGCAAATGCTTACCGCCTAGCTTTTGTGTTTACTACATGGTTAGTCCAGGTGGGAGAGCCCAGGGTCTGCTGAACCTAGCAGAACCCAGAATTTGGGGCCTTAACCCTCAAGGGCATACCTATACTACAGCTAGGAGACTCACATTAGCTCACCTTGGGCTAGGACTGAAAAATTGCAGTCTGCATGTTGCAGCACAGGCAGCAGATCAGATTAACTGGCTGCATCCAAGCCTGCACAAGCACCTGGATCTGAGCATGTACCACAATATGCATGCTGCTGTCTGTTGCACACAGTTCAAGCTGTCACAAAGTCTGTTCATGCACACTGGACATCACCTCCCATCTGTGGTGTAGACGTGGTCTGACAGGTCCAGCCCTGTGACAGGGGCAAAGTCAGGATGAGTACTAGCAGGTCACAACGGCATTCATGAGGGGTTTTGCTTTCGGTTACACGCAGCCAGTCCTGAGTAGCATCATCACATCAGTGGCGTCTCTCTGGATTTACACTGGTGGAACTGAGGCCAGAGTCTGGCCCTCGACTTTTTTTTTCAAAGAAGGTGGAGTGAGCGCTGAGTGTAACATTGTCCGCAGCACCTTTCTCCAGCCTCCAGTTTGCCTCTGAACTGATGCAGATGCTGTGTTTGCCCAGAAACCAATGCACTGCTGGAGACCTGTGCACTAGGGACAGCCAGACTTCAACTGAGTGCCTTTAAAGCTCAGACATTCGATGGCAGACAAGAATAACAGAAGGAGTGGAAAATAAGACGACAGCATTGTTAAAAGTGGGTCTATTTCAAATTGTCATTATAATTGAGACATAGAACAAGTCCTTAAAGGGTAGGGAGATCCTTAGAGTGAATCTTTCATTGGTTTGCATGTTGATAATTCTGTAAAGGTGAAGCAGGAATGTCAGTCAAAATATCTACTTCTCTCCCCTCCAGAGTGTTTGCTCTGGGATTCACGGGCACTCAGACATCAAGGTAAAACAAATTTCATTAAATCACTTTGGACAGTCCTGGCTGAGTCATCAATTCAAACACCTTGTTTCCATTAGCACTTTTAATGGTCTCTTCTAAAGAGCGATTACGAGGTTATGGCCACTTTTGCCAAAGGGTCATGACGGTTCATGTCACATGCAGTAATTCAGCAAAGCTCCATCTGTTGTGATGCTGATTCCTCATGTAGAGCATAAAATGATTACTGTTTAGTAAGTGGGAAAATAAAACTCTGTGATTGTCCTCATCATTAAACCAAGGAAATCAGAACCTCACCTCTTCTGCTGATACTCTATGGAAGCCAGAATAAAGTTTTAGGAGAGGAAGATTTATGGATGAAGGAATTCCACAGGAAAAACCTTTCCCCACCCACACAGATTTCTTTTCTAGACCCACAAAACATAAGCAGTTTCAGTCAATGGAGCAAGGAAGCACCCACTGGTATTTTGTGCTACTGCTCTCTGAGGAAGAGAGCCTGGGAATCAAAGAGAAATAAGTGGACTGCAATAGACCACTTCTCTGTAATCCCCTCAGTCAGCCTAACGTTATGCTTACCCTTAGCCCATATTTATAGGCTTAAAAGCCGACTATTTGGGACTGACTCTAACAGCTTTTAAAGGCTACCAATAGGGAAAAATCAATGTGAAAGTAACACAGTAGATGCTAAGTGATGCCAGAGACGGAGTTGATTCTTATCTGGGGACCTTTGGTGCAACATTAACTCAGTGGCTCCTTCAAGACTCCCCATCAAATGAGCTGGTGGCATGAGACATCAAGCCCACATCGCTTTTGTCCCTCTCCCTTGTTTTTTTAATAAACCTGGGAGTGTTTCATATTTCATTTAGCAATGACAGAACATCATTGCATGGTCTGCTCCAGGGGAAAAAATACTGCTTCTGTGAGACAGATTCCTGTCTGCCATCCAATCTAGCAAGGACTGATCTACAGTACTGATAGGCTGCTCTCCAACACAGAGATATCTATAAATCTAGGGAACAGGTGTACTTTAGCTTACAGGTTCATTAATGGAGCGATGGACCTTGCAAGAGAAATTGTCTTTTGTGCAGTTGTCACAAACAGGTTTGTTGACAATGAGCCTGCTGACCTTGTTGGCCAGAAAGGTGGCATGCTGCACCCTGGTGAAGATTAGAAAGTAATTACTGTGGTAATATGTTTCTGAGTGAAACTAAGTAAAAAATGATTTCTCAGTTGCCTTGAAGGTCAAACATTTATAGTATCTGTGTGTGAACAGTCCATTAAGATGTTGTATGGAAACACTGTCGATGAAATTAAGTGTTTAGCAGAAGAAGCCTTTTCTATCTGTAACAACAATGAACACACATACTGGCAAGGCCTATCATTTTGTCCTTTTGATTGTTCACCTTGTGATTCGTGGTAAGTTTTGATTCCAAGACCAAAAACTAAGGTGCAGTTTCCATCATGGGCATACAAGAATGGAGTGTGTGTGTGTGTGTGTGTGTGTGTATATATATATATTAATTAAAGTAGATATTTTGACTGACATTCCTGCTTCACCTTTACAGAATTATCAACATCCATATATATTTGTTAGTCTTTAAATGCCACAGGACTCCTTATTTGTTTGTTTACTGAACTAGACTAACATGGCTGCCTCCTTGGGACTTGGCAAGGATGGGACAATTGTTCAGTAGGGTCAGGTGGAAGAGGAGTGATTTCTGATGTTGGCGCTGGGATCTGAACATTTGAGTCCCTCCACACAAACATGTTCAAAATAACCACCTATTGTCAGGAGATGAAAGTGTGTGACTGCTAAGATTTCACCTGCTCAAATGTGGTGGCTAGAAATCAATAAAATGACCCTGGGACTGAGAGATTATAACTACTACTTCTCTAAAGACTCAGCGATACGTGACTCACTGCAAACAGTTCACATTATGGTGGCTACCCTTCCTATTTCATACTGTTAAGTTCACAGAGATAAAATTGCCACAAGAAGTTGCAAAGAAACAAAGGGCAAAAGATCTTTAATTTTTTCCCCCAGTCCTGCTGGCAATTTGACATTTGCAACAGTATCTATTTTTTCAGTAGTCTTAGGGCGGCTTCTTTGAAAGACCGTAGACTTCAGGATATGGGTGATCTTATCACCTCTCTGTGAAAAGCCATTGCTCTTATTCACCTTAAGTGCCCCACCTCTCCTTTGATCCAGTCTGAGCCAAACTTGGGAGGAAGGAAGGGAGAAACCAGAGCTCAAGTACGTCCAACAGTGGATAGGGCAGTGGTGGCAATTTAGAAAAGAAGACAGCTATCCACTATCTGATTGGTAAACAGGTGGTCAGTAATAGAGATTTTGGCTGCAGAGATGGGAGGAAGGAAAGGCAAAGAGACTCTGTAATAAGGAAATAGTGTGATAGATTCAATGCCAATGGAGAGAGGTAAAACAGAAACACCAGAAGCGGAAATAGAGGAGAAGGGGGAGTGAAAGTAGACAGAGAAGGAGAACTAGATGGTCCCTGAAACATGAGAGATTGGGGAAGGAAAACCAGGGGAGATGAATGTAGGAAGCAGGAAAGTCACCAATCTGCCTGTTCTCCAGGTGAGTGTGGGTGGGCACCTAAAAGGCCATTTCCTCAAATAAAGAGGAGCTCCAAAAAGGTGCTGGGACCAACTGGAAGAGGTGGACAAGTCACACGTGCAGGGGCGTGGGTGGGGGCAGTGTGGGGCACCATGCAGAAAACCCCAAACATAGAGTCCTTGTAATGCAGGGCTGGAGAGAGGTCATCTAGTCCACCCCACCATGCTGGTGCAGGACCAAGTAAACTTATTCCATAGCTTAACTATTCTTATAGTTAGAGAGGGATGTTTGAGGATATCTAGCCTATATCTTCCTCATTGCAGATTGAGCCAATTATTTCTTTTTCTCGACATGAACATTACTAGGCTGACCATCCTGGAGATGGCATGTTATCCATAGGACAAGTGCAGCATTGCAAATGGTCACTCTGCTCTCTGCTGCCCACCAGCCACAGAGCACCTCAAGTCAAAGTGTTTTCAGTCTCAGTGACTCGTCCCATCCCTGGACTCTCTGGTGACTTCACCACCTAGAGGTTGATTAAAGCCATTTGTTATGGTCACTTTTGATATATAATGATACAGGCTGGACTGATGTGCTCCAGCCTCATTAGGCCCAGAGAGCCAGACTGGAGAAGGGTGCCACACTAAGTCATGACTGACCAACCTGGCGCTCGAATTGAAGAAACAACAGCAAAACCCTTCAGGCCAGGGTTTTTTTTTAAGTGTGAACGGAGTAAAAAAGAAGTAGAGAAATATAAATACATTCCATCTGTAACTTTCTGAAGCATGGAGAAACCTTTCATCTGCTTGGTGTTGTGTCTTTCTCCCCTGTGTTAGTCTGTCTGCCTGCATGCGGTGAGCATGTAATCCTTTGCCTGTAGGATTTTTGATGACTGACAAGCGTTCCTCAACTACATCAGCTCTGCCTGTAACTGGTGTGTGCATGGATGCTTCACGGTGACAGGATTAAAAACTGATGCTCCTCCAGGGACAGAGAATGTTCAGAGTGTGTGTCTGAGATACTGTCAGCGGCAGCATTTGGAGGAATTATAAGGCAGGGGAGCTCACCCAGCTGAAAACCTTACACAGCTGCATGGCTTTGTTTTGTCTCAGAAATGGTTTCATTCTTTCACATGCTTTCTCTACCCTGGGAGGCCACAGATTGGGCGTCAGGCTGTATGGAATCACACTCCATCCTAAAGAGGAGGAGCTTTTTAAGGAAATTACCTATAAATTATACTTACAAACAGATTTCTGTGGTGCTTGAGTTTTGTGTTCCTTGTTTATTAAGGGACCCCGTCCGATCTGAACTCTGTCGCACATCCGTTGAGAGACTGAATAATAACTTGTAATCTGCAAAGACACAAACTGGAGCCTCTAGATTGAGAAGCAGGAGTCAGTACTGCTTGCACTGAAAAACCTGGTTCCTTAGCTTTGAGGTAACGGCAGATTCACAAACCCCTCTGTGTATCCCAGCTGATAGAGGAAAAAGAGACTCATATTGGGTAAATATGGATTACATTAGCATACCTTTTCTCTGGGTACATGCAAACCTGTCCATTGCTGGGAGCTTTCTTTTCCAGATTCATCTCGTCATTCTCATTAACCAGCGGGCAGTCTGGGCTTGCTGGCTGGGAGGAAAGGCACGTGGGAGAATTTAAGGTCAAGGACATAGACTTATTTTCAGAATGGCCCCATTTCCCTTAGTTCTGAGTATTTTGAGCACTGGATTGATGGCACAGCAACGTCAGTCCAGTAATGTTGGTGTTACAGTTGCCCCTTGGGGCCCGCTGTATGAGGAGTCGCACGTACACAGAGAAAGAGAGAGTTGCTGCCCTAAATGGCTCATAACTTAAAGGAGATCAAGCAGATGATGGACAGGTGAAAGGACGGCTCTGGAAAAGATTTTCTAAAGCACAGGTGGTAGCTACCTGCAGCCCATTATCGCCTGCATCATGCATGCAGTGAAAACTTCTAAGAGGAATCTGCAACCCAGATCCATGAATGAAACTCTTACTGATGCCCACAAAAAAAGAGGACAACAGCCCAGGCTGCCTGAGTAAATAGACCAGATCCTCAGTGGCTGCTAAATCAACTTAGTCCCACCACCTTTGGCAGAACTTTGAGCCGTGCTGGTTTAGACAAAGGCCCGGCAAAATACTCCTGGGAAAAGGAAACACTGGACTTGGGAGGTGAATAGTTGGAGACCTCACACTGCACGGGAAATAGGTAAATCCTTCCTTAGTGCTACATCACCAGAGATAATGGCTCATCTAAGGCCTGCCTCATTCTACAGAGAGGAAAGAAGCCTGGTGGTTAGCTCACCATTATGCCTCATTGAGAATATAACTTCTCACCCAAAGGAAAGACTGCCCAAGCAATGAAGAGATCCAGCTACCCAAATGGTCCTCATGAGCTGGAATTCACCGGTCATGTCCCACTATCTGGTATTTTTCTGAGAGAGCCGAGCATGTTCGTTTTCCTGCAGCAAGTTTAAACTCATTGACTGTGTAAATGAGAGTGAATCAAGAACCTCCCGCTGCTCCTAATGATAACATTTCCTGTAATTTGCATGATAAAATTTTGCTGATTTCAGATAGCATTTCTCAGGACACATATGTGACACCCAGACTATATGGAGGAGAATAAATTATTTTGCCGTGTTCCCAACTGATCAGAGTCATGAATTCTGATTCGCTGACATTCAGCCCCAAACAAAAGCACGGAACCTTGTCTAATAGTGCAATGAAAAACGATATCCAGGAAATATTAACAAGTTTCATATGGTAATTTATGTAAATGTAAACCATAACTCAGTTGAAAAGGTTCCGCTAAACCTATAGAAGGGATCTGAAGAAGCCAAGGTTTTCAAGGTAAAACATAAATTGATACATAGTGTTTACAACCCAAAGGTTGGCTTTCCAGCACAAAATAGAGAAGGGAAAATCAGAACCATCTCTCTAACCAAAAAAAAAAAAAAAAAAAATCTCCCATTTCTGTCAGTGAGGGTCTTGGGGATTTCTGGGACTTGGGAATAAATTAAATCCCCATGGAACAGACATCCAACACTCTCATTAAAGGTCAGAGGTACTCAGTCCACTTGCCTGCATGTGAGAGTGAGGGGACTTGCTGTATTTCTTACTGCTGTGCATAGGTTACCTTCACTGTGTGTCACAGCATGGGATGCAATGTAGGCTTTATGTAGCTGCTATTCCCCCTATCATCAATGGGGTGAGTAGCCTTGGAAATAGAGGAAGTCTTGTCTTACCTCCACCCCCTTCCAACACGCCAACCAATGAGGATAATCAATCTTGGGTGTGTGGGAGAGAAATGATTTGCCACTGAATAGACATGACTACAACCCAGTACTATAGGGAAAAGAATACAAGATAGGCGCCCCATGTTTCGAAGAGGAAACTTAAGAAATGAGGATGAATAGGTGCTGCAGATTTTGAGTAGTGGAAATAAGAGTTTTCATGAATCCTGGGTTTTAAACATGTTGGATCAAACACAATTCCTATTATTAGCTTCTTGGTTTAAAACACAATCCCTTTTGCAATCTTATTTTCTGGCCTCTTCATACATCATGAAAAAGCAAGTGCTGTGATTTCCCTTTGTCTCTACTCCTGTCTCTCCCTGCTCCCTGGGCGTTGAGAATGTAGTTCATATTAAAGGGAATATTCATAAAAGAGAATGGCAGTTATTTGACTGATGGAGCCCCAGATACCTCTTGCTACAGCGGCTGTCTGAGAGCCTGAGATGCATTCAAGATGGTGGAATGCTAATTGCCTTTTCCAGATCCCCACATGAATCCAGTGTGGTCTCATGCCTTTTCTAATTTTGGGGACAGCAGCCCACATCATCTCTGATCCATTCTTCATCCTGCTTTTTCTGTGTACTATGTGCTGTTGTGCATTAACTAAAAATGGAAACAGAGAGACTCACTTGTTATTGCGAGTCACTCTTGCGGCTGGGTTCTTTATTATTATTAATGATGAAATATTGAGACCAGGCTGCTAATGAGTCTAAACGACCTCCTGTTAGTTTATTTTTCTTCCCCTTCAAACTGTCACATCAGAGTAAATTACTTTTCCCTGCATCTTCGTCAGGCAACACTGTACCAGTATGTCCACCCCCATCTCACCCTCTGCTCTAATTTCAGGCGCATTCGGTTTTTCTCAATGCAGTTTACTAAGCAAGGTACAGCAGATCTTCCCATCTGTCTTACTTAAGTGGCACGCTGTGCCTGAACAGCATATAGAGACATCATTTTTAGTACACTGTGTCACACTTGTTTTTTCTGAATTATTTACCAAATTGTTGCTGGATGGGAGGGGGAAACAAGGAGGACTTTTAAAGTGAAAAAAAAATTACAAGATAACAATTTCAAGCATTGCCCAAGAAATCCACTGTGACTTTTCTTCTTCATTCTAAGCTATGCTGAGATTCCTTGTGTCAGCAAAACAAGCCATCTGAGATGGATATTGCACATCATTAGGGGCATCAATGCCTCCAGTTTTACTGTGCATGATGGGCAAACATAAAATTCAGTTTGTCAGACCGTCTCTGCATCTAGTTATTTCCCCTAGGTTTATCTGTATAAAGCCTCCCTGTATGTGGCTGCACATGACCAACTTCGTTTGTTTGTTTTATCTGGAAATAGTGGGCCAGAGAGCCTCAGCTCCTCTGGTTTCCTGCTTAAAGGTTTGCACCACCTGAGGACCCACTGTTGTTGGACTAATTTCTTGGCATACTGCATTGAGATCTGTTACAACTGAAGCCCGGCTGACCATGCCATTTAAAATGAAGTCTTTAGAATGGCAATTTGCAGATCATGAAATCCACTCTATCATAACCCAGCCCCCCACCCCCCCTCCTGACCTGTCACATGGCAGGAAGATTTAATTTTCCCAGAAGGAAAATCTTTTCTGGTGAAGAAGGAGGCTCAGAACAGTAAGGGAAACAGATTTTTCAAGCAGCCTGAGCTGGAGATTACTCCTTCAATATCCCATATACTCTACCAGCTGATGCCAGGAACCTCTGATTGTATTTCTCTGTAGTACATGAGGAGCAAACAAGAGTGTAGAAGGGATATGAAAGCATTTTTATAAAATGTCTAGAAGCTCAGCCTCCATCCATCTCAGCTCTTTATAATAAAAATAAATCCACAAAGCATGCTGAAAATAGTAATAGCAAACATATCTAGGGAGTAGAGGCCCCATTTGATTTAAAGCTAGAAAAGAGCACCAGCAACATGGTGCTTTTATATATAGGATCCACTATAGAAGGACAAGGTGGATATAGAATTAGGAATATACATATAAGTATATATAATTAAGAAATGCAAATAAAAGAGGAGGGAAAATCAGTAATAAGTTATTGATGCAGCATAACAACCTGGCTCAGGAATACACCTGTCTTCATTAGTAAGACTTTGCTTTTAAGATGATCTTTAATTAAAAAAAAAAAAATGAAACATTTACCAACATTTACCAAACTTGTGATATCAGAGATACTTCATGTACTTCTGACTGGAAGTACTTGGAAATACCATGGCATCTCTATTTGGCATCTATTTGTCACTAGAGACCTTCTTTTTTCAACAGATTCTTTTATTATTTTTCCCCATCTCATTTTTAACAGTCCATCTTCTCCATCTGTTTTTAATGCTGTAGTATATAAACACTGTCATACCTTCATCCTCTCCAGAGCTGCATGTGAAGTCTCTGATGTTTGAGTTAAAGCTGAAATTTCAAGTTTCTGACAATCAAGGGAGCTAGAAATGAGGCAGAAAGAACTTCCCCAGTGCAAACACAAAACTACTCAAGTAAAACACCAACCAAATTTTCTGCAGAACAGCATGCTAAGCATTTGCATGACTTTCTGGGAGTATAATGATTTTTTTTGTGATGCAGTAAAAATTGAACAGTTTCATACATGCTACTTTTATTCATCTTTAATGATGTCCCTTGGACTGAGCAGTTAGAGAAAGAGAGTGAATTTGGGAAGACTTCATGTTTCCCCCATAAAGAATTTAGAAAGAGGAGGAGATTTTAGATTCCCACAGTATAATATGTAGTGGATGCACTTAAGTTGTAATTCACCCTTGTTCAGTGAGTCAGCACAAAGCCTGTGTGCCACTTAAGTTGTATTTAGGCTCCCAAAATACATTTTGCATAGATCAGAGATGAATTTCACTCTGTGGGGTTACATTGTCTAAAGAACTCAGCCTTTGGCTTGGCCCCATTTAGCTGCCAATGAAACCTGGACACTTGTGTGTTACTGAGAGTCACTAATCTCACAGGTTTCATTTATTATTATCATCAATGATAATGAAATACTGAAATCAGGTTGCCAGTGAGCTTAAGCTATTTTGCTGCCTAAATGGACGCTGAGCAATCCTGAAAATCTGGTCCTGATTGTGCATGTTGATCTGTATCAAAAATCTGGCTTTGTCAGTTTTTACCAATTTGAGACAAATTTCCTAAAAAGAAAGAATACAGGGAGAACTGGTAAAAACTTTCAAAACAACTGACAAGTTTTCAAGTGAATTTACTATAGGCTACATCTTAGTTCTAAACTGCTGAGCCAGCCTGTTAACATACCAAAGCCTTAAAATGCCAGTTACTAGATATAGAAAGATATAAATAGCATCCCTCTCCTCTCTGATGCAAGTGACAATCTTAGTAGGAAAGTCTTTTTCTGTTACACTTTGCATGGCATGTACTACAGGAAAAGATGTGACAGGTTTTTTTCTGTTTATTCGTAAAACTTCTACTTTTCATTAGTGCTGCTCCACAGCGAATGGTTTCTCTCTCTACCCATGACCAACAGCAACTAACCTCTTCCCAGGGGGAAGCTCTACTCCTCCCCAGAGCTCTCCAGCACATAGCAGGATGGGGTGCAGCCTGCTGTGTGCAGGTCAGTGGCCCTTCGAAGTGGATTACGTCCTCAAAGCTCAGGGAGAGAGCTGTGCCTTTTCTTCCACAAGTGCAATATGACAATCATCTCTTATCTTTAGAGGGACAGAAAACTCCTTGTTATATCTTTTTCCTGAAATGATGCTAAAGCCAAGGACCATCTGGTTTTAAATAAGCAGTTCCTGAAGATCCTTTGGGAAGAATGATGCTCTATAAAATATGACTTCATATCATAATATACCCCACGTTGCATGAGGCAGTGGTTCTCAACCTTTTACACATCGTGACACACTCTTTGACACATTGTGATCTACAGGACTCACCAGTCCACTCCCCCAGGCCAAATCCAGCCATTTCCCTGACTCTCCGCAACACACTTACTGGTATGTGGTGGCACAGTAATGGGTCCCAACACAGCAGTTGAGAACCACTGGCATAAGGAATACAGCTTGCCTCAAATCTTATATAAAAATCAAGCATGCCCAAGAGAATACAGTTAGGAATGATTTATTTCATTAACAATGGTGACATCAAATACATATCTGCTGATAGCTGCTGTAAAATCAATCTCTACACATGGGCTGTGTGTTTCCAAAAAATCTCATGATTTTTATTTAAGATCAATGCTGGTGATAATTGGAGAACTCCCTTTTGCATGAATAATCTGCCCAATTTGCCTAGGTATTGCTCATAAAGCTGAAGAAAGGTTGTCTCAAACTTCTGTGCTACAAAAACATGGGTGTTAGATTAGTAGAGAGGTTACAAATTTAACAGATGCAGGCTATTAGATTTGACGTCAGTTTTGCTAATTTTAGTCTTTGAATGTTTACCATCCAGTAGTTTGGAGAATCCATCTGCTTCTGATCCTAACTTTTCCACAGTATTTATTAAATTGGGGTCGGGGGGCATCCAAGAGAAGGATAATACCAGTGCCCACACATATTAAGCAATAAACTCTTCCTCATTTTAGCTGTTATGTTTCAAATCTATTCAGGCAACAAAGGTTTAACAAGGTCATTGCATACTCATGGCAAAGAGTACTGAGATTATTTGGATTTGAGTGATCTGTGTTCGCACCACTACTACGCATGGGAACTTCTACAGAAACAGCTCTTACACATAAAAATATAGCTTATGATTCTCCCAGGTTTGACGGTTGAAATCTTGTTAGGCGAGAGCTAGTGACTTGTCTAGTAAGTCTATACTTCCTCCTGAACATATTAAGTTTAACCTTATTACCTAAAGGAGGATTATAGCATCATATTAGGACATAGGAGGTCAAGGTTCAGTTCCTTGAACTGCAGCAGGGATCTCAAACTCAACTCTCCATGATGGCCCCATGGGGACTAGTACGTTAGCCCGAGGGCCATACCACCGAAACCTTTTCATACAACAATGCTGCAAATATTGGTAACAATAGTGTTATTGAGGGCTGCAGGAAATAGCTTGAGGGGCCATATGAGGCCCACGGGCCCCATGTTTGAGACCCCTGAGCTGCAGCGAACTTCGGTGACCATAGGCAAATCAGTAGGCCTCAATTCAGCAAAAACATGAGCTTGTGCTCCAGGCAAACCCATTGAAGTCAATGGAGATTTCCCAGGTTGCACCACACCTCTTGCTGTAGGTCTTATTTTAGAAGCCACAGAATCAAATCCTCTGTTACCCTATACTTTGCATGGTCATTCAAAGTGCATGTAAAATGCTACCAAATTAGTAAGGTGGTGTTTTGCACTGGTGTAAATGCTGATGCAAGGTATAAGACAATGGAGGCTCATGTTATCTATGAAGCTTAATTACTTTTCCACATGCCTTCAAACTGAGGCAGTGGCTGTTTACTTCCCTTTCTACCTCCCAAGTGTACTGTGTAGAAGTGGTGTGAGCTACAGAAGGGCAAGGCTGGATTGGAAAGTGGCTTCTAAACAAAGATATATTGTCTGTACAAAAGCTTTTCAAGAGTGCATAGTACTTTTGTGTATGAGAGTAAAAAACAGATTGCTTTAGGGTATAAAGAGGTTCAGATCCGCTGACCTAGCTACGTTAAATGTAACCTCTTTTTCAATCCCATTCTGTCACGTTTCCCATTCATGTCTTTTTGTCGCTTGAAACTACACAGATATTTTAGCACTTGCATAAATATCGTTAGCACCATCAGAGACCTTGAGGCCTTTATTACTATATATACTATTCCCAGTAAATGTCATCGTTTCTCACATTGTGCAAATGTTACTGTATACTGCATTCCCATTTTTCAAAGGCAAGGTTAGAAAGAAATGACAAAGGGGATAAGTTAAGGAACACTATTAAATGAAAGCTAGAGTTACAATAAACAGGAGAGCAACAGCCACTGATCAGGGAGATGAAAGAGAGGCAGAAGGAAGCTAGGACTTAGCATTTTCTTCTTGCAGAAAGAATATTACGTTTCCATCCTGCAATGAAAACTTTCTGGAAGTTTTATGTTTCCCATCTTCCAGCATGATAGGAACAGACTCATTCCAGTCTCAAAAATGAGAGGCCCCACTGGCTTTTGAACCCACCAAGTTCAGTCCTTGAAGATTTTTTGAACTGCGTGGCAGCTGGCGTTTCACTTTAAATCTTCAGGTCCATTAATTTTAATCAGGGCCTCTGTAGCACTAGTCTTTCCAGTTCCATCTCCTTTGATGAAATGTGTGATCATAGGTTCACAACTGGGAGAGCGGTGGGCATGATGTCTGACCCCAGAGAAGTTCTAAAATAATAAGAATTAGGGTCAGGTATGTCACAGTCGCTTGGTTTTCCTCAGACAATCTTCTCCAAAGAAGTAACTCACTGCCCTCTTGTAGAGAAGACTCCTCTTCACCCGTGGACCGAAGCTACGTCATCTCATTTTGCTTCGTGGGAGCCTTCAACAGAAAGCAGGTTCTGGTCCATCCTTGCATCTGGCAGAGCCACTCAGTGCCCGAGTACCCGAGACTCTCCTGCAAGGTGTTGAGATCACAAGTTCCCATGTTAGTGTGTGCAAGGGACAGTTCTAGAGGCACTTAGGGAGACTGCTACTTCGAGGAGGTCCGCTACTTCACAGTCTGGGAAATTGATTTATCTTCTGGTGCCAGTTCACCTGCACCAATGAGAGTTCTTTCTTTGACCTCCATAGGAGTTGGATCAAGCCATGAGAGTGTTTTCTTCAAAAGGGGCTTGTCAAACAGAGAATGGCCAGCTGGGAAACACCAGATTGATCAATGATGTGGTTTAAAACTTAAAATGGTATCACTTGGCTGGCTGGAAGCTGAGTTACGTGATGAGCAGGGTTTCTATAGAGTGACATAAGCCACGCACCCATGATGGAGTGAATAACAGGATCATAGAATAGAAGTGAGGGGCAGGAGGGGGGAAGGGCCAAGAGCACCTAGAAAGAGTAGGATCAGATTTGGATCCATCCCAGAATGTACAGACAAACTTTGCATCTCGTTCCTTTCTCTAAAACTGGACAAACCAAAACCCCAGAGCCAAACACTTTGGATTTAGATCGTTGCAGCCCTGGGTCTTCTCTCACTCACATTCATTCTTCCATCCCTGCAAGGCGCTCTGTATGGCCGTCGCTGCAAAGTCCTGAGCAGAATCTTTTTATAGTTAGGCCCATTGACAGGGAGCAGTGATTGTGGAGGCTTTTTGAGTGCTAATCTGATGACTATTAACTGTGTAAATCTGAATAGGAGGGAACACATCACATTGTTCCTATTAAGATAAACAAGACTGATGGTAACTAGTTTTCCTATAGAGTCCCCACCGCACGTCTGTCTGGGCAGACAGAAATACGGCCGAGCTGCAGATGGCACAAGGCAGCGCTAGAAGCTTTGTCACCCTTGTTGCGCTCTGAATGGCTGCTGATAAAAATCAGCTGAGTTGAGACTATCATTTCTCAAACTGCAATCTCAGAGAAAGGGAAGGAGGGGGGGAAAGAAGCTAAATTCTTTCTTTCTTCTATAAGTCACTAAGCCTAGCAGCCAATAGCACACTCTGTGCCCGAAAGGAAAACATCATATTTCATTGAATTTAACATCCAGTTTTAGTACTGGCTTAAGATAGAATGGTTCAGTTTCACAGCATTTCTCCTTAGAGGGGAAAAAAGAGTCCTTTAGCACAAAAAACATCCCAAAGCACCTGTTCAGATCAACCAGCCTAGTATCACCACAGTGAACATGTCAGTTTAATGGTGCTTCTGGCCATCATTCTGTCCAATGTCCTGAAAGCTGCAGATGGGAAAATACTTGCCCTTAAAAAACATGTGATAAGGACACAAAACGAAAGGGTAAAATAACAGCAATAATAAATGAAGCAGGACCTTGCAGTGTTATTGGATTAGTTCATTTGAAACCTGAGCTGTAGGCTTCTTAGAACCTCATTTTGGGAACTGGAGTAAAAAGGAAACAGAAATAATGTTACTGCCCTCATTATTGGTCTATACTACCCACCAAAAAGGGCATTTATCAGAAGGGTCATTTTCTACAAAGAATTCAGAAAAGACAAGGATGACCATTATATCAGGATAAAGACAGTTGTACTCAGAGAAAAGGAAAAGAAAGGTTTACACCACATTCAGACAGCACATATCACTTAGCAGACTAGACAGATAGGTGCTAACCTGTAAATTAAAAAAGCGACACTGCTGAATAGCCCTTTACTGGTGTCTGAGATATTCACAAGTGCAGTCGGTGACTGGTGGCAATAGGAAACATTGTCCCTATACCTGCTATTCCCCCTGCTTGGCTCTGTTGTTAAGCTCATTTACCCAAGCCATTTAAGGCGGTCGCTCTCTTTCTTTAAGCACATCTGCCGAATTAAATTCCATGCACTGACAGTGATGCTTTCAAAAGCTCAGAATCAATTCTTCAATCACTCCACATTCTTAGCTGTGATTAAAAACATGTGTCCCCTAATTAAGCTAACGAGAAATTGTTAATTGGCACAAAGCCCCCCTCTGAGCACGCTTGTTAATGTCACCATCACTTTGACAGGAGAAGGAATTTAAATGAAGGGCAGACAGTCTTAACAGACTTCAAAATTGGACTGTGGATGCAGGCTTTGTTTGTGAAGCGATAGCCATCTATTTGGGGAATTGGGGGCAGTAGAAGAAGGGGCATTTCCCGTCTAGCCAAGGTCAGAAGGAAGTGAATAGGAGAATACTAAGACGGTAATCACTTCTTGTACATTTCCTCACTGAACTCATCACATTTGACTTTCTTTTCAAGTCTCTTCCTGTCTTGCTTTATGACCAGCCAGAAGCCTGCATAATCAGGGCTGATGGCAATTGTTAGTGTTACACAGGCTAAAGAACAGGCACCTGAAAGCTGGTAGGAGATTTCTGCCCATCCATCCACCAAATCATCTTCACAAGCATCAATACAGCCAGCCCTTAGGCCTGAGCCAAAAAGTGTGTGCCTTTCAGTCATCTCCATTAGTGTACCACTATCCCACAAAGCTTTCTGTTTTCTTGCTTTCTTCAGCTGTGAATTAGTTGAACTGCAGTCATGAAGGACCAAGAAAATCACAGCATCCTGGTGAATTAACCATGTGTGCCTACCCTGTTAACCCACTGTAGGTCTAAAGGAGGCCAGCTGATACAAGTGGAATAACATTTCTGTAGTAAGTGTGTGGAGACTCCAAACCACTAAGGTTAGTTGACGTCCATTCTATGGTTGCACCCAGAAGCCCAGACCAGGACTGGACAGAAGATTTTCATACTAAAAAAGGGAGATATGGCCCCTGCCAGGAAGAGCATCCAATGTAAGCAGCACCATCCTGTATTAAGAAAGAAGGAAAGGGGTTTGAGAGGAACTATTGCCACTGTTGATCCTTACTAGGGTATTCATCATTCTTCCCCAGCTGGCAAGCTCTTATAATACCCCTATGCAAGCTGTGGACCTGGTGGCCATTTAGGTTGAAGTCTTGTGTAATAAACCTCTTGCATTCATCTAGAAGCAATCACCCACCCTTCTCTTTGAATGCTGTGAACAGCTCTGTATAAAGATCTTCCTTCCAAGTTTTGTCCTACCCCATCCTTTTGGAGGGATGCAGAAGCACAGTGTTTTTCAAGCGTGTATCTTTGAGCATGAACAGCAATGCTGAGGTACCCAGAGAAAAGGAGTATTTGGGGCAATGATGGCCAAGCCAAAATCAGAAATACACTCAATCCAACTAGAGTCAGACTATGTCTCCATCATCCTTCATGCAATACAACACTAAGATCTTTTCTGGCAAAGCTCTGGACTGCAGTGAGGAAAGCTCCTCAGGTCAGAACTACTGCATCTTGATTCTCATGGTTTACATGCATGCCTTGGATGGTACCAGAGGAGACCAAAGCTACCTGGAGGTGGAGGAAGGGGGCAGAGAAAGAGGGACTGTTCTTTTCAAAATAAAGCCAAGGAGAAGCTGGACTGTTGCCCATGATCTGTCAGTCTCAGAAATCTGAGAGCTCCGCTTAGTATCAGCTTCCACAGAGAATGTGACATAATGTTCCAGATAGTTTTCTTAAGTTACCTAAATTAAATCTCTGAAAGATAAAGGGATTTCATACTTTTCATATCTGCTAACTATGCTCAGCTGGAAATGCTTGTGAAACACTGTCAGACTGACAGAAGTTGTCACAAAATCCCCAGTGCTCTGCCTAGGTTTGTAGGGATGCCACTCGATGGATCACTCAACCAAAGTTGTCTCTTACACTGAGAAGCTCATATTTCTGCTCACTGAGGTGTCACTGACACAATTTAAACATGCGGTATCCAAATGATTTAGGATTGAGTGCCAGCTTCATCCACATCTTAACATGAGTCCTGTTTTACAATTCCCTTGAATGCTCTCTAAATGATGACACCTGAAAACAAGCAGTGCAGTTTAGATGCTGGAATTTGACTTTGGAAGTTAATTCTTAGCAATATAAGGCAAGGTTGCTAGGACAAATGCACAAACAAGGTGACTCTGCTTAGCTGATTGGGAAAGGGATATGAAGACTTTCTGAACAAATTCCAAAGTGTCAGTCTCGTTCAGCAAAACAAACAAGAAGTCCTGTGGCACTTTAAAGACTAGCAAATTTATTTATTGCATGAGCTTTTGTGGGAGACACTGTTAGACTCTTGAATGGGATTGTCTTCCAGGAAAGCTCATGCGATAAATAAATTTGTTAGTCTTTCAAAGTGCCACTGGATTCCTTGTTTGTTTTTCTAAACAGAGTTACTGCTAGCTTGACACTGGCCCCAGGTACCCATTTCTACGTCTATTCACAGACTCACTTCTAATGTGGCTACTCCTGTAGTATGTAGGCTGGATGCAAAACATACATACACAGAAAGAGGAAAAACAACGAGAGTCCTGTGGCACCTTTATAGGCTAACACATTTCTTTGAGCATAAGCTTTCAATGGGCTCCAAACCACTTTGTCAGATGCATCTGGTTAAGTGGGTTGGAGCCCACAAATGCTTATACTTGAAGAATTCTGTTAGTCCGTAAGGTGCCACAGGACTCTTGTTGGTTTTGCTGTACACAGATTAACATGGCTACCCCACAGAAAGAGGAGAAATTTGTCCGGGTGGCTAAGTCACTGGACAGGGATTCCAGAGAGCTGCCTACAATTCCTGGCTGATCTGGGTTTCCTTTGTGTCCTAGGAGGTTCACCTAATCTCCCTTTCTCTGTTCCCCGTTTGTAAAATGCAAATATTATTTCCTTTCTCACAGCCTTTGTCCATCTCTTAGTGTGTGTTTAAACAGCACAGGGGGGCCTGATTTCAACCGGAGTCTCTAAGGCGCTACCACAGTACAGTCTGCTGGCCCATTTCCATGACAGGTTGTCCTGACTTAAAATGCACACGCTCATACCTCTATATTTCATCTCTATCTGTATGTCTATATCTGTCTTTACAACTTACTCCGTTTGTAAATCTATATTGAACTTCTCATATTTCAATATTTCAGAGACAAGTCAGATTTCTCTGGGACTTAGGTTCTCAGTAGCAGACACGCTGGCTGCCAGCCAATGATTTGTTCATCTGTGATCCAATAAATGATAGATAACTGAGTTAATGTTAGGCATCTGAAACAGGTGTTTACAAAAGCTATAAGTACATATTTCTTCTAATGCATTCCTCATAAATTATTTCCAAGGACTTTTAGCACTGCTGTGCAGCAACATAGGATGGATGTGGAAAGCAGCTTTTATACAGAGATAAAATGAAACACTTTTAGGGTAATACTTGGCTTTTAAAATTAGCTTTACATCTCATCTATTATGAAATGTGAAGACACACACCCAGCTCCTTAAAAGATACAGCCAGGCAGGCATGAACTACGATGAACACCTGTTTTCCATAATTTCCCATTGCTATATGGGAGTCTCTCATTTTCTCCTTTCAAGGAGGAGGAGAATGTAGGAACGGTGGCAGGGCAGTCACTCCTGCACAATACAGTACAGCAGTGGGGCAACTGTATTGAGGCCATCATCCTGTGGGAGAGCTTTCCCTTTGCTTGCTGTGCGAGAAATGCTTAAAGCCCTTAAGGGTTTTCATCTGGTACGATCTCCTGCCTAGCTGAGCAAACCTACAAGCCTACTGCTTTGCATAGCAAGGCCCAGTTGTGAAGAAGAGCTCACTATAGCCTCAAAATCTTGTCTCTTTCTTTAACAAAAGTTGGGCCAATAGATGATATATTACTTTGCATAGCGTGTCCCTCTGTAGTGCAGGAGGCCGTTCTTTTGTAATTGGAACAGAACAGAGTAAGGAATATGGGTGTCGTGAGTATTTAAAACATTTTAACTAGTTGAAATATATTGCTGAGGGGGTGCATGTGAAGTGATTTGCATGCCATAGTGTGCTCATCATTGATATCACGGTAGCATTTAGCAGTCATAACCAACGCTGAGTGTTGATACGTAAATACACAGCGAGAGGCAGTCTTTGTCTCAAAGAGATTAGGTTATGCTCGTGCTGCATCAGGGAGTCGGGATCTTAGCCCAGATAGACAGACTTGCACTATCCCTAACAGCGGGGGGCTCACTCCTGGGTGCAGTGTAGACATACCCTTACAGTCTAACCAGCCGACCACCAGGTCTACACATCAGAGCTCTACAGAATAGCTATTTCAGGCAGAGATGTGATGAGCTGTGATGGTGACTGAACATAGCTGTACCCCAGCAAATGCCACAAGTATAAATGCAGTTCTAGCAGCAAAACTGTGGTTTTGCCACTTAAGCTTATTTTTTTGGAGCTGGGGGAGGGAAGAGTAAACTGTATCAATGAAAGTGCAGTTTTGGCGCTACATGTGACATCCGCACTAGGGGTGTTTTGAGAGTATAATATACCAATATAGCTGTTTCAGGAGAGCCTTCCAAGGGTGCACCTGGGCAGGATGGTAGGGGAGAGTAAGTACAAATAGCCCCATTTCACAGCTGGGGAACTGAGGCACAGAGTGATTAAGTGACTGGCCCAAAGTCACAGAGGGAGTCAGCAGAGAGCCAAGAACTGAACCCCAATCTGCTGAGTCCACAGTGCCTCAGATACAGACTACATTCCTTGTGGTTGTCTCTGGCATACAATATTCCTCTCCCCTTCCTTCTCGAAACCACTGTGCAGTGTTGATTCCTGCAGTTCAACAGCTGCCTCTTTTCCACCCCAACATTTTAGTGGCATGAGAAGCGATTCCAATTAACATGCAGCAGAATTGAATTTATCCACCTTTCCAATGAGAAGATTCATCAGGTGTGAGTGTTTGTTTGATTCTTCTGGTTTTTATGAGGGTTATTTCTTTTAATGAATTTCCTGTTTTTTTTCCTGGGATGAGCAAGGCCAGAATTTTTTTGGTGACATAAGTGTTTTAAAAATAACAATGATGCTATGCTTCAAGTAAACTTTTCCATTTCCCAGTTACTCTGTCAAACACTCTTACTCTTGGCTATGCCTAACTGTGAAGTCTTGACTCTGAGTTATTAAAAGGGGAGCAGGTAGCTGGTTGGATTTATATGAAACATACTTCCCCATTTGCTCTAATCTATGCCCAAAAGGGAAGTCTTGGAACTTTAATATTATATGAACTCATTAAAAATCCAATTTGAATAAATCTATTTAAGCCCTATTGCTGCTTTCTTACTGCAGTCAAAACACTACATCTTACCTATTACCTGCTCTGAGAGTGGGTGTTGCAGCAGAGTCCTGACTGCAGTTGCCACACATTTTTTTATAAATACATAATTACAAGGGATAACAAGCCCATAGCCTTTGTGTGCCTGGTTTCTAAATGGGAGCCAGCAAACCCTTATCATTAAAGCAGCCCTTTCCATTAAGCCCACCTCATTTCTGAGATCAGGTCTTTTCCACTTCCTCAGTCTTAATTCCATTTTCTGCATGATGCTTAATTTGATTGTGAGTAAAAGGATGAGGGAGCACTGCAGACATGAGTCTAGCTAAGCTGCTGGAATCAATCCCTGTTGAGCATCATGCTGCCACAGAGCATTGTTAGTGTCAATTCAGAGCCCAGGGAGTTGGGGAAATCACAAAGTTTCCAAGAGAAAGAAAAGTGCATGATTCATTCTTTTATTAGCAAACGCATTAAATGCAATTATTCCAACATTATATCTACAGTTTCTTCACTGTCTTTGAAAACAACTGGAGCTCACTGACAAAAAAAAGTTAGACCATTTATACTTCTGAAACAGGAAAAAAAGGTGTCATTCTCAAAGGCAATTTCTTCCTAATTACACAATTGCTCTATGATGAGCACTAGCAGAAAGATTGTATGGTAAAGAATCAGGGATTAAAAGTAGTGTTTGAATGAAGCAATTCTTTTGATTAAATCCCAGATTTGCCAAAACCACTTAAAGTTATTTATTGCTTTTTGCTAGATAATAAATTAATAGTATAATTAGTAATGAAACTTTTACAGAATAATGTGGGGTTTTAGCATGAATACATAAATAACGTTTTATGCTAAAAGATTAAAAACTAAACATAATAAAATAAATACTCTATATGTTAAAATATATACTTGACTATTATGTAAATATGGATTTGGTATTTATGATAAGGTCTGGATTCAGAACCCTGAAAGCTGGACAGTACATCTTTCTGGACAGGAATTTTTGCTTTTAAATGTTTTTATTGTGCCTAATACATGGAAGCCCCAATCTTGATTGGAGACTTTGGTTTCTTCCATAATATAAATATTTAGTACCAATAGTAAAAGTGAATGGCTCAGTATTAGCTTTCACTGTGTCTAGTCTGTTTGTGCTGGTGAAAAGAGGTGTGTGCGAAGTATCAGTAAAATACTCTTATTTCGGAAAAGTAGCATTTTGCAGTGATTTAAATGGCAGCATGAAATACAAGGCAGGGGACAATCAACTGAAGTCTTCTAGACACACAAAAGCTAGAGAACAAGGAACCACAATGCAAGTTTCCAATACACACCCCCCTAAGCGCAAGAGGGACTTCAGCATCATGATCATTCAGCTCTGGGCTGACCAAGTAACATCAGTCTGTGATGTGGGTACTTGCGCATCAAGAATTAAGCCAAGAGCATCCATATATTCTTTGAAAGCTTACGCCTATTTGTGTTTTAAGTAAGACAAAATTTCCTTCTCTGGTCTGCACTGTGGACCCCCTAGATATGTTTTCTAATCTTGCCTCATGCAGAATTATTATGGAAGTTGACAACAGAAAGTGGAGGACAAGATATGCCGTTTAGCCAGCAGGTTGTGCTTTTGGTGCCTCATTTGAGAAGAATTTGTTCTGCTCCCCATAAGCACTATATTGACATCTTTCCTTGCAGCTGTTTGGAGAAAAGGCTTGCTATACCCCCTTATCCCATTAGGGAACCTGCAGCATCGGGGATCCAATGGACTGGAAGATTCTGCATGAACCCCAGATACTTTATTACAGGTATTTTCTAATCTGGACACAAAGAAAGCATGGCTAGGAATCCTTCAGTGCCTACTTTGCCATTAGACACCTTTCAATTAATAGAACTTGTCCATTGTACCAGTTTTCTGTGACATCCCTGGAATCTCACTCCATGCCATTCTCTTTCTTCCTGGAGTCTTGTTCCTCTGACATGATCAAAACCTTACGATAATGATGTGTAAAGTAATAAGGAAGCCAGCTGACTGACTGGGGTATTCTAGTATATAAAAAGAGCCAAGTGTCCAGTTTCTGAGTGAGCTGGACCTGGCAGCTTCAACACAAAGTGTCCCACTGCCAAATGCATTCATCTAATGGATTACACCAAGGATGGCTGGGGTTAGGCCAAGAAGATGTTTCCCGAGGAGGAGGTTTTCAGGCCTAAATCAATCTGTTAGTCTTTAAAAGTGCCACAAGACCCCTTGTTTGTTTTGCTGAACTGGAGTAATACAGCTACCCCTCTGGAACAGGCTTCTCTCTGTTTCTCTTTTAATGATGTAAATTGAAGGTGGAAAATTGTGGTGATTTTTAATTAAACCAGAGATTTTCAGGTTGTGGTTGGTGATGTGTGGGGTGCTGGCTTCTCCGCACTACTGACAGCCAGTAAACTGCATTAAAGGAAGTTAGTGACCCACAGGATGCTTTTCTGATGCTACCTTGTTATTAAAAAAAACTGCTCTAGTGTGCACAGATATTGTTGCATGTCCATGAATGAGAAGGAGCATGGTCTGCACAATGTCTGACTGCCAAATACCCTATATTCTTAATCCCAGCATCCGTAATATTGCCTATCCACAACAGGGATGTTACGCAAAGTCACTTTTTAACGCTAGCTGCGAGGACTGTTGTGGGGGATGCGGCAGTTTTAGTAATCAGCATACACCTTTGATTCTGGCTCTGTGTGCAAAGTTTGCAAACAAGGGGGAGAATGTGTGCTGAATTTCATGCAGTCTATGAATCTCACTGTGGTTGGGCTGAAGAAATAAACACCTGCTCTGTTGAATACAATTTCATATTTGCAGACAAACTCCAGCCAAACTTCTTTTATATCCCCCAAATTATTTGGAGACATTTCTGGTTCCCAGCTAGGACCGGAAACAGGAAAAACCTGGTTTTGTGACATCTCCAGTCAAATTTTGCATACTCAAATGGCTTGGATAAATTCTGAGAAGCATCCAGGCTTCAAGAAACGTATCTTACCCAACCTGATAAAACAAGGAGTCATGTGGCACTTTTAAAGATGAACAAATTTATTTATTACATTTGTTAGTTTTTAAACATACCACAGGAATCTTTGTTTGTTTTGCTGAACTAGACCAACTTGGCTACCCTTCTGCAACTTAGTCAAGTGAGATGCCATTCTCTGGCTCCAGGATAGCTGAGACTCACATTAAAGTTATCCTTTTAAGGCTTGCTCATCACTAAACATGATGAGGACACTAGTAACATTTAACTTTAAAATTTGTTTGTCTGCACTCCATTCATCCTGAGAAATTTTTTTTCATACAGTTTTGAGGACCCCTAAATTTTTGTCTTCTAAAAATGTTGACCACTATTGTTCTAACAGGACGGGATAGGATGACACTGCCTTCTAAAGCTAGTCACCTTTCAGTAGCCAGATGGAAGACTCATTTTTAGGAAACACAGGGATTTCTTGTCTGAATTTTCATTTTCTATTTGTGAGAGCAGAATAGTCATTTTCACATTCAGACCACAGCCATGTTTTTATGTTGTGCTCATCATGGTGGTGCCCATTAAATCTAGTGAATAAAATATCTAGTGATGAGGAGTAAAGATGAAAATGATTGGATTTGTAACCACCATACAGTGAAAAACATACTCCATTTTTAATCCTAAAAAAGTATGGATCTGCTTGAACATGGCTTATTCAGGGCAAAATTATGCATGCAATGGGAGTGTTGTGTGAATAAGGTTTGAGGGATCAAGCCCTCTATTGTTCCTTTAATGTGAAAATACAAAATTTAAATTCAGCACATATTTGAGAAACTTAATTTTAATCTCATCTTAAACTAGTTATCTGGATGGTGTGATTGGAGCTTCATTGCAGATAAAATCCCATAAGTAAATAAGCAGTAGGTAATGGAATAATCAAAGGGCCTCTATTAATTTGTTTTCATATTCAGTTTGCTAGTAGGTACATGCTAGATATGTCCTGCCCCCGACCATTGCTCTTATACTCTGAGTGCAACAGAAAGTGAATAGAAAAGATCTACAATCGTTACACCATGCACAATCCAGGAAAAAAGTTAAGGAAATACATTTAGGAACATGTTCTGAACATGAAACACAGCCATTGGTCTCCATAAGTTGTACCTGGCCAGACTGAACAAATCATTTAAATGGCCATACGTCACATTCTATCATTCTTTTATGGCTTTTAAAATTTTTCAAAGCAATAACACATCTTTCTTTCTATTCATATACAAAATAAAGTTTGATTTCTTTGATGCTGGAAGTGTCTATACAAGAGGATGCAGTGTATGAGGGTTTTTTTCCCTTCCATCTTCCCTTTCTTAGTCATAATGCATTTCGTGATTTCTTTGCTTTAGTGCATCTTTTAAAATGACACATTTTATCAGTTTTTCAGGTAATATTGATGTTTTGCCCTTTTAAACATGTCATTTGATTTGCTGACGTTCCTCTCTTGTTCTCCATCTGTTTTCTTTGTAACGCTTTCATTTGATGGCAATTTCTCATTAGGTCCCAGAGGTTTGTTCCAGGAGTTGGCTTGAGTTTATTATTTTTTTCCTAGTGTTCTGAAATGTTTGACGTGCAACTGAATTCCTCCAGTATGTGAGTGCTACACATGCAGATCCTGTCCCCATTGCAATCTTATTTAAGTATTTCATCATACAGAGCACATTTTCTTGCCTTCAAGTTCCCTGTGGATTCAATCAAAGAACAATTTTTAAAAGCAGGTACAGAGAGAATGCACTGATGTTTTACATTGCAGACATGGTTTTTATGGCCTTGTTGAAGACACTGCCAAAAGAATAATACTAGAATATCAGATAGTAATAAGAAAGCCTGTGAACTCTCTTCTTCTTTCATTATTTGCCTTGTTCCTTTTTTCCCATAGTGGTGGTTATGTTTGTTACATTCATGACAAGTTAATTTCTACATCTTCAGGGTGTAAATGGCATGGCTCTATCCATTCAGCAGAGTTGATTTCTACACACAAATACCACTTCTTTGTCAGTTATTTTAGGAAGCTAAGTTTCAAGGGATCTGATGCATAATAAAAATGTATACTCTCCAGGTTAACTTTGATTGAACTTGCCAGTTTGGATTCACATGATTCTCAGTAATGAATGAAGCAAAGATCTACTTTAATCAGTATGCTGTTCTTATTTATAAACACTGCGTTATAAATTGTGGGACTAAGAGAAGAACCAGATTCAATGAGTGGAAAATACTCTACTATAGCCTCTCACATGTATACAATGGTGTTCACGTGGTAAAATTAAAAAATTGTATATAAATTGTATTGCAAGAAAATTGCATCCAACAGTGAAGTACAGCTCCTTCAAGAGCTCCAGTTGCATAGTCTAATCACACAAGGCCACAACACTTGTTTAGAAAAGATTAAAATAAAGAGGCCAGATATAAGCTGGTGTAAATCAACATGCTTCTTCAGAAATCAATGGAGCCAAACTGAGTCAAACCAGATAAAGGATTGTAGCCAAGTTTTTCCAATATGCCTGGAATCTCAAGCCAGCTCTACGATACAGAGAGATTTCTCCATGCCAGGGGAAATCTCAGCCATCTTGTTAAACCAACTTGATGACTGTTTTGCACATCTGTGATGGTAAACGATATCTGTTCCATTGGGCCAAATTCTGTATCATTCAAGATAGAAATTGCAAGTGAGTGCTGTACACACAATTAACCAAGGTTTTGTTTTAAATAACTCACTTTTAGGAACCTCAATGTTGCAGTCTCATTCAGTTGCCTGAATGGGAGCTGAACTCTTTAGAAAATCATGCCACAATCATTAATGCTGGGCACTGGAAAATATAGCCCTGATCAACCTGAATTCCCACTGTCTTATGTAAGAGTTTTGCCATCAGTATCTGGTCCACTAAAATTATCAAGCTTATTCGTTTAAACTCTAAGCATCTGATGCTGCAGTACCATTTTTCTCCATCAGTTATATCAAGTGCCCTTTTACTGCAGGTATATTGGGAAGATTGTATGATTAAAAAGTCCTGGACAAGACCCTGTCTAATCTCATTAGCTAATATAACCCAATATGTTTATTTTCAGATTTCATTTTTTGGTGTCTTGTACGTTTTTGCCTTCTCTGTAATTTGATAATGTTTGCAAAATCCAATGGTCGTTTATTTTTCAAAATTCTCCCTGGGTAACAAAGTTATTCAGAGCACCCTCCCGAATCTTTCAGTAGTCTTTGCTGCATTCTCATTGGCAAATTAAGGAAGTATGGGTTGGATAGGTGGACTATAGAGTGGATAGAAAACTGGCTAGATCAACGGTTTCAGCGTGTAGGAATCAATGGCTCCACGTCTAGCTGGCAACTAGTAATGAGTGGTGTGCCCCAGGGGTCAGTCCTGGGGCCGGTTCTGTTCAACATTTTCCTCAATGATCTGGATGATGGAATAGACTGCACTCTCAGTAAGTTTGCGGATGACACCAAGCTGGGGGGACCAGTAGCCACATTGGAGGGCAAGGACAGGATTCAGGGAGACCTAGATAAATTGGAACAGTGGGCCAATAGAAATCTTATGAGGTTCAATAAAGACAAGTGTAAAATCCTGCACTTGGGACGGAAAAACCCCATGCACCGCTACAGGCTGGGAAACATTCAGCTAAGTAGCAGCAGTGTAGAAAAGGACCTGGGGGTCATGGTGGATGGGAAGCTAGATATGAGTCAGCAGTGTGCTCTTGCTGCCAAAAAGGCCACTGGCATACTGGGCTGCATCAAAAGAAGTGTTACCAGCAGATCAAGGGATGTGATCCTTCCCCTCTATTCTGCACTGGTGAGGCCACATCTAGAATACTGTGTTCAGTTTTGGGCTCCCCACTACAAAAAGGACAGGGACATGCTAGAAAGAGTCCAGCGGAGGGCAACCAAAATGATTCAAGGGCTGGAGCACAAGCCCTATGAGGAAAGACTGGAAGCATTAGGCTTATTTAGTCTGCAGAAGAGAAGATTGAGGGGGGATTTGATAGCAACCTTCAACTACTTGAAGGGATGCTCTAAGGAAGATGGAGCTTGACTGTTCTCGGTAGTAACGGAGGACAGAACGAGGAGCAATGGTCTCAAGTTGCGGTTAGGGAGGTCTAGGCTGGATATTAAAAAAAACTTTTTTACCAGGAGAGTGGTGAAGTCTTGGAATGAGCTGCCGAGGTAGGTGGTGGAGTCTCCATCTTTGGAGGTGTTTACGGCCCAGCTGGACAAAACCATGACTGGGATGGTTTAGTGGGAGTGGTCCTGCCTCTGGCAGGGGGTTGGACTAGATGACCTATGAGGTCCCTTCCAACCCTGTGATTCTATGATTTCCAGTATACAGAGTTGCTGCTGCTGAAGTATTCCTAGGAATAGTTTTACACAGGGGAAAATTTTTCAAACACGAGAGATCTGAAAATACTCTGCTGTTTCAACCCCATGTCTTTGTCTGTCTATAAAATCTCAGGGGTATCTGCCTCCACCAGACTCTTCCTTGAATTTTGAAATAATTTGCACATCTTCTTTTAAAGATGTTTGGGCGGAAATAATTATGCAAGCTGGTTTCACAAATGGAAACCAAAAAGTTTTCAGTACAGTAAATCTTGAGAGACTGTCTCATCTAGATTTCTAGACTTGGAAAGGTTTTAAAGTGACTTCAAACTACCGAGCTTTGGATAGGTGTCAGAACTTCCTGACCTTTGAGGCTAATCTATCCTAAGTCAGGGACAGCAGTGCAGAGGGAATATTTCAAATTCTAATAAATGAGCTTCTTTAGTTTTTCTCTTTTATATCTCACTAGACTCAATCCAAAGAATTAAGATAATTTAATTGACTTTATGATATAATTAATTTTCCTGGGGCTACCACACCAATAAAAATGCATCTGAATCTGGAAATGTGGCATGTTACATTCTTTTTATTTTCTTTAAAAAAAATTCATTTCAAATATAGGCCAAATAAAATCATTCACAATGTAACTTTTTGTCAAGTTTCAGTCAGAAGCGACATCTTACAGTGGAGCCATAAAAAAAAAAAAAAAAAAGTGGAAGGACCGTGAGAGAAATCCTGGTCTATCCTGAGCTGGAGCAGCATAGGATGGCCAGCTCTATAATATGTTGAACGCTCTGGAGCCAGTTCAGGAAAGCATTTAAAGATGTGCCTAACCCTATGAATCTGAGCGACCAACAAACTTCAACAGAACTACTTTTTTGTTTAAAGTTAGATATATTCTTAAGTGCTTGGCTAGCTCAGTGCCAGAGGAATCAGCATCTCAGAGAATGAAGTGCTATATCTGAAGCCCTCTACTGATGGCCTGCATCAGGCAGTGGCCAAGATGTTCAAAATAGTGTGATTCTGGGTACCGAACTTGAGACCTCTCAAAGGGGCCTTATTTTTGGAAAGCACTGAGGATCCAGCCTCTGAAAAATAGGCCCTGCTAACATGTCTTATGTTGGGCATTTACGATGACTTTGGCCACTAGTTAAAAACCTGCCTTCTGTTACAAAGGGAAAATATCTCTTGAATGAGCGGGAGTTGTGCTTTGTCTGAAAGGTTAGAATTGTGCCCCTAAGGCACATGACACAGAAATGAGAGCAATACTTTTTTAATCGAACGTTTGCCTGCGCATTTTGGGCTACCGACTAATCTCATTTGGAAATCAAACCAGTGTCGTGCACAGAATGTCCAAATATGAAAGTCTGCATGCATGTGTCTGTGAGAGAGAGAGAATTTTTTCTGTATTGCTTAAACATGGAAAGCTGATTTTTCAGTATCCTGGTTTGCAAAGTTAAAGGCTACTTAGCTGTGTCCACAGTGTAACCTCCCCATTCCTGCCAATAGTCCTTCTCCGTCTGTCTCCATCAAGAATGACTGAAGGGACATTAGATGTTCAAACACATTATTGTAGCAGCTGGACTATTACCCTGGCATCTATAGCAGGAGAGGATAGTGTGTACCATCCAACCTCAGCAGATGTCAGTTTCTATTAATAAGAAATGGAAATATAAAATAGGTTTTATTTTCCCTATTAACATGCCTTGCTATAAAAAACCAAAATCATATCTTCATTCAGGTTTTTGAAAATGAAGTTGTGGAAAAACCCTCAGCAGTCTGCTTCCCACAGATATTTTTTTCAGTCTGAATTAGGGATAATAGAAATGCAAAGACTAGAGAGGACTTTCACTCATTCTGGAGGAAATATATATTACACTATTAATTTCAGTAACCAAGACATTCTAAAAGATGCAATAAGACAAAAGTCGTCACATTTTTATGGACTTAGAAACCTTTTGCTATCTCTTCCCTTTGCACTTCAGTTATGTTCTGAACTCTGCAGAGAGGATAATCAACTGTTTTCTAACACACAAATCTAGATCAATTGTTGTTTTTTTTTTTGTTTGTTTGTTTGTTTTTTGCAAGGGCTTGTCTTCACTGATGGTGGTGAATTCACCACCATCAGATCAGTCTTGCCCATTAACTGAGTGGGTCTGTGAAGACCTGTTCAGTTGATTGGGAAGTCGATCCCTGAAGACTACCCCAGCAAGTAGAGTAGTGCTGAGATGAAGGGAAGGCATTTCCCATGGACTCAGAGCATTGAAGACACCACAGTAAGCACACAGTAGGCAATCAAAGGGAGATACGCAAGTTATGTTAAGTAACTTGCATATTCCCCTTGGACTGACACTGAAATGCCCCTGCAGTCTAGACCAGGGTTACATTGCAATTGTAACTAGGAAAAAGAAGTTGTATAATCGTAAGCCACCAAGTCTAGCATTGTAACAGGTTTACTAGCAAATGTAATGAGCATTATATAAAGAATATTAAGATTAAAGGAACTTATATTTTTCTGTGTTCTTTAAACAATCTTTGGACAAATTTCCCAGGGGTTCACTGCTACATCTTTTTCACTCAATGAGTTGCAAATCCTGGAACTGAAGAACTTCTGGTTGGCCTGAAAATATCCTTTCATGCACTATGTATATGCATGGTCTAAATAACAGCTGAAAATTATCCAAAGGATAATTACAGCAATTGATCTTGAGATGTTTTGTGGCATTTTTCATATATCATTCTTCAAAGCCCTTCCTGAGGAATGGCATCTTATTGAGTCTGCTGGATGCAAAGAGACTTGCTGGTCATAATTAAAGATGAATAGTTCATCCAATTATGCAGGGATATTTCTAAGAGCAGTTGGAATCAAAGAAAAATGAAATGAGTCCCTGGCTGAGAAGCCTTGAAACAGCAGTAAATAGCTATTAGATCCAGTTACTAAACTAGGTTGAACTAGTTGATTTTTCTAGTCTGATTTTTCATCCTCCCTGCAAATTTAGCTATGGCCCATGAAGGTTCAGTTCTGGTCGATCAGAATTCAAAGCTTAACCCTCTTCCTCCAGGGATGAACTTGAATCATAGTCTTTTCTAGGACTTAGACAGAAAGAAATAGATTCCTGCTAAATTTAATGCAGCCTGATTGTTGATTCAATTGCAGGTCAGCAGCTTATGCAGAAAACTCATATAAATCTTTTTCTGGCAATGTGGATACTGGAGTATATTAATGTACATTCTCCTCGGGAATCAATAAAGATCTATGGTTTATAAATGGATCTATTAAACAGAAGAGAAATTCATGAAGCAACACAAAGAAAGAAAGAAAAAGAAAGAATTAGTTGGTCTGTCTTTCTTTCTTAATAATCTGCTATTTAATAACCCAGTTTACCAGGACATGTTCCTGTTGCCAGTACAACAGAAGTTGTCAAGTCTCTATTTTTTTCACAGGCATCCTGTAATAGTTATAGAGCAAAGCTGGTTCTAATCCTGTGACTTATTGAGTGCCCTCAACTCCAACTGATGCTTACCATATTCCAGGGGAAGGGCCTATCAATATTACTATTAAAAAAATGAAAACAAGCCAAGTAAGGAAGCCAAGAGATGCATGACTCATGGAGACTGAACTCTCTCTCTCTTTCACACTAGAAGTACCACCTGTAGATCAGGGTTGAAGAAAACTGGCCTGGCAGCGTATGGGGAAAGTCTGCCTTGCTGCACAGGACTTCTTTCACAAGAATTGTGAATCTGATATCTTTCACCAGGACTTAAATCTATACACAGTCTAGAAGTAATTGTTTTAAAGGAAGTCTATGGTTGTATGCAAAAAATGTGCAAATATGCAAATTAGCGTAGGCTAGTAAGTGAAAGGAAAACAATAGCACAACATCATCCTTTTGGTCAGGCGTCTAACCAAGAACATGCATAGGAACATAATATTCTCTTTGGAGTGCTGCTTTGAAAGCCCTGGTTAAGCAAAGCGCTTAGGCACATCAGTTGGCAGAACAGTGATGGAGCTAAGCATGTGCTTACATACTGGACTGGGGATCAAGGTGACATAGTGTAATTCAGTTCCCAGTAATAGCTATGGGAGTCTGTTCACGGACTTCAGTGGGAGCTCCATCAGCCCATTTTGCATGCAGCAAAAATCAATGCCACAATAAAAAAAGGGGGAGGGAGGTATGGCAGCTGGAGAAGACAAAGAGGTAGATGATGATGAACTGGCTGGTAGGGAGGTTTGAGAGGTTTGCACGATTTGGTAAGGAAGGAGTGGGTGAAATCTGGGTTGGGAGGGAATAGATGTGGTACTGCTTAAAGCATAAACTGAAGTTTGGGAGAAGAAATTATTTGTGATAGACTGAGGACTGTTGAAGAAGAAATAAAATGGGAGGAATTTTTTAAAAAAAGATGACAAGGAGATAAGAAAATGAAACAGATAAGTTTAAAACAAGGATCAAATCATTGAATAAAGCAAACTCAGAGAGAAACAGAAACCAGTCAGAATAAATATTTATAAATGCAGTTGTAGCCCTGTGCAGGGTCAGGGTTATGCCATACTTTGTGAGACTCAAACTGCACTTCCTTAGCTCCTTGAAGGTTTCCTCTTCTCTGTCACAAGGAAGTCTTCCCAGAGGCACCCTTGCAGGGCTCAAGGGTGAGTGATGATGAAGAGGAATCCTCTCTTTATTTAGGGATCCCTCAGGAAAATATTTGCATCAAGTCCCCTTTGTCCCCTAGAGATGCATGCTGAGCAGTACTCAAAGCATTTGATCATTTCCCTCCCCCATCCTTTTCTCCAACGGGTAAAAACAGAAAAACAAATCAGTGTGCATTAAGCTGTAGCTATATTTCCATGCAGAAATAGAATTAGAGAATGATAGGAATGAGAAATATTGGCCTATAACATCATGTGCTTCATCAAAACCCCAGTCTTGCAAAATGACAGCAGACATCAGTAATTGCCAAAACACTGGCCTTATTTATGGATTTGGGGGAGAGATAAATACACTACATACAAATTCCAATTAAGGATAAACCATCCCAGCTTACAGACAGAGCTACTGCATCTCATTTACGACTGGCAGAAATACCATACCTTTCATATTCTTTTAGACTTGCCTGAGATTATTAGAAAATAGCACACTGATAGGGTATGCAGAACCTATCTCCATAACACTGCATCAGCACAGGCGCTGCACAGCTATGCTGAAAAAGACAAGTTACAAATTCTCAGTTATACCCAAGTGACACCAATGAGAGCCGAATCCAGCCCTCTGCTTGCTTTTTTATGGGTGCTTTTGAGGAATCATTAATACTCTCACTGCTTCTGCCCTCCATAGATTGAGTTATGGTAAATACAGAGTAGGAAGTCTTTGAGATATCATATGACAGTGGTTTTCAAGCTGGGTCGCAGATCCTCAGGCGTTGGGTTGTGAAGCCTGCTGCTGCTGTTGCTGCCGAAAGACTAGAATGCATTGCTCAAAGATGTAATTTTTGCATGATGGGCATAAAGATTTTTTTTTAAACTGGGTTCCAAGAAAAAAGTTTGGAAACCACCGTTAGAGGAAATGTTTTCTTCATTCAATACAGACAGTTTTCCTCTCAGAGTCAGTATGGACCCAAGTCCACTCCAGAGTGGTGGGCCTGAGGAAGGGGTGCACTGTGAAGAGGGAGCCATTGCTGACTTGCAGAAGTGATGTCAATCAAAGGGCTTGATTGCTCCTGGCTCTTGAAGACCCAATGGCACTTTAGGAACAACTACAACTGCAGTATCCTGATTAAATTTTAGCATGGGTAATACTAGTTTGCCTACTTAAAACATCTCGCCATCCAGCTGGTTGTAGTACTCCTCACTATTTTATCGCCAAATAAATATTGGCAGTGCCATTTTAATATGAATGATCATTTGGAACTGTTTAAGAATATTTCATTAGATTCCCAAAGAGTCATAATTCCACACCTGAGGAAAAACAGCCTGCCATAGAGGGGAAATGGAAACAGCTATTTTATTTAATAATAATAATAAACAAACAACTATACATAACACATGGAGACAGGAGGGAAGTTGATAGTACATTAGAATCTAGGAAAACTTATAGGGGAGGAAAAGGACACAAGGGAAAAAAAACCACGATGGCCAGCAGAGTTAAGGACAATAAGCAGGAATTTAAAAGCACATTAAGAACTAAAGAAATCCTAACAATGGTATTGTTCTCTTATTAGTTGGAAATGGTAGAATTCTCAATAATAATGCAGAAAGCCAGATGTGTTCAACAAATATTTCTGGTATGTGTTTGAGAAAAAAGTCTGACGATACATTCATATCATATGATAATGAAATGCTTCCATTCCAACACTAACCAGGAGTATATTAAACAGCAGCCAGTAAAGTTAGACATTTTCAATTTAGCAGGTGCAGACAAATTGCATCAAGAGCTTTAAAAGATCTTTCCAAGGAGCACTCTGGACCAATAATGTTGATTTTCAATAAGTCTTGGAACACTGGGGAAGTTCAAGAAGCTTGCAAGAAAGACAGTGTTGTGCCAATATTTAAAATGGGGAAATGGGATGACTTGGGTAATTTAAGGTCTGTCAGTCTCACAGTGATGCCCAGAAGCATAAAAAATGGCTCATAAGGGAATCAGCTAATAAAGAATTAAAGAAGGATAATATAATTAAAGATAAAAAGTTTTCACGGAAAACACATCTCTCCAAATTAACTTGGTATCGATTTTCCATGAGATTATAAGTTTGGTTGATAAAGGTTATAGTGCTGGTGTAATAGACTTATGTAGGGCGTTTGGCTTGGTATCACATGGCATTTTGATGAAGACACTAGAATGATACAAAATCAACATGCCACATATGAAGTTGATTAAAAAGCAGCTAGCTGATAAATCTCAAAAAGCAGTTGTAATGTACATAGTGAATCCTTATCAAGTAAGTGTGCTTCTAGTGGGGTCTCTCAGGGCAGGATTCCTGGCCCCAAATTATTTCACATTTGTGTCAGTGACCTGGAATTAAAAATAAAATCATTACTGATAAAGTCTGCTGTTGGCAAAAATGTTGGGAGTGGTAGATGATAAAGAGGACTGGTCCCTGATACATAGCAAACTGAATCACTTGGTAAGCTGGGTGCAAACAAAGAATACGCATTTCAGAATGGCTGCATGTGAAGTCATGCATCTAGGAACAAATACAGACCACACTTGCAGGATGGGGACATTACCATGGAAAGAAAGGGCTGTGAGGAAGACTTGAGTGTCATGGTGGAAAATCAGCTGAACAAAAAATCGTCAGGCAATGTGGCAGTCCAAAGAGCTAATGCAATCTTTGATAGTATAAACGAGACTGTCGAGTAGGAATAGGGACGTTAGAGCACCTCTTGATTTGGCACTGGTATGACTTTTACTGGAATATCATGTACAATTCTGCTGTCCACAATGCAAGACAGATGTTGAAATATTGGAGATGATTCAGAGAAGAGAAACGAGTGATTGAAGGAGTGGGAAGTGTACTGAAACACTCAAACATCTAAATCTATTTGGCTTATCAAGGAGAAGTATAAAGGGTGATTTAGTCTTGGTCTAGGGCTTTCCAATCAAATTGACAAAGATCTAAAAGGATCCAGCGTCTGGAGGCTGAAGATGAGCAGGTTTATCATTCTGTAATATGCCAGAGGCTGTGAAAGGTGCTATGGATGGATACTGAGAGTGTCTCCATGCATGCAGCACTGAAGGGCACAGGATATATGTCAGCAGGAGAAGCTGTACACACAAGGGTTTAATCTATGTGAACTGTGTTGCTCAGGGGATGGCTTATTCATGTACCTGAGCAAAATAAATTATTCCGACATGGACTGTGGCATATAAATAGTCTTAGTCCCCTGGTCTTCTAAGGCAAGGGTTCTCCGCCTGAGGTGCTGAACCCCTATTCCCAGAAGATGATTTTTACCCTGCACTTCCTACATTGTGAAATAGAAAGCACGTCTTGCTCAGATCCACCTTACAGTCACAGAGTTGAAGGCCAGAAGTAGCCACAGGCTCATCTAGTCTGACTTCCTACACCACAAGCCAGCAGCCAGGAAATAAAAGCAACTATTAAAACTAGCCTAAAATATGACAGCCTGCAGGGGATCAGAGGATTGTTTGCTTAGTCAGAGAACAGGGGAGGCCAACGCCCCTACCATCTTGAGGATCTCGCTGAGAGGGAGGTTCTCAGCTGGTCACCGATGAGCAAAGAGTGAGAACCACGCTTTTGGGGTATCATAATGTATTAGACTAAACAGGATGCAAGCTAGTGGGGCCCATTGGATGGCACATACTACCAAAAAAATCAATTAAATCATTTAGCCACTAATACATTAAGTATTAAAATAACCATAAGATACAGACTATGAGACAGCACTTATAAAAAGAACATATTATTCAGGTCTGGGTATTTTATAACTAGCTGTTTTCATTGGAATAGAGACTATGATGCTATCAAAATTATATGGAGCACAAAATTCCATCAGTTTATAGCAGAGACAATCACAGATGAAGGGCTCTGGTTGCATATTAGGCAATAAAGGGTGTACAGATCCTCCACATTCTCGTGTCCTATGGAAACTCTGTGGTAGATTTTTATTGCTTCAGCTACTTTAGCTGTATGCTTTGAAACCAACTGTTGATTTCAAAAGGGTTATGCCTGTTTTAGGATTGAGCAGGGCTTGAGTGAGAATTTGAAGGCTGAAAGAAAGAAGAACACATGATCATAATGCTTATTGCACTTGCAAAAGGCATTCAGATGCGCTTGGGTGCAACAAAAGAGGCTGAATAGAATAGGCTTTCACTTAATGAACTTGGTGGGATGGGGTATTGTTAATCAAAAGTCCACATTTATAGATCTTCACCATCCGCCTCTATTAAATGAATCCATGTCAGTAACTTACGGGACATAACCACACAAAAAGCAAAGGTGGTTGTTCCCACCCCCGCCCCCAGAATAACGGACCATTTGTCTAATGAGACACTGCATTAGAAGATACAGTGGTTCTGAACCTGAGCTCAGATCCTGATTTCAAATGGTGTAACTCTATTGACTTTAGGGTTACTCCTGATTTACACCAGGATCAGTGTCAGCAGAAGGTGCACCAGTGTCTTCAAAGAATCAGGGATCTACATGCTCTGCTGGGCTAGAGAAACAGCTGTGAGCAGCTGGTGTGATTGTCAGATTTGGAGGTAGCAGTTGCCCCTTTTATTCTGGAAATAAATCTATAACTGCTCCTGGGGAAATCTAGGATATTTTTAACCGACCCCATTGGGGTGGGAATGGCCATTACTACTGGAAGTAAATAACAAGGAGACAAGTCCAAGCAGATAATTCAAAATCATTTCTAGCTGATGAGAAAAGGTTGTGACGTGTGGCTTGAGTGTGATTGCATGGGAGCTCTGGCTGTTCATATCTTGCTGATGCAACCACAATAGTCAAGGTATCTGTATTGTATTCAGTCTAGACGATGTGTGAATCAGAGCTCATGGTTTTGATAAATCCACCTTGTGTGAATCAATCTACAAAGGTGGGTGCTTAGAAAATGTCATCTAAGTAAATTAAAAGTCACAGCTCCTGTCTTCTGGAGATGGAGACATATGTGTCAAAGAGTTAAAGGTAAACAGCAAAGCTGTTTGAAAGCTGAATTCCTCTGGCAAACTTTCTTCTTCCAACAGAACTCAGGTATTTCATGAAGAGAGACAGGGAGCCAGGAAATTAAAGAAACTCCACTGGAAATGAGAGCATTTAAATATCCAAACCTTTCCTTCCCACATACCTAGCAACTGAATACAGTTATCCAAAAAGAGAGTAGTGTATCCTTGCCAAGTTGTCTTGGATTTTGAGGGTGATGTTGATAAGATAGGTCAAATCAGAAGCCAGTTCTGTTAGGTAAACATAGGCCAGCTTCTCATCTTACATGAAGTTTAGACTTTTTTTTCACTACATTGACTCCAGTGAAATTTCTTGTGATTTACATTGCAGTAAATGAGAGGAAAATAAGGCAGCATTAAAAATATTTTCAACTTGTAGTCCATTAAAATAGGATCATTAACACACAATAACTCTCTGTATGTGCTGTTTTGAAAATGCGCAGCTGTGCTTTGCCATTTCGAAGTGTATCTCGGGCCTGTGTAAAAAAAAATGATCATACAAGAGAAGGATGTAATCTCGTGTTAGGGGATGCATGATCCCTATCATCCCAAGAAACTAGGACAGCACTAGTGCAAAGGCATGCACAGGAACGTGACCCTTCAGCATTGGAGAATGAGCTGCATCTGTGCTAGTGCGGAAATCCAAGAGCAGTTTTTAACATGGCACTACAATGACTTCTGCACAGTTAGAAACTGTAAAGGAAATAACTCAGAGACCTTAATTTTGGCACATGTAACTCCCCTGAGATAACAGCCACAAAAGTGGATACGAAGAGCAGCTCTGCAGTGCCCTGACTGATTTCCTGCCTTCCAGATCTGCTGACAAAGGCTTCCCCTTGAGGAATGACAACTGTTTACACATACTTCCAGCCGTTGTTTTTTCTGCAAGCGAGGGTGGGATGGCAATGTCTGTAGCACATCAAACAGATGGTCTCTAGGATAGAAATGCCAATAGGCCCACCATGGTCAATAAAGGCAGCCAGAGGTACACCTGTCCTGCTGGGGCTTGTCTGCCCTGCATAATGAATTTCATTGAACAATATTAGCTTCCTGCAAAGATAGTTTTTCTGCGGAACTGATGGGATTCTGAGGCTCCTGGAACATTGAATTGCTATGACCAAAACTCATCAAAGTACCAACAGAAGCAATAGAGGAATCAGTCTGCTCAAAGCATCCACTGACCAACCAGTGGGATAATGCCATTGTATTTACCACCAAATAGAAAGCATCCAGAGTAGGAAACTGTGCTAAACCAAGCTGTGCAATGAATTTGTAACACTTCTTGTACAGCAGCAAACTAAATAACCAATGGCATAATGTTTTATATATAGAATAATAGCAGTATGAAGTAAGCAAAACATGAAGTATATTGTTTTGCACTGGCAGTGATGTGCAGAAATTTTAGTATTATTCTGCATATTAATATCACATTATAAACAATTAGTTGATGGTATTTTCTGTCCAGATGTTTCTGATGGCAACACGGTTTTGTGAGGAAAGTCTGGACTTCTGGGTTTTATTTCACTGACTTGCAGCGTGTGCTTTGTGACAAATGACTTTATTTTTCTTTGTGCATCAGTTTATCCATCTGTCTAATGGCTGTAATAAAACCGGTGTAGTGCGGCTTTACTGACCAAATCACCTTGAGACCCTCTGGTGAAAGACATTTCAGAGGTACAAATATATTTAACATGAGGCAAAATGAAAAAGCTTTGGGCAACAGGACATAGATAATGAAATATAGTTGTGACTCCAGTCTCAGTAAAAGAAGCCAGCAGAGGAGGAGAACTCCCCAGATGAGCTTCAGAAAACTAAGTGCAGCAGAGTTTGGAAACCCTGGCTTTGGTTAGAGGGACTCAGCAAATGCTGAGCTGATTAACTTGCCTCCCAAGTCTTTAATCATTATTCCAAAACCACAACCCAACTCCAAACACACAGTCCAGCCTCTCCAAAAGACTTGTCAGGACTGAAACTGTAATTCACAAATTCACTAAAATTCCCTGCTCCACTGAGCAGGGTGACAGCTCTGCCGACTGCAGTAACATTTCTATTCAAACTGGCTTTGGTGCTGAAGCTATAAATATCCCTGCAATATTTCCTGCTTCAGAACATAAAGACAGCTTTACAGCACTGATAAAATAGAAATTACTTTCTCTCTGAGGTCTTGCTGGAATTTTAATGTCTGTTTTGCAATAAAGCAGCTCCTACACAATTCGATTTGAGGGAAAGAAAACAAACGGTCTAATTTAGTTACAATAATGACTCCTCTTGTATTGTTGGCCCTAGCTGCTTCCATGGTTGCGGGGCTGTTAAAGTTTGTAGTGACGAGTGCAACAATGACTTTTATAGTAATATTAATTTTTTTATCCTGGAAAGATACATAGCACTGTTTAATTACAACTAAGAAACAACAAGGACCTAGAAAGAAAAAAAAATCATTAGCATTTACAACCCCTAATAATGTATCTGTAAAAATTACTTGTCACAGCTGTAAAGCTGGTGACCAGAGCTGACACAGATTTAAAAGGGTTCTTGAACTGAAAAGAAAAATCGTGGCTGCCGGACTCATCAGTGTTACCTTTAATTATTCCATATATGTCACCCAGTCCTTGTTAGCTCCTTCAAAGCAAAGAAAAGAGTGTCTCTATCTCTCTCTCTTTTTTTTTTTTTTTTATAAACACTGAGTTCTTCATTCTTTGTAGATCATATAATGGAAGAGGAAAAACCGATCAGGAATAATTAAATGATGAGGGGAAATAATGATTCGTCATTTGCATTGTGAGCACATGGCAGAGGCAGATTACCTTCATGCACAGATGCTAGTAAATATTTTAAAACATTAAATAGAGTCAGACTTGATTATCTGGCAAATTAAAAATGTCACTGACTATTGAGGGTGAGCCAGAAGGATTCTTAAGCAAGGATGCTCTTCAACCCAAACACAACTCGGTCAGAATCATCTATTAGGGTCGAAGATGGCACTCATGGGTTAAGTCCCTTACAGCACTGCGAACGAATTATTGGGTTTGGTGGTGTTGACGTACTTAATAAGAAAGAACAGTTCCCTTCCCTGCAGAAAGACCAGGTGAATTCTATGGCCCGTGTTCTGCAAGAGCTCAGACGAGGGGACCAGTGTGGTCCCTTCTGCTCCTACAATCTATGGACACAAGAAATTCTCAGATGTAGCATCTTTCTTTCGAGGCAATCCTGGGATGTCCCACTGGTGCTGCTTGTAGTGTTGGCCATGGGAGAAGCATGAGGGGAGGGTGTTTCAGTTCTTGAGCATCCTTGCAGCTGAAATAGGCCAGCTTTCTCTACTCTTTCAAAGATGCACTTATCAAAATGAGAACTGATAAAGGTATGTCCAAGGATTTGAGATGAGATGAATTGTCTCCTTTGGAGATTGAGGTGAAGTCCTGGCTCTGTTGACATCGATGGGCCAGGATTTTACACTCTGATTGCATTTAGTAACAAATGGGCTTAGCTAAGAACTCAGACATCTTACGATGTTTGAAAACTTATAATGACCTCTTTGAAAATATCCTGCTAGACCTCTAGACTAAGTTTCAGGCTAAAGCTATAAAACTTTTCATGTTCATTCAAACCAACAGCTCCATCCTTCTTGTACTGAACAGATGAGCTCCTTCAATTTCTATCAGAAAAATTGTCTTGAAGAGTATCTGAAAGTTCAGATAATCTTCTAAAGCTTAGTCCAAAAGAACTTCTTCACACCTGATGAAAGATTTTCATTATTTTCTTCCATTGCATCCAGTTGATTGTGACAGACACTTCTGAGAGGATTCTCAGCACCTCACAGAATTTGCCCCCAAAGTCTCTCTCTTTTCTCCCACCACTCTTCAGTTGTTGTGTTCAAGTCACTACATGCCATCTTTTCTACAAACCTCTGCTTATTGTCTAGAAGATAGTTCCCCTACTTGAATGAGAAATACTGAGGCATGATATGTCCTACTTCAACCACAAGCTCTAGGGTAGAATCAAGGATTTGCTGTAGGAAAACTCTGACCTACATCATTCAGGAAGCCAAACAAAATGATCGCAGTGGTCCCTCCTGGCAATAACATTTTCTGACAATAAGGTTTTGCTGAATGAAGAAAAAGTAGGGTTCAACACTTAGTGTTTGGATGGGGAAGGTGTGTATTGTAAACAGAGTAGATTTTTTGTCAGTAATGCAGCACTGTGCCCTTAAAAAAACACTTTAAAATCCAGTCTTTGGGCCATTAATGTTTTCAGAAGCTAGTTACCTGAACTGATAAATCATACATCTTGTTCTATATCCCACTGATATCTCCAGGATAGCACAACTTAGCTAATTAAAATATGATTTAATAAAATATTTTCTCTCTGGTTTTAGTGTATCTATATAGCAAAATCAATATTAATTGTTATGAAGCATGTTGCTATCAGACATTGGTTGGTTTGTTTGTTTTTTATTGGTAAGACAGTTACTACCATGTGTAAATGTGCTGTGGAATAGAAATAGTGCTGCACCCTTCAAGAGACCCTAAATATTATCTTATATATATATGAGATCATTTCCATGGGAATTTTTTTTCATGATTCCATCTTTTATCTGCAGAATCCGTCACTCTAGCAGCAGTCACTGACTAAGCAAAATAGCTAGTAGAGCAAGTAGTTTCACAGCACAGAAGCCATGAGGGATGTCATTGATTCCTACATACAGACTGGCAGTGCACGCTGAAAAGCAGCATCAAGTTTTAGAGTCTGATCTTACTCACCCTCGCTTTGTGTTGGTGTAATTCCTCTGAGTTACTCCCTGTTTGCATTGGTGTGAGAAAAGATTCATGAGCTTAAACCAGCTCACAGGAGATGCTTTGACAAACCACGGAATGTGTGCATTGCTGTTTTATTAGACAGGAAGGGTGTATGAGCAATCTGTAGACTGCAGGTAGTTTTGAGGTGCTGCTTGGGCTTGTTTGGGGCTGTCTGATGCAAACTACATGAAGAAAATGGCATACATCTGTACAACAATGTTGGATAAACATTGCAATCTCTGGCTGTTTGGTTTAGATAAGTCATCAAATATCTGGATGTACATCTGAAGGCTCTGCACAACATGAGCTAGAATTTCACCACTGAAATAGGTTTTGCTCCTGAGGTTTCTGTGAAGTGTCATAAAACCAACCTGTCTCTCAGTACTTCCTTATTTTTTTTCAAACTTAAGTTGGGGGCAAGGACTTAAGAAGCTCTCATTAATTAATAAAAATGTGTAAAATGGTTAACCTAAGCCCTTTTGACCCTCACAAAGAGTTTGATTTGACTTTTGTGTGAAGGGTCAGATTGATTATTAAATTCAACCAAATGGGTGTTCATCCTTAATATAAAAATGACACAACTATTGGGTAACACCAAACAGAAAACAGCCCATAGGGTTATGCATACAAAATTTGTCATCTTTATTTGGGCATCTAATTGAGTATAAACTCATTCTAAAGATTAAAATATGAATATTGTGTCATTGGAGTTTGTACCTAGACAATCCTGTGGCTCTGAGACTTAGGTTTGCTGTTCACAGCAAGGTCTTTGTTCTGCAGCTCAGAATGAAAAACTTCCAAAATTTAAAATTCCATAAATACCTTAGAAACAAATGTGAGCAACAGAAAGGTTATGTAGAAGACCTGACCCATATGGTGGTAAAGTCCATGTATCTAGCCAACCAGCCAGATAAGAATTTCCAATGAATCATGGCATCTGATCCATGTCCACACCTCTGGCTTCCTACGCACACTATTCTCCACTTGCTGACTCTTGTGTAGCCATTTATACCTTTGCAAAGTAGATGTAAAATGATACTAAACCAGAATGCTTCATTTATTTATATCAATGATAGCATCACGTCTAGCCTGCACTGGTGCAAATGAGAACAAAATGCTTAAGGCGGTGGAAAATCAGGCCTTACATTTTTTATGAAGCCACACTTTGGTACTATTCAGCCATCCATCTTGTATTTCCAGGGAGAGTTCACAGGTAAATTTGATTCTTTGGGCTGTCACCAAGCTGCTATATTTGCTAATCATGCTGTACACCCTGGGCCTGAATTTCTTCTCACTCTGGAACGAGTAAACCAGGGTAGCTCCCCTTGAAGTCAATGGACTCAGGATAGCTGTAAAACTGAAAGAAGTGAGAAGAGAATTCAAAACATGGGGAAGCTGTTGGGCAGTAGGATAAAGATAAAACATAAAAAGAAAGAAAAGCTAAAATAAAAAATGTTGTATTTGGTTTATTTGTTCATTGTTAAGATGGTAAACTTTCCAGGCAGTAACCTGTCTTAGCACATGAATGCAAAAATCCTAACAAGCCTGCAGCACCATATAAATAAATATTTTTAAAAATCTTTTAAAAGATACATCACTGTATTCCCCTTCATAAATGTAAGCTAAAGTTAATGAAAGAGTCGACTCTTTTATCTCAGCAACAAAACAGCATTAAAACAGCTGCATGGGCCTCCAGCAAAACATAGTGCAAGTGTTGCACATTATTTCATTTATAAGAATTAGCATCTAAAGCAATGCTGTGAAAACTGATTTATAGACTTTTAAAATATCCTTTATAATTTTTATTTCAACAGAGGACTTATGATGCCTTCCGATGTGTTAGAATAATATTATACAGAGCAGCCTGTACAGAACTATATTTTTCATACTGAAAGATGTAGTATCATGCAGATGGAGAAATTAATAAGGTGCTAAGAAAGCCATTTGAACAGGTTTTTATTACAAAGGAATTTTTACTGTAACCAAACATTTAACTGAGTGGGGGAACAATAATATGAATCACACACAATTCCATATAGAAGCAATTCTTTTATGAAGAGGTGGGTCTTCAGGTGGGAAGGTTCTGCAGGGATGCTTTGCATTTAATATAGCTGGATGGTTTTGTTCTGAAAAGGTTTTTAAGCAGTCATAACAAATATTACACTTGTAAAAAGAATATAATATGCTTATTAAAGAAATGTGAAGAAAAGCCTGACTGAGAGGATATTTTGGGTGGATGAAGCTTACGCTGCAATCTGAGACAATAAGGAGCAAGAGATGAGCATTAAGTAAAAATAGAGTGTGTCCAGTAAGCGGTTCATAAATACAATGGACTTGAAGGGACAAGAACAGAAATGGGCAACGATGGTTTGGGAAAGGACATGACTGCCATCCCAGCAGTCACTGCATGCATTAGGAAGGACGGTGCCTCTCCAGAGGCTGGTTCCACATCATCACCACCATCACCATCTCATTAACAGTGAATCCTTATTTAGGCACCCATGTTTTTATCAGATATAGGCATCTGATTGTTTTCAGAGGCACTGAACCCTCGTATTTTCTACTGAAGTCAATGGAAGCTGTACATGCAGCTTTGAGACTGTGCCACAAAGAGTTTATAGTCTTAACAGAAGGACAAATAGAGTATGTGGGGAAGGGGGGAAGAGACATGGAGAAACCAAATGACTTCTGCAAGGTCACACAATACAAGAATGGCATGCATGTCTCCTGACTCTAATGAACTAACCACTAGATCACACAGCCTCTTTAGAAATAAGATGAGCCACATAAAAAGGGGTGCAGAAAGGTCAGCTTTTCCCTCCTTAAAACGTCTGATTCATCACATTGGTGCAAGTACCCATCCCAGCTACCAGATGGATTTGTGGGTAATTTAATGATATTGTAGATTGGACAGGGCCAATACTAGTTTCCTTATCTGCTCCTACTTAATATGAATGTTCAAGGCTATCCAACCAAACTCACATTTAAACATAAATTAAATTACATTCTGCAGTAAGTGGCAAATCATCACTGCTGCCTTGGACATGCAGTGTAATAATATTAACCAAGATGAATTTCCTTTTACTATTAATGTGGTTACCATATATTATTTTGTCTGAATTCCATTGTAAGGTAGCAATAATTAATGTCTGCTGCTTATCAGGTGTTGCCCATTCCCTTCTTCCCTCCTTGCCACACCACTGGTGTTTAATTTTTGAAGAATTGTGCATAGAAAATGCTGCAGAGACTGAGACTAATGCCAGAGAACTTTCATGAGAGGTAAGAAGTCACGTGGCATCAAGGATACCAGTTGCCCCCTGCAGTCTTTTATCATACCAATAGTTCTTTCTCCCTGAGCTAGCAGTAAACGAATGTTTGCTGGAGTAGCTAAGGCTGTTAGAAAGAGCAGACACAGTCAGGAGAGGAAAGACTGTGAAATTGACCTGGTGGGTTTCCTTATTAATTCCCTCTCCAGGACCTTGCAAGTTCAATTTCTTCATCTTGATGCCCCCCTCTGTGCTTCCTGATTCTGTCTTAAAGGTGACATGCTGAGTTATCAGGAGAGGGTCTGTTCTGACTTAAATGACAGTAGGAAGCCAGGTATCACCAGATGTGCAAAGCCCAGTTGTCAAACAAGGATGGCCTGCTGTCACAGGACTCAGGGACACAAGAATAAGAGTAGAAAAGGTGGAAGGTCAGGTGCAAGCACAAACTACCTTCTCAAAGTTTGATTTTATTGAAGGGTCAATTCCATTTGACAAAAGTTCATAACTGCACATGCTTTGGAGCATTTCCTGATTTTTTTGTTGTGTTTATATGGTACCTAGCACCATGGGATCCTGACCTATCATTAGGACACTTAGGTAGTACCACAACTTAGATAGCAAATAGTAATTTAACAGTTCTTTCCTTGTACTTATATAAACAGAAGACTTAACATTGCAAAAGCAGAAGCGCAAAAGGAACATAACATAGGTTACATTTTCCCCCTCAAGTTCCTTGCCCGTCTTTCTGGTTAGTTTCCCATTCTCCTTTCCTCCTCTCTGTCTGTCTTCCCTTAAAGACTGCATGTCCTCCTTTTAAGAGCTTGAGTTTAAAGGGACTCATCTGTATTTAATTAGTTCTCTGGCCTGCTGAGCACCCTCTGAACCAAGATGCAAATTAATCACAAAACTCCAGGGCACTGGGGCTAAGTATGTCTTCCTCTTGAATGGGTATGATGAAGGGTTTAAATACCCTCGCTAAGGAATGACATCCTATCACACTATCTATTTCTGCCTTTGGGTGCTCCAGTTTGCATCTGCAAGAATTATACCTCTATCATGTTTTCTGTCCAAGGAATTCAAAATTCCTTATACCTATGCTGAAATGAGCTATAGTACTAGGAAGGAGAGGAAGACCACCTTATTCCAGCTACTGATTGCCAGCAAGAAAGCTGAAGCATGAAAACACATTACACTGAAATGTAGATGGTTTGACCAGAGGAGCAAACAATGATGTCATTGCAGCAGCCAAAATGTAAGAGTTAAAACCATATACACAGCTCTAATTAGCATAATTTAAAGCCATGATTCTCTTTTTATAGCAGTTTCATTTTCAGTGTTTTATATTCCAATTTTCCACCTTTTAGTCTTGCTTTCCTTTTTTCCACTGCCAAAGCCTCTCTCAAATAGGAGGGCAATTACTGGGCAAGCATGTAGCTCTTAATTGAAACACTTATAGGTGTGCACTGGAAAACTATAAAGACTTTTAAAGAATAGCAGTGCTTTAATAGGTTCTTGTGTACACACATTGTAACCTAATTCTGCACTCTTTCACTGTTGCCCAGGGAAGCTGTTAATTTATGGCTGTGATGAGCAATAAAGAAATAATAGTAATCTAAAGGTGCAATATCCCTTGTTTGGGGGGCAATTATGGTTATATATTAAAACGATAAATACTTCAAGCTGCTGCAGAATTGATCTATACAAAATGAAAGATAAGATCCTTCTGATTTAAAAAGAGCTTTTTCAGCAGAAAACCAGTCTTGTTTTTATGGTTAATATTATTAAACAATGATGCTCAGCAGGAACAGTCATCAGAAGGTACCACCAGAGTGTCAGTGGATTTCTTACTTGACCCACCTACTACTCCTATCTGTTAGCACTTACAAGACAGGAAAGTAGAAGATTTTCTCACCCTTATTAACTATGCTAATTAATTTAACTTGAGGGCTGCTGTAGTGTGCATGCAGTACTGGAATCATTGCTTCACTCTCACTATTCTGAACTGCTTCCCTTTTAAAAATGCTCCCTGCTTTTACTCTTCAGGAATTGCTTCTGTCACTCATATCCAGAGTCCCAGGGAACTGCATTGTCCATTGTTCTTCGAGGGCAGGGGGGGGGTTAATTTCTATGATTGCATCAAATCCAATTTATGGTTTGGAGGTAGTTATGCCCAAATATCTGTTTAGGTGTGTGAAATGAGTGGAGGGTTTCAATTTAGCTCCTAGAGGACAAGGTTGTGCATTGCAGAAAACATCATTGTTCTGCATGCAATAGAATTGCTTTCACAGGCTGAGTTTTTCAGAGCACCCCACACCTGATCAAAATTCAGGGGGCATTGGGCTCCCAATTCCTTTGAAAATCCCAGCTGTAAAGACCAAAGACTTAATGGCCATGGACAATGAAGTGCTATTGCATGCAGGTGAGTCCCTCCAGGACAAGAATCCCCTTCACTTGGCAATATACACTTGATCTAAAACCAAGTGAAGCTGATGATGTGATTCTCTCTGATTTCATTAGGCCCTAAGATAATGCTCTCCTAGCCTGACTCTCTTCCACCTGTTTTTGATGGTAGGATATTTCCTGCTCAGTCCCTTGCTATATATTAGGCCACATGAATGACAGTAGGCCATTTGGTCGTTGGGGTGTTTATGAAGAGACTTTCTGTTACTCTGCAGGCACTGGAAGCCAGAAGCATTCCCTAAAACACTGATTGACAGATGTGGTGAAAACACTTTTTTCCCCCCCCTTTCTACAAGTCAGAGCAAGAAAGGGCAACAGGAAGAGTTAATTATTTTGTCTGAGCTGGGTCTCTGGATAGACACAGTGACATTTCAGAAATCCAAATGGCTCTGCTGTGTTATGATTGGAAAACAAATGGAGGGCAGAACCCTCTGACATTACAGACCATAAACAATTTCTTGGTAAAGGTAAGCAAAGCAAGTTATACAGTCAGGGGCTGTAGCTCTTCCCATGGGGCCTGTGCCAACACCACAGACACAATTCATACCGTTCAGACCAGCCTTTCTACTAGGTCAGGGGACACTTCATAATACTAGGAATTCCAGATGCATGTTGTGCTTTTATTGAGGGAATTTAGAAAGAGAAGGGTATCTTGATTCTTTAAACAGCTTCCCTATTTTGGAAATAGCTTCCTTTACAGTATGGAATGGGCAAGAAACCAAAGACTGAGCGGTACAGGGTGGAAAAGCACTCGGAAGTTCCTTAAAATATGCAGACCTGTTTGGTTTGCAAAACTGGGTTGGAAATCTTATGAAAACACAAATTGTGGTGTTTTTGCTTCAGGTCAGATTATACTATTCCCAATGTTTTGCTACCCAGTTTCTTTAGAAAAGAAACCAGTCTCAGTACCTCGCAGGAGAACTGGTAAAAAATGTTTACAAAAACTTGCAAACATAATCGGCTTATAGTGTGTAGAAAATCTAAAAATTCACAACTTGGCTGAAAAATATTCATAAATCCCCTTCCCCCAATATTTTCTGAATTGCTTTTAACAGTGTTTCCCAGAAAACATGGGGTGAAATCCTCTCCCCATTGAAGATGTCAACGTCAGAGCTCTCATTGACTTCAGTGGAGCCAGTATTTCACCTTTGAATAGTGAAGGGTCAGACATATGTCCAATCCCCCTGCCGTTACAGGGAGTCACCATTTTTGAACTAAGCTAAAACAATCCCAGCACTTCCTCATTACAGAGACCTTTGCATTGCCAGCCATCCTGGAGACGCCTCATACATTCATCCTATCTCCCTATACGTACAGAAAAGGCAAAGAAAAAGAAATCAATAGGTTTGGATAGCTGATTTCATGGCCCTGAATGGTTGAGACAAGCTCCATGTATAACACAGATGGGCTTCTTTTACTTTTTGAGTGCACTGGTTTACCATCTGTCTTCTCTCTGTTGAAACACTCTTGATAATAGAGTTTTTTGTAGACGGCGATATAGAGGCAGAGTATCAGTAATTTAGAGAAAGAGGTGTGGAAAACATCAATAATGGGGGGGAAATTATGGTTTCAAAGGAAGATGCTTTGATGTTCTGGGAAACAAGGAGGCAGCTGTGGCTGACTAACAAAACTCGCTGTCTCCATAGCAGCTTAAGTTGGTTCATCATTGCTCATTGAGTATGAGCTGAGATTTAATGCTCCCAAGTGGCTTTGTTGCTGAGCCTCTTCAGAATAAGGAAGGTTAAGACTCTTACTTTTCCCTTAGGCAGGGACGTGAACCAGCTACATCTCCTCCTCTTCTTTCTCTTATTGTTCAGAATGTGGATGTGCTTCTCCACTAGCAAAAATGAAAAGCCGTTTCACTCTGCAGGCTCTTCTGGAGCATTTAATGAGTCTGTGACTCATGACAATACCGCTGGAGTAGATCAGAAGTATTTCCACTGAAGCTGCCCATTAAAACAGGCCTTCTCAATTTTACATTCCTCTTATTTTGGAGGACAAGTGCCCCTGTAGCTGGTCAGCGCTCTAAACATTTGTATGGTACAGATTATTCTTCCATTCTCCACCTTGCTTCTGCATCTTCCTGACATCCCCATTTTGCACATGTTCACTGACAGTTCAACTCTAAAGGGCACCTGTTCTATTAGTCAAAGTATTGGGTCAACAGAGAAAAATCCTGGCTCAAATGTCTGTACAATGCTTGTTGTGATGAGGATGAATCAGATAGTGGCAGGCAACAAAAATCTCTAGAAAGCGAATAGCCGATAAGTTTAGCTTTGTAAACTCCTTGGGGCAGGGAATGTCTGCTATGCATATGGGCCTGGAGATAATTCAATCATTCCACCTTCTACTGGGACTGCTTCCAAACTGCCTCATGCAGTCATTGCACTTGGCTTAATTTCCCCATGTGCAACTCTGGAAAGCAGCACCTGAAATACAAACCTGACTGCTTTCCGGCTCCTCATTGAACCAAGTCTAGTTTTTAGTTCTGCCTCTGCTACTGACCTAGTGCAAAGTATACTGCTTCCTGGCACCTCAGTTTTCTCCTCGAGAGACTGGGGATAAAGACATCTCCCCATTAATGCTTGTAAAATATTTTGGGATGCTTGGCTTCAAGGTCCTATAGAAATTTAAAGCTCTGTGAGCTACTTTGGTATATGGTTATCTGGAAGGCCCGTTTACACATATAGAGCTCTGGGAATCCCACATGCAAAAGTCAGTGCAGAAAAAGGTGTGCAGACCTTGCCCCTTGGGTTATGCCAACTGGCACTTAGCTTTCTTGAAGCTCTTGTTTCCCTGCTTGTAAACAGTGGGGTAATATCATCTCCCTACTTCAGGTAGGAGTCTTGGGCAGCATAACTGAATAACGTTTGCACAGTAGAAACTTCCAGAGGGGTAGCTGTGTTAGTCTGTACAGCAAAAACAATGAGAGCCCTATGGCACCTTATAGACTAACAGATTTCGTTGGACATAAGCTTTTGTGGGCTCCGAAGTGGGATGGAGCCCATGAAAGCTTATGCCCAACGAAATCTGTTAGTCTATAAGGTGCCACTGGACTCTCGTTTGCACAGTAGTTTGAGACCCCCTCCTAGGAGACCCTATGAGCACAAAACTTTTGTTGTTTCATCTCATCCCCGGTTTCCTGGCCAAATCTCATTTGCCAAGTGGTAAGTTGTCCTAGGAATCAGACATTTGAGCTATTTGTAAGCTGTAGTGCAATCAGGCCCAGGAGAACTATGCAATGTTTTAATACACAAAAGGTAACTTTGAGTCAATGTCTATATGCCTTGCAGCACAACTCAATTGTTTTCCCATTTCATATTCCTTCATCCATGTAGCCATGACCTGTATCAATTCTTCCTGAGAAAAGATTGGAGGCAGAAGGGCCTGTATGCCTCCCTCTCAGGCTATGCCTATCAATACCCATAATTCTCTCAGCAGCCAGCTGCTTGGCACAAGCCTTGCCAAGTCAGCAGCTCTCTCAACTCATCCCTTGGGGAAACCATTCACCTTATCGCCAGAGAGAGGGAGGGGAGAAAATTCCATCTGTTACAGCTCAGAGCTAGAAGTCTGATAATTGCATCAGTACACAGGCTGCATATCAGATTTTCTTGTTTTAGGAAGCACTTAGGGAGCATTCGCTCTCCTTTTATTGTTGTTTTCTCCTTAGTAAGCGAGTGTATTTCATCTCCACTGAGATACAATGCAAGAATTCTTGAGCAAATTCATTGTTTAATGATGCCAGGGAGGTGCTTAAATCCATAAATGTGTTCTTGAAAATCTGAATACTACCCTGTTGTGTAAACTTTTGCAAAATATCGCACTGTAAATGTTGGGTCATCTACAGTATATGGCTGTGGTCCAGCAAAGCACTTAAGCTCAGAAGTCTCTCTAAACACTTGAGTAGCCCCATTGACATCAAGTTAAAGTCAAGCATGGGCGTATGTGCTTTGTTGGATGGAGGTCTTTGCATGTGGTGGGTATGAGAATGAACGAAACATACACACCATGTGAGGGGCTGTTTTTCTTCTTGGGATGTGCAGAGCACAATGTTTGTTGTTTTACCTAAAGATAATAGTTTTCACAAAGTATGTGCATGGTGGATAATGATGGCAGAGAAATGTTTAAGCGGGGGCTGTCTAACTTCAGTGCAAACAGGGTAATGTCTGAGGAAGATGGTCCAGTGCAGAGGTCTTAATTATTTTATCCAGGTACACTTTTCTTGGTCAGCACAGAGAGTGGTGAAGCATTGGAATCGGTTACGCAGGGAGATGGGGAATCTCCATTTTTAGAAATATTTAAGGCCCAGTTAGACAAAACCCTGGCTGGGATGATTTAGTGGAAGTGGTCCTGATTTAGCAGGGGTTGGAGGTGATGGCCTCATGAGGTCCCTTCCAACCCTATGATTCTATAAAGTCTAGGCTCCAGAGAAAGTGATTTTTTAAAATAACAAGGATGTCAGGCTTTCTTCAAAAGTGTCTGGAGGTCTGGACTTGACTGGGGCTGCACCTGCTGACTAGCCCTGTGGTTAGGGGCAGTAGCAGAGGTCATCAGAGACTTGGATTCAATTCCTGCTTCAGCAGAGACTTTTGGAGTGACTTTGGGCAAGTCACCAGGAGCCAGATTTTCAGTGGTATGTTGGCATCTAGTGAGATTACAGCGTGAGTTAGATACCCGGATAGACCCCCAGCAGGATTTTCAAAAGCATTTATCTGCATCATTAACCACCTAACTGCCTTCAAAATCTGGCCCTTAGTGTCCGTGCCTCAGTCCCCTCTCTGCAAAATGAGGATAATATCACCACCGAACCTGACAGGATAAATAAAGGATACATTTGTGAGGATAAAACACATTTAGTGACATGCTCAGATACTACAGGGATCTGGGCCACAAAAGCATCTATGATAGTTAGACCATTTATATTGTACAAATAATGCAATGTGAAACTCCTTTTTAAACTGTAACTTACAGATATTCCTGTGGCAGTAAGCACAGCAGTACCTGAATGCTATACAAACATCAGTCTGTTGAGTCTCTCAACACAGATCTAAGTGGCAGAATCTGGCCAAATGGGTAAACAGAGCACGGAGAAGTAAAACAACTTGCCTAAGGTGACCTAGAGGATCTGTGGCAGACCCAGGAATTCACAGAAAGGACCATTAGATCATCTGATCTGACCTCCTGTCAATACTCCTGTATTGGGTATTTGACTAAACGGTATCTTCCAGAACGGTATCCAGCCTCTAGATGAAGATACCAAGGGACAGACATTCTGTAATTTCCTGGAGTAGTTTGTTCCTATGGTTAATTGCCCTAGCTGTTTAAAAACATGTGCCTTGCTTCTATTTTGAATTTCTTTCAACTTCTAGCTTTTGGTTCCTGTTGTGCCTTTCTCTGCTAAATTAAAGAGTCCTTTGCTAGTTGGTATTCCAACGGAGATACTGATACATCTTGATCAAGTTTCCTCTAAGGCATTTTTTCAGTATAACTCAGATCTCTTGTTTTACTCTGAGTATTTCCAGCAAGACTATCCATTCTCTCTTTCAAAGATATGGTGAAGACCCCTCAAGAGAGGTTTTTAGAAGGACTGTATTTCTAGGGCTCTATCTAGTGAGTGTCTACGCCTCATTAGTGGAGATAGTCACATTTCAGAGGCCCAACGAGAACCTAACTATATATCTTTCTAAAATATTCACCAGTTTAAGGTGAAATTCATCTCTGTGAACAGGGATAACACAGTGCCCAGCCTAAATCCCACTTAGGCCTTTAAAATGAGACTTAAATCAAACTTAAAAGGTGATTGACAGATGCCCCCCACATAGAGGTGAATTTCTCCCACTCAGAATTGTTCACTGCTTTAAGAAAATATGCTGGCATTGTATTTCAGAGGAAAGGATGACACTGTGATGGACGTTTTATGTGTTTCCAATATGCCAGATACATTTTCTAAATAGCTGCCAAGAAAATCAACAACTAGTAACTGTTTATATCATCTAAAAAAAAGGCATTTGGAAAGTAAATTGCAAATAGTCGTAGAGCTGGTGATAAATCTGATTCCAGAGAAGACTCCGGTGCAAAATAACCTCTTAGTTTCAAAGTACTGTTGCATTAATTTTATTCTTCCTATAAATAATGAAGTTGAGGTACAGTGCCCAATGGCATGAAATGAAGGATAGAAAAGAATTATGTTCCTGAGCTAACAGAGAAATCCGTGAAATAAATTAATAGGTTGACTATATAACTTAGTTAGGGTTTGTTTGTTTTGGGGTAGGGGGTGGAGGGTTGTGTTATGTTGTTTAACAATTACTTGTAAAAAGTAGCTGTTGTCAGTCAAAGATCCTTTAGGGCCCAGCTGGTCCCTCCCTGGCTTCCATTATCATTTGCATATTTAAAACTCAGCACTTTCAGCTATCCTAATCAACCTTGCAAGAAGTAAATTTCACTTTTTCACAGCAAGGACACCTAGCTTTGAACATGCTGTGGCACTCAGTAAAAATTCTACAGCTGTTCCATGCAAAATTACAGGAAACAGGGCATTGTTTGAAATTTTCAAAAGAAATTAACCTCAAAACTAGTATTTTTCCCCACTTTGACTATTTTCCAATATACATAATTGAAAGTGTTATTTTTTAAAGTGAAGAGTTCCTTCCTCCTTCATGATTTTAAACTATTTCTTTGCTGGGGAAAAAGGTGGGAAACAGTAAGAAAGAAAGGGGAAAACATGGGATAACCAAGATTTCCAAAAGGGAACATTTTATAAAAGAGTTTTTGCATTGGAAAAAAATCCCAATTTTCTACTAAATAGTAATACTAGGTGTTGACTCAGCCTTCTCTCTAAGTGTTCTTGTTCCAAGTAAATGCATTTGTGATGAAGGTCAGCGTGTATAAGGCACTGCTGTGAATCAAAGTAGAGGAGAGGGACTGCAGATTATTATTCTGGTTTTCTACAAGCAAGGGACTATTCCTAAGTTTTCACTTCAGCAAGCAGGAATTTACAGCTCTCATCTGGTCAATTGGTTTTTAATTAAAATGTTACTGAGGTCCTCAAAACTCGAGGACATAAAACAGATATGCCAATGTTTAGCTAAAAGAACATGATGTGAGTACGTTCAAATCACCTTCATAGTGACCCTTGCTGTGCCCTCCGGCGTCTCTCTGTATAGGTTGTGGTCTTGAATGGAGAAGATGCATAATGCAGTGGTCACATTAGGGGTGATGACTGAGTTAGGTGGTTGTAGTCAGGAATATATGTGCTTTACATGAGCCACGTATACTGTGTTGACTTCGCTGGCACGCGCACCATTTGTCAGTTCTGGTAGCGCTCCAGAACCCCTGGATCTTTGGACAAGAGAAATGGATTCTGTTCTGCCTCCTGCACGAGCAAGAAGTTGTCAGCTATGCTGCAGCTACAGGATCGTCGTTACTACTGAGGGTCTCACAGCCTGAAAAGATTCAGCAGGAGGTTCAGATTTTTCCTTCTATCTCTGCTGGCAGCAGCTCTTTCCAAGCCATGGCTGTGAACTGAGCAGTCCAAAATGGCTGTAGCTTACAGAAATAAACCCTTAATAGCATCAGCTCAGATGCACTGTGTGAAAAGATACTTGATCAACACTGAAGTGAGTAGATGTGATGGCGCGTCAGGCCTTTAGAGGCCTTATACTGGGGGCTTTGCAGTCCTGCCACGTCCTACCCAAGGAAAAGGAGCAGTGAAGGTCAGTCCTCCAGGCCTGCCTGGAAAGGCTGCTGGGAAGCAGCCAATCTGAGCACAACAGCTCAGATAAAAGGAGCTGCAGGGGCTGAGCATCTTAGTTGCTGGTTGGGATCAGAAGAGCAAGGAAGGAGCTGAATAGGATTACCAATGTATTTAAAAAATGAAGAGTGGTTTTCTTAGTCCTTCTGCCTCTTCCTGATTTCATCATTATTAATTTATTATTAAACAGTACTCACCTTTGTTCACCAGGGGTTTTTCTTACTGCTTTTTGCAACACTCAGCAATTCCTGATTTCTTACGTGCATATCAAAAAATAAGTGATGTCCTTATAATAACTAATTTCCAGTAACCCCAGACTGGCAGGCTATGAGCCCGTCCAGGTGAGGATGCTTGGGGGGAGATTCTGCTCAAGGAGCAGGCAAAGAGCCTTGAGGAAAGGATTACATGGGAAGTGGCCCAAGAAACAGCAGCAGCAATGTAGTAAAAGGAAGAAGCACATGGCTGCTATTCGTGGGGTTCCCGGCTTGGGTCACCCTGCCCTGCGCTGCATTGGCAGGACTTCCAAAGCTCTGAGAAGTGAAGTTTCATTTAGAAACCCAGAGACAGGGTTAAAGACATTACCATGAGCACAGGGATAGGCCTTGCTGGGACTCTTACCCTGGAAGGGTTTGTTCATACATAGAGACTGTGTAACTTGGCCAGAGGGCTGGGCCTCTGAAGACCCAGGGGTTGGGTTCAACAGCTGACGGTGGGAGAGCAGGAGCAGACAGAGAGAGTGCAGGGTCACTCCTGGCCAACAGGAGGCGCTCCTGAGAGGTGAGCATCACTTGTCACAGTAGTAGCCGGTGGTTTTCAACCTGAAATCAGGCGGAAAAAACGCTAGCTTTCACTAAGTCTTGGGATCTATTCAAGTAGAAACATGGGCGATGAGACTTGTGTGACCCGAAACCAGCGATTGCTTTTCATAAAGCTCTGCAAATAAATGCTTCTGAGTTTTCTGAGCTTTCTAGTTGACATACATGCAAGATAGATAAATGATTTAGGTCCCTGATCCAGAATTTAAGCATGAGGTTAAATTTAAGCATGTGAACTGATTACAGTAGGATTACTCACATACATAAAGTTACAAGGGTTCAGTGCTTTGCAAGATCAAGCTTCAAATACTTCAGTCCAAAAATTCTTCCTTCCTGATGCCTTGTCTTTTACTGTTGGTTGATTTTAATGATGCTGTCTTTAGACTCCCAAGCTTCGGTGACTTTTACAAGAAAACTTGCAGAAAGAATCCAGGCCAAATGTCTTTTGCCCAGTGAATTTCCTTTTTCTTATTTATTCTGACTTGAAATTCAGCAACCACTGGTTTTGTGTTATTTGTTTTTACTGCTGCCAAAAAAAGCCCAGAGGATAATCAGTAGGATGTTTGTAAACTTCATATATTAGGCAGATTGTATAAATTGGCTCAAAAATGATTGTGTTTTCCAAGTGTAGTCAGTTACCTGTAACTTATTTGTTGTTTTGTAATCATGATTTCTGTTGTGGGCCAAAGGATTATGTAGAGCAGTATGGTAACACATTATCAGAAAAGGGCTTACAGAATATTGATACATGGGATAATGAAGACGATGTGGTAGGCAAAGGATTAGTAGACGGTGAATGGAAACTCTTACTAGAAATAACTAGAGGCCTTGGTTCTCATTTATGCTGAGGCTGCTTTACAGCAGGGTAGTGGCATAACGGGGTGTTAAAGTGGCTGTCGATTTAATTAACGCTCACTTTAAGGACCCTTTACTCTGCAAAAGTGGTGTTCCTATCAAAGGTTATGATAGGAGGCTGATTTTTGTGCCCACAGTATTAGCTGAAGTCAGTGACAGCTGCAAGTGCTGAGAAACTCTGTATAGAGGGCCACTACATTTAGGGAAATAGACTCGAATGACACATAGGATGCAATGTTCATTGACACCTCTCCCACAAATGGTTTCTTAGAATGTACTATAAAGATTTGTAAATGCAGTGTAATTTCCTTCCGTACGCATACCTTCCATTAGTAGAAATAGGCAGGGAAATTAGGCCCAGGCTTTCAGCTGGTGTAAATCAGGACTCCATTGAGTAGGACAGAATTATGCAGGCTTCTTTCTAGTCCAGGATCTAGCTTTAAAGTTTTCAGGTGAGAGTTAAAATAACAGAAACTATGAGATAGAAAGATGGAGTAACTGACAGTGTCTGCTACACAAAGGAGAAAGCTCCCAAGCCAGAAGTAGTGAAATTGTGATGCGCCGCAGAAAGAATGCCTTGGTAAAAGAGCAGAATGAGCAGGGAGGGGAGAAGTTTGGGGAAAAAAAGCCTGTAACAGAGAAATATTGAACTGTATCCATATTTTTTGAACCTTTTACTTCACTAGGCCTAACTCTCAGCTTGATGGCATTTCCCTGTCTGCCTATAATGTCATAACTTAAAGGCCCCATTTGACTGTGTTTTGTTTTCTGTCGGATCCTAAACTCACTCAACGATGTAAAATGAACAAAACAAAATGCACAGCCTACAATGAGCTTTCTGTATTGTATTAGAAATATTACACAGTGCTGGTACACTGAATAGTAATATGTTCTTCTCATTTTCTTTCTTTCATGTTCTTTCAAGAAATATGGGGCAGAAAATAGGAAATGCAATGCACACACCATTATTCCAATGTTTCCAAATAACACAACTGTCTCCCCTCCAGTTTTCTAGGAAAATGAAATATGCTCGTTTCTATTGCAGAGATGATCAGAAGGACTCATAAAAGATCTTAATATTTTGTTGTCATGTTTGAAAAATGCGAACTGGTTGTCATTATTTTCTTTATGCCAGGGCGTGCTAATTGCAAATGCGTGTATCAATTATGCATGTTGTGCACAGTTGGGGAGCCGAAATAAATATTTTTGGATATCATTAACTGGGAATATCACTTTATCTTAGTGTCACCATCATTTTCCACATTGCAATGTTTCAGTTTACAACATATGGTAATAAGGTGGCTAATGGGAAAGCCCAGCTTGTGTAATAAGATACATATTTTCCTCTTTTTTTCCATCATGGTTCCAGCATTGATCTTATTGTTTATATTTCACCTTAGTTAAATGTTCTTCACCTCTAAATATATTAATGTACACAGCTGCGAAGTAGCACTTGATTCTACCTCATGTTTCACCTTTTCCAGTGACTCATCTCTGTGCAAAGGGAATGAAAAATGCTACCAACAGTTTGTGGGAAGCAGCAACTCTGCACCCACTTGAACGAGAGCCACAAGGACAGAAATACGCAGTAGTTCAGGCTTGTTGACAAGTGGCAAAGTTGATCTCTTTGAGTTGCTGAAAGAGGAACATCTACTGGGAAAGTTTGATGAGGATTTTAAATTGTGCTGGTCACTTAGCCAATGATCAAGTGAGCTGCAAGAAGGAGGATTGGACAGGTGCTGCTGCTTAGGTCACTGTTTATTCTGTTACCTTTGTGGTTTTGTGTGTATGTGGAAGTTACCCAGAACTTTGCAGAAGCACCCTCAGGCGTGGAATCTTTATTAGACGGAAAGCTTAATAAATAACTGTGCATTGTGCTGCCTTTCTATTAGTACTCAGGTTTGTACTTCTTGACCAGTGAATAGATGCTAGTTGCAGGAATCAGGAGTTCTTTGCAAACCAAGAGGAAAGGGCTGAGGGGAAAGTTTTCAAAGGCACAAAGTCAGCAGGTGCACAGCTCCCAGTAAAGTCCATGAGAGACGAGAGCCCTTCTCCCATTTGTGCTTTGCAAATCCTCCCTCCCAAGTTCACAGCTAATATTATTCACAATAAATAATTTTGCCAGTTCTACTGACATAACTCACGCTGAAGTCAATGGAGCCATACTGATTTATAGCAGATGAGGGTCTGCCCCCAAGGCATTTCACTGGATTTATTACATCAGTGTAGCCCCATAGCCTCTGGCACATGCAGGTGGGTGAATGGAAGAACTGCTGTCAGAATGCAGCTTTGAATCCTTTGAATTTTTTAATGTGTTTATTTAGCTTAGATCTTCTTGCCATATAAAAGAATGGGATTTGATTCCAATTTCTTCATAGGGTTTGACTTTTCGTTTTTTCCCCACAACACATTGTTTTAAAGTTGGTGTCATAAATGTATTGATTTTTTTTTCAGTTCCCTGTATCAAAGCACTTCTTTAATCAAAAGTAAATTATGTAAAGGCCATTAGGGTCAGCCCAGTCAGTGAAATGAAAACTGCAATGCATCATTTATTTGTAAATGTCAGTGAAATCCACAGATCAATATCTTTTCCAATGTGGATTATATTTATTATTTTGTTTAAATGCTAGGGTAGATAACTCCTATGTACAAGGCTGGGCTGGGACCGATCTGCAGGAATGATCAAAGGAATGCAGTTTACCTTATTTAACGCTTTGTAACCATCCAACCATGCTCATATTTTGCCAGTAGTATTAAAGGAATGTACATAAACTGGATATAACCCCTCTAGCACCTAGGCACAGCAGGCCCCAGTGCAAAATGAGTTGTTCCCAACATCCTGTCCTACCCAGCTGTGTCCACACTTAGACCTGGTGCAGTAGCTCTTGAGAGGGACAGCACAGGAGTGGGGATAAAAGAAGTTTTATGTCCTTTTTGCACTAACTGGATTCTCGGGTGCTCCAAGGACTTAAACAGATTCATGGATTTCAAGACCAGAAGGGACCACTGACTTCCTGTATCACACAGGCAAGGAACAGCCCTAGAGTGGAGCTTTTCAGAAAATCATCTCCTCTTGATTTAAAACTTGCCAGTGCTGGAGAATGCACCACAACCCTTGGTAAATTGTTCCAAAAATTGATTGCTCTCACTGTTAAATGTGTCCCTTATTTCCAGTCTGAATTTCCCTAGCTTGAGCTTCTGGCCATTAGATCGTGTTGGACCTTCCTCTGTTAGGTGAAAGAGCCCATTATCAAGTATTTCTTCTCATGAAAAGGCTGTGAACTAGTCACCACTAAACCTTTTATTGATTGAGCTAAACAGATACACAGCACAGCAGCCTTCCCCAGCCTGCTTCTGCTTTCAGCCTAAACTCCTGGTCCTTCTGAGTGCCAGGATCAGCTTAGCCCTGGCTCAAATCCTGTGCCACAGGTAGGCCTATGATGGGAGGTGGTATGGGGCTGCTTATGTTGTTCTGATGCTGTTCCTGCATTAAAGGAGTTTTTCCTCATCTGGTTGTGGCCCCTTCATGGCTACTATACATCACCTGCAATGTCCAAGGACTAGTCTAGGGACCAGGATTCGGTTCTAGGTTTCATTTTCCTTCCCAGCTTTCACTACTGACACAGCTTCCCCAGTGCTGGTGCAGGCCAGACAGCTTTTATCTGTTAAGCCACCTAGCACTGCAGAGCTCTAGAGAACATAGTGTCATGAATGCCAACAGTCAGTTGCCTACACAAACACTGGCAAAGTCGCAGCCTCGAGAGCAATGAGTGAAATGTTCCTTCAGTGCGTTCTCCAGGCCTTTGTGCTGTCTGTTTTTAAATACCCTCAAAAGACAGGGATCAGCCTAATTCGCAACGTTTATTACAAATACAATCCCTTAAACAAATGCAAAAGCTGCCTCCTGCAGTGAAGAAAGTGAAGCAAACAAAATTCTTTGCTCAGCCACTACTTAAAAGTTTAAACCAATTAATGTGATTTATGTAGGAACGCAAGTGTAAGTAGGATTAGCTCAGGAGCTGTCTCTCTGCATAGTGGCACAGCCTTATGCAAAAAGACTGCAACAGTGTTGAAATTCAAGAGCACTGATATTCTGGTAAAATTATGTCCCCATTCTTTGGATGCAGGGCATGGAGCTTAGTGGTTAGAGTTGGGGGGATGAGGGGGAGCTATGACTCAGGTAGCCGGGGCTCTATTCATGAAAATGGAATTGATTTCCAGGAGATGGATTTGCAGAGGCACAAATAGCAATTTGGCACCTAATCTGCCTTGGAAGTTAGTGCCTCTAGAAATTGTGGATTGTACAGTTTGCACACAGTGGGAGTTATCTGAAAGGGTTGACTGACTTCAGACACTTCAGTTTTTGGTGACTCAGTATGAATCCCCTTAGCTCCCACCGGTCACAGTGGAGTTTCCCCAGAGATGAGTTTGACCTAGTAGGCAGAACATAAGTTCGAAAACATAACTCCATAGGGTGAATGCTTCCTGCCTGCTCCTCAGATGGGGAGAGACACAGGTGACCCAGTACTTTTGGCACCAGCCAGTAGGAACAGTTCTCAATCTTGAAATGTCATTTGTTAGGCTGAAGTTAGAAGCTACTAGGGATTGAAGACAGGAAAAAAAACTGGAAAGTGGAAAAATTTCAGAGCTGATGCTGATCTTAGTCTCCTCATCATTGTCACTAACAACAGGGGTGCGTTTGCCCTGGATTTATACCAGTATGAGAGAGGAGAATTGTTCCCTTTGTTTTTGTGGATAATCCTAGAATAGAGACACTCTGTGCTGTATCTGCCCTTGACTTTTCTCTGTCTTTGCCCTCTACCCACACAACATTTTCTTTCTATGCTAACACTTCAGAGAAGCATTTTTCAGGGCTACAATTAAAAAAGTGGTTAGTCCTATGCCACCTAGTGCACAAACTCAACAAGTGCTGCAAGATCATCTTTCAGCATGATACTGCTGCAGAATTAAACAAGAGAAGAGGCTGATACCCTTGAAGGACATCACAAAACATAGTGTAGCAAAGAAAAAAGAAGTGACTGTAGCAATTTGCCTCTTACGGAGCAATTTATTATTATCAAGAAAGACTATGTCATGCTAAAGACAGCCATCTGCTTCCTGGGGAAAACAGGTGATGTCCTCTCAGCAAAAGTACAAAAATGGAGAAGAAACTTTGTCATGTAATGAGTATGGGGCAGTTAGGAAGTGTGCCCCAATCCCTCATTAAAGGGCATGTTGTGCCCTTGGTTACACCTGCCATGACTCTGTTGGTTGTGATTCTCAGCTACACAAAAATTCTTTAATTTACACTGTTCTGGAAACCAAAAGGGCAAGGAAACAGGCCACTTGAGAATATCCCTGGCTCAGAAAGTCTTCTGGCTGAGGTGAGAGTGGCAGAGAGCTCTGCATCAGCATGGATCCCTGTTATTGGCATGGGGAATGGACTGGAGTTAGGTGTGGAAGTGTGGCCAGAGTACACTCTTCTCAGGTAAAAAATTATTAAATGATCCTATTCAGAGTCCTGAAATATAACCTGTCTTTTCTCACTCTGTGAGCACAGGGCAAGGAACCACTAATCAGGTTCATGCGCTTGCCTCAATTGAGCTAAACCAACAAGCAATTTCTCCTGCTCCATCAAGGAAGATAGAAGCGTGAGCACACATTGTACCCACCTTACATTTCAGTATTGATTGAAAAACGTGTGTGCAATTTCAGTGCAGACCGTGGGCTCCTAGAAAATTGCCAGCATCACCCGACCTCAGGGCTGCAAATTCTGGACACTTTTAACTTAGCTGAGTGGAAACAGACTATTGCAATATTAAGTGTAGTTAAATAGCTTCTGAGAACAGACACCACCCAGTGGAGAAAAGTATTTTCATCTTGTGAATCTGAGGTGCTTGTTGGAGCTAGAGAGTAAGGTTCATGTGACCCGAGAGTCTAGTCATGCTATATGATGATATATAATATTTTAGATCAGTGTCACTGTAACCCTTTGGTTGCTGAATGCATACCAATTTTCAAACACTTCCTAAGATTCCTAGCTCGCAGATAGTAAAGAACTAGTACCTTAAGGGGTAAAGCTGTAGAAAGTGCCCCTGTTCAGCAAGTGCATATGCCGCTTGAGTTGGGCATGGGACAAGGTTTGATAGTGATTGAGCAAGTTTCTGTTTGTATCTGAAGTAACTGTTTGTCTCTCTCTGGACTTATATGGGCCTATAAGCATCACCAAATTATTTGAACACTATACAGGGAAATGCAGGATATAGCAGACACAGTTTCAGCATGGATTTCTTGTTTAAATATTCAAAAGAACTTTTATGGAGGAAAGGATTACAATTTAGAGATTTTACTGTTGCTCAGTGGAAAAAATGTTTATAAAAATAATTACGTTTCAGTCTATTGCACTTAGCTGATTGTTCAGGAGTATATTGTATTCAATACAGCTGCCCTGAAATACACATTCCTGCTGATCTATTTGGGTCTATTCACTGTGGACTTCTTTACATTTCAGCTGGTGTATAAATTTTATGTAAACAAAGGACACCACAGTTGTAGGAAGGCAGTAAACTAGGAACACATGACAAATTTACAAAAGTTTGTCTGCAGGGTGACCAGACTTCTGAGTTTTATAGGGACAGTTCTGATATTCGGTGCTTTGTCTAATATAGGCACCCCTCCTCCTCCTCTTATCCTGGTTTTTCACGCTTGCCATCTGGCCACCCTATTTGTGTGAATATTTTCCCCCCATTTCTTCTCAAAGTGGGACTTGTGACCTTCATCTGAACTTCTCCTCGAGTTTCAGGCTTGAATAAATCCTTCTCTTCCTAGCAAGATTCAGGTGATGCTTCCACATTTCAGCAAAACAAACAAGGAGTCCTGTGGCACTTAAAGACTAACAAATTTATTTCATGAGCTTTCGTGGGAAGTTTTGTCCTTTAAAAATCTGATCTCCAAAAGTATTCACAGAGGTAGATAGGCAAGTTACCATATGAAGACCACAGGTTAATGCAGACCACTCCAGTGATTCAATAGAAGCTGCCAGTTATCTGACAAAAGAAGAGAGGAAGAATACTCCCTGGGGGATGAAATAACAAGACTGCACTGTACTTTGGCAGATAGGAGGGACCTTCTGTGTAGCCAAAGGGATGACGATTCTGTCCTTTGGCGACGTGAATATTTCTGCTGCAGAAGAGGGGCCATGAATGTTTAAATTAAAAACATAAACGTGGGATGGGGCAGAACAGAAAGCTCCAGCCAGGTCTCCTGTGGGATTCATTAGTCAGACAGTCAAGTATTTGGTAATTATGGGTGTCAGTTAACAAAGACAGACACAGAATGGCTGATCTAATTAGAATATGAAAATGGTGTGAATTGGGGCAGACATTAGCAGAAGAGAGATTTGATGAGGAACAGGAATGAAGAAATGTGCTGTGGGTAGGGATGATGGATGGCTCTGCAGCTAGTTATACAATATGAAATGTTAACCTCTGTTTTACCATGTTGCAGAGCAGCCTATGCTGACAGTGACAGAGGTATTGAGACCTATGAGCTGTTTTGGTGGCCTATGCAGTATCACTACAGGGTCTGTCTGTTCTGATCCTTTTGGACATGTGTTAATATCACAAGATGATCACATTCTGGCTGAAGAAACTGACTCCCCTCTTGGCAGCTTTTGCAAGAGATCAAGGGTTGAATGAGTTTAGCCCCACGATGACCAGCTCTGGAGGGGTAGCCATGTCAGTCTATTTCAGCAAAACAAACAAGAAGTCTTCTGGCACTTTTAAAGACTGACAAATTTATTTAGTGCATTATTTGTTTAGCCGCATGATCGAATCCCTCCAGATCACCTGTGAGTCTCACAAATGGCAAAGATTACACTGTTGCTGGTTGTGATACAACTTTTCTGTGCGATAAAAGTAGGAAGCCCTTACTTTCTGAGTCTGCCAATTCAGCATTTTTTCACTGACACTAACAGTGTGAATAAACAGTAAAGAAAATACGAGAATGGGTGAAATTCATTTAGCCTAGCTGGTCTATTGGTGAGGGGGTTGGACCAGGAGTCAGGCTCCCCCCATTCTGTTCCTAGCTCTCTTGCTGACCTTGACATACAATCTCAGGCAGGTTGCATTATCTCTTTCTGTGACTTGGTTTCCCTTGCTGTAAAGTGGAGATAATGATCCTGATTCATATTTCTAAAGCATTTGGGGGCGGAGGCTATGGGTGAATATGGCTAGATTGCAGTTATATGGTTGTTTATTATAAGAGTGACCTGAACATCACCTGAAAATTTCACTTTGAAAACTCAAAATTCATATTTCATTTTGACAATTGTGTTCTCAAGCCATTTGGGAGGACCTGTTAATGGATCCTAGTGTGTAGAGAAGCGTTATGAGAGGGGCATAGAAATATTCTATTGAAAAGGTGATTGTAGCCTAATGCCTACGGCTAGAGGTTTTCAAAAGGGCTCAGCAGCCACAGTTGTGGCCAGATTTTCAAAAGAGTTTCATTCTCGTTTGGCCACCTAAATAAGATTTTCAAAAAGGTTTGGCACATTATGTCTAATGGTGCATTCAGAGTAGAACACTAACTTTTTTCCCCTAATTTTTTGGATTTTTTTTTTTTTAATTTTCCCCAATAGGGTACATTTTCAATTGAAATTTTGCTGGTAAAATTTTTCTTTGAGAATCATCTTAGTTTTATTTTCATCAAAATTTTTGTTGGAAACTCCCCCACCCTCCAATTTCTGGGTAATGCTAGTTCTGTGCTTTCTCAAAACTCAGGCCCCACGTTTCACAGTGGAAGCCTCTGGGTGCTGGGCACTTGATGAAAATCTTAACTAAAAAGGGCAGAAGAAAAGGAGAAGGATAGTTAAGAAACAAAAGCTGTGATTTCACTCAAGATAAAATCTCAAATAGCTCCTATGAAAATAAAATTTTAAAAAATAGGTTTGAGAACAGTTTGGATTGGAAGAATATTTCAAGTATGACTAGCTGTTAAAAATGAGCTAATTCAGAAGAGGCATATTTAAATAAATATAATGTGAAGATATAATGGCACAATATAATAGTTTAGAATGGGAAAATCTAACGACTCCAAGTGCATTTTACAGGGCAATTAATATACATGGAAAGGCCGCTATTCCATTCAGCTGATGGAAAGAAAAAAAAATACATCTTTTTAAAAAATGGCTTCAAGGAAAAGGGGATGGTTGTGACAAAAATAGGATTTGATTTTCTTTTCAAAAGGCTCACTGCTTACAAACATAATAAAAGGAAAAATAAGCATGTCGGGTTCTATAATGTAGCTTGTAAAATTCAGAATGATTAGTTTCTAAAGAGGGCAATTAGGCTGCTTTTGCATACGCACGAGACGTTTGTGGAATAGGGTTTTTTTCTCATTCCCTTTTCTTCCTCCCCTCAACCACAGCCTAAAAATATATCTTCTTCCTATTAAACTTCATGCATCATCCCATTCAATTCAAGAAGGGGACTATTGCCACTGATTAGTGCATGCAAATGCCTGGACTGGCAAGATATTATCAAGTTTTATTGACACCAACAGAGGATAACAGACAAAGGAATATTAACTGGTTTCAGTTCAAATCAGAATAAGAATTCTGAGGCCATAAAATGAGGATATGTCTGCCCTCATAGCAGAATTGTGAGATATACATGTGTGCATTTGTATATATATGCCTTGTTTTCTTTTCATTGTCTGTCAAGCAAAATATTAAGGCTTTAAACAGAGCAAATAGCACCCCAGTTTTAGGAATATTAACCTGTGTACTGGGTATGTTCCTTTATACATACTTTCGAAGAGCATGCTTGACTCAATTTATGTGAATTGCTTTTTGCTACCGTGTACCTGCAAGACCCCACTCCCCTGAGATGGTGTAGCTCTGACAGAGCAGCCACAAGCTGTAGATCTTGTCATTTGTGTTGTTGATATTGCAACCACATAAATAAATTCAAAGATGGAGAGAAGTGGGAACGAAGATGCCTGAGTTCTGCAGAAAAACTGAGGAACACATCAACAAGAAATGCATCAAGTGAGGCCATGTCCCATTTATTGACTCAGTGCACTCTTGACAGGATACTGGATACCCCAGTAATAAAAAGAGGTGGGAGAAATGGCAAAAACGTATCTGACATCCACCAAAATTAACCACAAATTTTGAACCCCTCGTACACTGAACGCACTTCATTCCACTTCTTCTCATCACAACTATTGTAATGATCCACTTTGGGTTAGGAATGAAAAGGCTACCAGTTCAAACCTAACCTCTTTCTTTGACTGTGTTTATCACAAGTTATTAGTCTTGATACCGTAATTACTGCATGAAGGTCTTTGGCCAGTGTAGTGAAGAAGGTTGAACTAGATGATCATAGAGGTCCCTTCTGTCCTTGGAGACTAGGAAACTCATGCAGATGCTTCTTTCCGCAGAAGTGAGTGAGTCAGTACTGCTGTCAAAAAAGTACCAGCCTTGAACTCTAGCTGTGTTTTCTTTTTAATTCATAAGTAAATATTACATATGCTAACAGATGGTTCATTAGCCAGTTGTTATGGCGATCAGCATTTCAGTCAACTATAATCTCTTCTCATAGCTTTAAATGTGTCACTGATACGAATATTCAAATGCCCAAAGAAAAGATAGATTCACTGTAGCATAGCACTACAACGAAAAGCATCTTAGCAGCTTGATCGAGATGGATGAAGGAAGAGGAAGGAAGGCATTGGAACTGGGAAGGGAAATAACACTTTTAGATCTTGTCTCTTAATGGTAAAGTAGTCAGAGGGAGCCAAGCCTAACTAACTGATGCGAGGAAAGAGAGAGAGAGAAATGTGCATCATCGTATGTCCTTTCCTATTGGCAGAGCCCATATACGTCTCCAGAAAGGGGTCTCAAAAGGACAACATTCACTGAAATGAAAATATTTGCTGGACATGGGTCTGGCTGATCATTCAGCAAAGAGTGAGTTAAGTGGTAAGAGTTGTCAGTCAGCTTCTCCATGAGTGTGAGGAGTGGAAGGGCACAACTGGAGCATTTCAGACATGAAGTTTCATTGCACACACTTTGGTGAGCACTCAGTCTCACAACTAGTACGACTGAGAACCTGGAAGTCACGGCTGCCGAGTTCGACTTTTTGGGGGTGTTCATTCCCAGCAGTGAATTGCGTGAATCACAGTGAGGAGCAGAGCAACAGCCTTAATACATTTACGGAAAACATGCTTTCCTTGCCCCCTTATGGACAGCGTTTCAAAAGTGATTAATACCCCACATGAACTCGACATGCCAAGCTGAGCTCTTCCGGAAACTTGGCTCCATTTGTGGGTGCTGTGTCCTCCTGACAATTCTGCCTCTGTGATTATACCAGTGTCTGCTAGGATGGTGAAATGACTGGAGACTGCTCACTGGGGTTAGTTCAGGCAGCACCATCGAGTCTTTTAATTAGAAGCTCTGGGTGGGTGGGCCCCATTCCAAGGTATTGTGAGTCGAAAGGCCTAAAGGGGTAGCCATGTCAGTCTAGTTCAGTAAAATAAACAAACAAGGAGTCCTGTGACACTTAAAGACTGACAAATTTATTTCTTGCATGGGCTTTCGTGGGAGAAAATCCCACTTTGTCAGATGCTTTGAAGATGGGGGAACTTCCAGAATGGGAGGAAATAAATGCAGGGAAGTGTAAGTCATGGGAACGGGTCACACTGTAACAGCAAATCTAAACATTTGTAAAGATTCAAACACTGCTCTTCTAAGGGATGTAATTTATATGCAAAGGGAGCCTGAGAAGAGAGGTCTTTAGCAAGAAAGCAGCTAATGGGAGAGAATAAGAGGGTGTCTTGAACTTCTATTTGCACTCCTGACCCCTAGGCATCTAACATGCAACCTTACAGACCTTCTTTGGCTGTGTAAAGATGAGAACTTGGATCAGTTCCAGCTCTTCAGCCTTCCCCAGTCCTGTATCAGTTCTGAGTAAAGAAACCTCTACTATTTCACCTGGCTTACTCTTCCTTATGCATCATCAGTTTGCAACTGGAAAAATGTTTACCTGATGGTGTGTGCAGGCAGGTGGAATACTTCAGATGGGAAAGCAATCAAGCTGGCAAGGCTTTTTCCTCAATGGACCTTGTCCATAACTCCTAGATGTCAGGCTCTAGACCCAGACATTTCCAAAAGCATCCTTCTGCTGCAGGTCACAAGCAAATATTTTACAACCCTCCCAGTCCACACCTGTGCCAGTGAACCCAGTACAGCTGCTCCTTTGTCCTCTGACAATCAGGTACCGGCCCTGTCTGTCCTAGTATAGTGCCAGCTAAATGGATTTTGAATAGATCCTGCTTTCCCCTGCAGCCTGGCAATGCCTTGCATGAGATCAAAACAAGCAAGGAGGCTGGGGCACTTTCAGAGACCAGCAAATTTATTTGTCTCATGAGTTTTCATGGGAGCAAATCCCACTTGAATCTTCAAGTGTCTGACGAAGTAGGATTTTTCTTTCATGAAAACTCATGTAATAAATAAATTTGTTGGTCTTTAAAAGTGCCACCAGAGTCCTTGTTTGTTTTGCTGAACTAGACCGACATGGCTGCCCCTTTGGAACTTGCAGGAGATGTGAGTCTCAATTTGAAGAGCCCTTTGGCTTATCAGGCCCGGTGATTCTCCTGTTCTAATCTGTGCTGCCTTTGGAGTCATTTAGGAGAGCCAGAAATAACTCTCACAGACAATCAAATCAGATTATTTTAATGAGGGCTCAAAAATGAAAAACAAATGGCTCCAAATGAGCCCCTCTAATGTTTCTACATATGTCTATGAGGAGCTGTGCTACGCTTGAATCAGCAAATCTGCAGCAAGAAGGCTGCTGTCAAAATTTCAGTTTTCTTGTGTCAAACACCCACCCCCATTATTTCCCCACAGTAGATAAACTGAACATCCTGAGTGAAGCCAAATGTTATCAGCAACTCCATTTTCTGCTTGTAATTGTCTTTTATCTGTTGGAGTGGGCAGTGTCCAGCTTGCATCTGTTCTTGATTCAGTCTGTGTAAACGTCAGATGGGAAAAGTGTCTTTTTTTCCCATCTGTGCTGGAAAAAGAAATGAAACTAATGACATTTCAAAGTCTCATCCTTTCACCCAGGTTGTATCCATCTTTTTGATGGCCCCTATTTATACATTAGTTTTCCTGCCCCTGAAATTTTGTAAATGACACAAAGTACTCATCTAGATGGTCAGAGCTGGATGCGCATCTGAAGAGAACTGCAAGATGTCATTGCACTAGCAGAGATGTGTCCACAGTGAAAGTAAAGGAATTCGCTAATAAGTCCAGCCGGCAAGATGACAAGCTTTCTGATAAGTTGGGCGTATGTATGGCCAGGCAGCAAATTTTAAACTGTCAATTGAAAAGCAAAGGGAAGAAAATCAGCCATTTTGGTGCTGATGAAAGGTGCTGGGTTGACAAACTGTGAGACTGGAGTCTTCTGTTTGAGCACGCTCTCCCAACTCCACACTGTCAACTAGCCTGAGTCCTGACCTGTGGCAGAACAGAGGGAAGGTAAATCTCAATGGCCCATTCAAATCATGGCCTCTTTCCTGAGATTTGAACAAGGATGTCAACTGTGAAATCACCATCATAACTACTAAAGCTTTCATTTGCTCCCTACGTATGGCAGCTTCTAGCAGGGATGGCAACATGCAGTTTAGAGGGGTACATGTGGAGATGGATCTAAATTCATGAGAGTCCTTGATGGTGCTCAGGAGGTGACTAAAAGCGTCTGTGGTTTCTGCACTGAAAATGCAGCCTATCATTTATGCAAACCTTTTCACCTTCATGGGAAAGGATAGGGAGCTTAATTTCTGTATCACTGACTCACAATTGAGAACCAAGCTCCTCTCTTTCTTCATTCAGAGGGTTAGCAAGAGCAAAGTCATCCCCACAGAAGCTTCGTGCCAAGCCTCCCAAAACAACTGGAAGCCAGTCTGATGAGGAACATGAATGAGGAAAATCGTGAGTGTACCAGGTACCTGATGTACTTAAACAGGAGCAGCTGACGTTGTCGTGGGTAACCCCATGAGACAGGAAACAGGGAGTTTTGTTTAGGAGACCTGTATCCTTAATTCTCTTCCTGTGGGCAAGAAAAACACTTTACTGAACTCTGAGCACTCCACTTCAGTTCACCTCATGTGCCCTGGCACAGAAACAAACATTCAAATCTACTGTTGGGAAAACAAACCCTGATCACACATTGCATGAAACTGTCTCCAAATATGATGGGAGCAAAGGTCATGTTCTTGTTTTAAAAAGAACATACCACCAAGACCATTTAGGGGAAAATAAAGCCAAATAAACCATATTCAGCCAAAATAAATCAGAGATCGTAACCGCTTCCCCAAGTGCACAGTACGGTCTGGCATTCCAAACAGAGGCAGACATTCAGCGTTTAGGGTCCACAGTTAATATGGCATGGTGGCAGATCCTTTGGACCCTATACTAGGATGAAGTAGGCTTTAACCAGTATTTAGAGGTACAAGGGTATGGTGTTTGAGTCACTCTGAGGTTAGATGAAATGTGGAAGATCAGTGCCAGTCAAGGAATATAGCATAGGCTGGAGTTTTTCTCTAAGGCGCAGGGGATTAAGGACAGAGATTCTGCAGGACTTAAGGAGGAAAAAAGACAGGAACAGCAGAAAGTTTAGGCTAATGTTATTTTATTTATCAGTAAAAGAGAACTCCAGCAAGACAGCAAATTTGGACTAGATCCATTGTGCATGTTTTGTTAAGAATGGGGTGAGAACATCATTTGCTAAGAAACAGGAGCATTGGATTTATTACTATGCAGTAGTTAGACCATTGAGCCACCTACTCTGGCTTTCTCTCCCTGGCAGTGACTCATACCTGATGCCTTTGATGAAATCAAAATAACTACAAAACCCTCTCCCACCGTTGTGTTGGCCTTGAAAATAAATACAATCTTCCCCCCCATACATTGTAAACATACAATCTCCCATGTATGCAGTCAGTGTTACTTTATCATGAGCCCATGATATTTGGTGTTTTCCATAAAGCCCCATTTCGTAGAGTCCAGTGATTTTTTTTGTTTTAGGTACCTTTGTAGTGCTTAGAGTATAAAGAAAAAAACGAGCTTCAAAAAGAAAACCAAGAGCACCAAAAAAAAAAAGTAAGTCAAACTAAAAGAACCTTCAAAAGCTTCATTAAAAACCAAAACACTCGTGCTTTTAATCTCACGATTTTTGAATAATGAGGGTTGGCAATACTGCAGTCGTCTTCCCAGCACAGAATTCAATCTTTGCTGCACTTCCCAGCGTACTCTGAGCCATGGCCAAAGATTCCCGCCACCCCTTCATTTCAGCCGTAAGTTGTTCTTTGCATCAGTTTACACACACAGCCTTGGAGCCCTGTCTAGACTGGCCCTAGAATATCATGAACGTGTGTTTGAACACCAAAAGTGTGTTAGTTCAGTCTTGCACTTTAATTCAACTGAGTGTGTTTAGGGCCAATGGGCATGAATTTTATTTTCCTGAAGGCTGCAGAGAGGAGGAAAAAGTCTTTTCCTCAGCATTACCTTTTCTCTGTTGATACTCAACACATCATCTGTGCAATGCTCCCTGTTACTACTGCTTGAGCAGTCAGAATTTCTGAGAACACACCCTAATATGGGTCACCTAACTAGTGTCATATTGCACTTCTGACAGGCATCCAGTAGACGAGCCTAGACTTGCTTAGAAATTTTTCCTGTTGTGAATTTTCTAGAGAAAAAATAATGCAGGCTTCCTGTTGGAAACTTTTTTTTTTTAAGTTTAAGCTAGAGTAAAATTGTATCTTAAACTCTGAAAGGGCAAAATCAAAAGGAAATGTGGCAAAAGTGTTGAAATAATGTTTTGATTGACTCAAACATGTATCTGGATTGTCAGTTGGTCAAAAATATTAAGTGGGGGGGAGATTTTCACTTTTTGTTTCAATTTGGAATAGGAAAAAGTTTGAAATCCTGAAAATGTTCATGGAGTGTCCCAGCTCTTGCCCGATCCTTTGCTGTCTTTTGATACATGGCCCTGAATCCTATCTGTAATGTCTTTAGAAGAAGGCAAGAAAATAAACACAGCCATAGTGTCTCAAATTCCACCATGCTTGGTGGAAGTTATTCCAGTAGACATACACAGTGAAAGTATTTGGCCCTAGGTAATAGGCAGCATGGCACTTTGTCCTATAGGAGACGAAAATTCTTTTCTGACTTCCTTGGCAATCGGTACATGCCCTGAAGCATGAGGTTTGATTGCCTTTATTTTATCATGCATAGCTATTAATATTATTCATGATCATAAAATTATCCAGACCACCTTAAAAATCCAGTCACACTGTTGGATTCAGCACTTACTTACACAGCTGGCATCTTGCAAAGCCTGCATGCAAGGGGTTGTGAAAGTCTTAAGACATCAAATACCCGTTTTCAAGGATGCAAGAATGTCAGTATTACTTGTCGCACATGGGGAAAAATTGCCTTTTAATGGTCAATAGTAATAACCAGTCTCTTTAAATTTTCATGAATATGATATATACAATCTATGGTCTATGAATTATGCACATGCCTTGAATGGTTAGGAGACAAAATATGGCCCCTGTTCCACATTCAGTCTACCGTCAGATTCACCTTCACTCAGTCACTTCTTCTGTTGCCCCTGCACCAAACTGTTCACTTATCACTGTGGTGCATTTATCTGTATACCTAGGACTCTGTGTCTGGAAGTCCAATTTGCTAAGGACTGTGCTGTCTGCCATGACTCTCAGTCATTTTGTCTTCAGTTCTGTGCAAACCTTCAAAGGGGAAACACATGTATTGTGCTCCTTCACGGAGACTTCAGGGGGCTGTTCTTTCTTATTTTGCTATTTTCCAAATCTGTTGTTAAAAAAAAAAGTCAGGCCAAAAAAAAAAAAAAAAAAGAAAAGGATCTGTTTGATATCTGGATAGGAGAAGCATAATTGTCCTGTGGCACCTTAAAGACTAGCAAATTTCTTTGGGCATAAGCTTTCATGGGCTCCAACGCACTTCAGTGGATGCAACAAAGAAATTTGTTAGTCTTTAAGATGCCTCAGAACGCTTGTTTTTGCTGTACACAGACTAACCCAGCTACCCCTCTGGAACTTGTCATAATGTGTTGGAAAAGTGAGCCCTTGGGTCTGAATGTGTGGTTAGAGCACAGAACTGGGAGTACATGTGGGTGAAATTTGTTTGGCAAATTCACAGTTCACTGAAAAATGCAGTTTTGGGTAGACCCAAACTATTTGCCTGTTTGGGTGGAGTTCAGCGAAATAGTTTTGACAATGAAAAATGAGGAAAATAATCTAAATGTTTCACTTTGACATTTTCTAAACAAACCTTTTGGTCATGTAGCACTGCTTAATTCAATCTGAACTGTTTATCAAGTGTTTGTTACATCAGCAAAGCCTAAGACTGAATGTTTTTCCTCATGTTTTGGTTTAACCACTGAACCAAAACCAAACAAACAAATAAACAAAAGAAAAAAAAACCTTCAATCCTGCTCCAGTTTAGAGTTGAATGAATAACTGAAGTCCTGGGTTCCGGCTCTGAAAATTTGCTCTATGACCCAGGACAAATGATTGCCTCTCTCTGGGGGTCACTTTGCCCATTTGTCAAACCAGTAAATTGGTGAAATGATACTTACTGATCCTTCCTTTAAGGAAAGTGCTTTAAGATCTGTGGAAGTGACCAGATGCAACTTTTTGTTAGCTTTTAAGGTTTCAAAATGCTGTGATAAATGTCTCCTTCCACCATTTATGCCCTTCCACTTGCAGTTTTCTTCTGGAACCAGAAATGGTAGCATAAGAATACACAGGCATTTGTTTTCATTGTGTTTCTGGACCATGAAAGTTATAAAATTCTTCAGTGCATACCTATTCCTGTCTGATTTGCAGCCCAGTTTTAGAGACTGCAGGGAGGTTGTGATAAGCTTCAGTAGAGCATCCAGAACTGTAGATTTCTTTCCATTGCCAACCCAAACACCAACTGCTTTGAAGTTTGCCCAGTGCTGCTGGGGATGAGATGAGCTGGAGTGAGTTCAGAGCCACAGGGAAGCAGTTTGAATCAAAAGCCAGGACAGTTTGTACTAAAAAAATATAATCAGAAAAACCATTGCTATCACCTATAACTGCATGTACTATCTCCTCTTCTTAAATGACAGTTCATGCTTGTTTTACAAATAAATCCGATGGAGTTTAATAGGGGTACACCAATGAAAATTACTCTGTGCATTCTATAGAATTTAATGGAGAATAAATCCATATGTTGGTTTAAAAAATGTATAGAAAGGATATCATCCTCTCCTGTTCTGAAGGATTTGCTTCGGGGGCATTTTTTTGTGTGCAATTTGCCACAAATCTCTGTTGCTCACCTCTCCTAATCTACATATGGAAAGGTCTCTGAGAGAAGAAGCCAGGGAGTTGTGAAGTCCTGGCAGCCCCATAGCTTTGTTCTGTTAAAAGCAAGATACTTCGATACTTAGAAATACCTTATTCATAAAGCAGCAAACCCTTGAACTATCATTTTATCTCTATGCCACATCATAATCCACTCCCAACTCCCAGGGGTTCTGCCAAACGTATTTGATATTTTCGTCTGTCCCTTTCTTGTAAAGACCTTTTCATTATCAAATAGCAGTTGGGGAGCTGATATCTAATGAGAAAGTTGGCAGAAGTCCCAGAGAGATCAGAGAGACGGGGATTTAGCAAAGCTAAGCTACCATTCAAAAAAATGTAAGCAATTAAAATTAATTAAAAATCATTAAGCAAACCTTCACTCCTGCAATTTCAAGGTGCGACCTAAGTCACTTCAGCACATACAGCATGTTCATGCCAACAAGTCTGCATGAAATATTGCTGTGACTGCCAGTGTTGTCTTCAGGAGTGGCATCACTGGATTGATGTTAGTATTACAATGGGATGAAGTTTGACTCGTCTTTACCATGTGTGTACCATTATGTGTAGATTTTTATAGCACTTTCCCTTAACTATGGGCGGAAGGAATAGAGCCCCTTCCACTGGGATGGGAGTGGTGGAGTTGACTGCGCATTAGTTGCAGGAGATCAGCGTCCGCTTCCCAGTTCTGCCATAGACCTCTTCTGTGACTATGGGTGAATCACTTCATTCTTCTGTTCCCCATCTATAAAATAAGCAATGCTTTCTTTTTCCCTGCTCTTTGCTTGTTTAGAACGTAAGCTCTTTGAGGCATGACATGTCTTGTATGGAAAATTTGCCGGCATCAGTTTGAACTTCCTGGTTCTATTGAGGGGTCTGCGAAGACCTGCTGACACAAAGAAGGAAGTCCACTCCCTCAAGTGGAGTAGTGCTGGGTGAAAGGGAGAGCATTTCCCTTTGACTTCAGTGCAGAGGCGGAGCCACCGAGGTAAGTCGGCATTAAGAAGTTGAAGGAAGATACGCAAGTCATTTTAAGTAACTTGTGTATCTCTCTTCAACTAGACCAGAGCTTACTGTGTGTACATAGGGGGACCTAGCATAATAGATCCCTGAACTTAGCTGGTGACTCTCTAAATTGATGGGTGCACTCAGTGCTGGAAGTTTGTGAATGCTTGAGCGGTTCTGACACAGTGAAGGGAGCAGTCGGTAGTGTACATCTTGTGCCACAAACTGATTTATTACAGCTAGGGCTCATTCAGCATTCTCTGCCTTAACCTGCTATCAGTGGAAAATTGGGTTTGCAGTTATATAAATAGTTTCAGATATTGCTTTCTTGGAAAAGTTTTAGTTTCTTGTTGGAAGATAGTTCTCTATCACTTAGACTTGCTGAAAACTGGGGTGGGATCATTGTGCAGACTTTCTAATGAAAAGTCAAAAATACAACTGGAAGATTTTGATAAATGTAGATCTTATTTTTACTGAATTTTCCCACAGGGAATAACCATTTTTTTTGACCAGTTCTAATTATAATCATCCCTCCTCAGTGCCGCTGATAAGGATCCAAACTTGACTTATTCATGCACTGTTCTGAGACAAGGAGAGTTCAAGGCAGATGGCACTGAGAAAGTTGCCCTAAGAATTTCTTTCTTAGAGGACAACTTCAGTAACTGAAGAAGGCACACAACAACTCCTGCATAATTCAAAGAGTTTTGTAGCAGCATTCTTTAGTAGGAGCTAACAAGTACTGGGAGACAAAGTGGCAGATTTAACAAGCTGGTGCCACTTGAAGGATGTACACAAGAAGTAGCATGAAGAGGAATTATTTAGATATTATACAGGAAGGAGAGAGTTCTGAAGTGTAATTCTAAACAATACAGCATTATGAAACAGAATAACTGGGATTAATGCAATGCAAATCTGAGAATATTTAGGTGAATGCCAAGGATGATTTAAAACAAATGAGAGTCCTGTGGCACCTTAAAGACTATATCAGATTTCTTCAGGCATAAGCTTTTATGGGCTGCAACCCACATCTGAGAAAGTGGGTCGCAGCCCATGAAACCTTATATCCAAAGAAATGTGTTAGTCTTTAAGGTGCCACAGGACTCTCATTGTTCTTACTGTATGCAGACTAACACAGCTACCCATCCATCTAGAGCTTGTCAAGGATGATTAGTTGGGGTTCGTCCTGCTTTGAGTAGGGGATTGGACTAGATGACCTCCTGAGGTCCCTTCCACACCTATCTATGATTGAACTTCTTCTACTGAAAACTTGGGAGACCAATTTGTTCCTCCCTTCTCCCACCCAGGAAAAGTAATTGGATCCTCATGACTTACAACATGATGAGTTCCTGCCCCCTTAGCACCATTCCAGCTGCATAGGTGAGGTGGTGAGCTGATGAAGTAGGAAATTTCCAGGAAGCATAGCCAATTTTACACCAAAGGTTTCCTCCTGCCTCCGAGGTATAGGGGGCATTGCTGGTGGCCTTGTGTGTTGGCAAGGGGCAGAGGCAAAGGGTAGCACCCCATGGCTGCTGAAGCCCATGTAACTAAGAGCTGTCTTTTGCTTTCAAAATTGAGCCCCATTGATCAGGCTGATCATCAGCACAGAATCTCTTTCCCCACAGTCACCCAGTGCCCTATATCAAGAGCTACTCAGCTAGATGACGGGAGCTGGTCTACAGATATTTAGACTTGGATGAGACAAAGTAGTTGGTTGTACAGAACAATTCGGTATTGGGAAGGGGCTGGAAAAGATGGCCTAATAGTGTCTTTCCAGCTACAAAATCTTCTCGTGGGGAGATAGGAAGTTAGATTCTTGAGAAACTGAGAGCTTGCCTATCTGGGAGGTTGTCACTTAAATCAGTCTTCCCTCTGGATGGACACTTACTTTGATTTTAGAGCAGTTTACCTTACTCCTAGTTGTCCTAAACTGAACCAAAATAAGTTCACAGTGAATGAAAATAAGTGGCCCCTAACCTTTTGTACCACTTGAGTTAAATCCATATGTAATCACCCCTTCTGTCAAAACAGTGCCCCTCTGCCTGTCAACAAGACTTCGTATCATGCCAAAGAGGTCTTCATTCCAAAGCAAAGATAAGACTTGGCTCACCGTTGCCTTGTACCTCATGAAGCCATGTATGCTAGCACAAAGTAGGTCTAAAATGCTACTAAATCAGAGCATTTTTCACACTTGCTTTACAATGGCATAAGTAATAACACAAAGATGAAAAGAATTGGGGCCAGGAACCAAGCTTTCTGTCCTGCCCAGGTAATACTCTAGGGGTTTTTGCCCCAGGGCGGTGTATTTCATGAGTTTCCTTGCACAAAAGCATCTAAAACTGCTCAGAGAACATCTGCATTACTGAACTCCTGGAGAGGGAGAATAATAGAAATCAGCAGAGATATTGTCACTCCATCTGCCTTTGTGCAAGGGTGCTGAGAGTTTCTTGTGCTGTCACATTATTTGACAATTCGTGCACTGTGAGTGACCCAAAGTGAAGCTGTCACGCATCATTATCATGTATAAGGATAGCTTATTCCTCCATGGACTGTGTTATCCATGTCTTGTCCATATCACCAAACCAAGACAGATGATTCAGCCCAATTTAACGTGAGTGACAGTTTCAGCTCAGGAGAGATCTGCTATCCAGTTACCATGGTGACCGAATTACCTCTCTTCACTCCAGGTCGGAGGGTTAAAATCATTGACAAGGTCTTTCTAATGGGAAGCTTGCTTTTCAGCTAGCTGCCATGTTTGCTCCCAGCAATACTGCAAAATTCACAACTCTTTGCCAAAACTGAGATTGTTTCCTATGCAATTACTGAGGTAAAAAGACACCCACAGCCAATATGCTGGCCTTCTTTTTCCTGTTTGTCTTACCGTAGCACCTGGAGGCCCCATTCAGCTAGGCGCTGTACACAGGTTTTGTAAATGAATGGTCTCTGTCCCAAACAGCTTGCAATTTAAGCATCAGATGAGTAACAAGAGGTGAATAGAAATTGCTAGCCATGTTTGATCAGACCAAGGTCCATCTTAGAGAAAGGTAGAGGAATCTTGCAACAGGTGGATGAGGGGTGTGATAATTTTCTGACCACATGAATCTCATCCTGATCTCTAATAATCAGAGACTAACCAGAGCCATGTTGCACAAAGCTTAATATCCTGCCAAAAACATTCTGGTAACTGATTGTGATATCTCTGGATATCCTCAAAACCACATAAAATGTCCAGGCTCTCTTTCAATCTTGTCCTCAAAGACTTTCTATAGTAATGGGGTCCACAATCTAATGCCATGTTATGTGAAAAACTGTTTCCTCTTTTCCATTTTGTCCTTCCCACTGTTTCAGTTCTGGTTCTTGTGTTATGAGACAGAAGCGACAGTAGCGCAAGGTTTCAGTGAGACAGTTTGGGTAACGTAATAAATAACACTCCAGCTGCCTATGATCATCAGCTCTCTTTTGCTTTGTTTGTTTAATTTTTTTTTTTTTAAGAAAACCTATTTCTGTGCTGACTTTGGGCTTCTTTTGGGCAGTCGGAATTAACAACTCCCAAAATGCCATTCAAGAAACCATTTTTATTCTGTTCCAGACTGCCCCAAATTAAAATGTATAGATGCTTTCATGAGAGAACCTAACCCTGTGAAATTATTGTAGACTGACCTAAATCAATATTCCAGAAAATTCTCTGCAAGTTGGGAGGTGAGGGGTGGGGCTCCTCCAGCATACCCACAATAACTTCTGTATGGTGATTTAGTAGGGGGTAGCTCAGTGTCTCCTCTCACCCATTTATTACATTTGCTGGCTTCTTGTGGCATTTCTTCAGCGCATTTGACACATCAATAAATGCTAAGAAAAAGTCTCTTGTAAATAACCCAAGCTTCTGTCCATTCTAATCGATAAAATATTGTTTATACTGGCACGCCATGCTCACAAAGCTCATGTTGAATATCTATTGGTGTTTTCATAAACCTACTCTTCAGGTTGGTATAACTTGGCTGCTTTGGAGAGCACATCAAGATGTTATATAGGCTACAGACAGTCAATCCAAATGTAAATCCGCTATTTTTAAGTGATGTAGCTTTATTTAAAGTGAGCACTTTTATCTCTGCTGTTGTTGTCCTTTGCCATCCTGTATCTCAAATAGGGGCAAATGATTTTTTTTCCCACTTAGTCCTGTGGCTCAATTGATGCCTTTTTAGGATGTGGAATAAAACCAGCAGGCAAGCAAGCAAACAAAACCAAAAAGACCCTCAAGACCAAAAAAAAAAAAAAATGCTTTCATAATGTGACCATCTGCACTGAAAGTGAAGAAGTACCCAGCAAACAGCTACAGTATGTTCCTCATTTTATTGCTACACAAAGTCCAACTCTGCAGTGTTACTGTAAATAATTTTCTACTTCTGCTTGTGTTTCAGAAACCCTGATTTTCCAGGCTTTCTATTTCTCAGCCCTTTCAGATCACATCTGACAGAAATGTTGGGCATGTAGCAGGTTAACCGACCAAATTCCATATTTAATTCTCAGAATATTATTTTACTCAAAGCAATATGTGATTTGTGGAACGGCAAAAGAAAAGAAATCATTTGTTCTTGTTTTCACGAGGTTAGGTGCCAGATCGTAAGCCAGAAACAAGTGCTGTGGGGACTGATTTTGCTGTTGGGTGTGGAACTCCTGTAATGGTTAATGAGTATTTGTTGTATTGATTATATATGTTACTATTTATTTATGTACTCACATATAAAACCATTAACATTATAAAACCTGTGTGTGGGATTTTCAAAAGCACCTAAGAAATCATTAATGGAACTTGGGTTCTTAAACATCTTAGGCTATGTTTACATGGAAGCTGGAAATGAGCCTCATAACCCAGCGAGAAACATTGACAGTGCTAAACTGGGTCTGTGCACTGGTGCTAAAAGACTTACCTTTGGATGCTTTTGAGAGACCCTTCCTTATAAATATTAATGTCCCCATTTTGCAGATGAGGAAACTAGGTTCAGAGGTGTTGTAGGTCCTATTTTGCAGAGGTACTGAGAATCTGCTGTTCTTAGTGACTTGCTGTGGAGTTAGATCACTCAAAATCAGGACCTGGCCAAAATTCTGAGTAAGTCAGTGAAAGTGGGCTTGAATCTACATCTCCTCTAACAGTTAGAGTAAAGTTGGGGTCTTAAATCATTTCCATCCCGTGTGTGCAGAATGTGGCTCTACTGCAACATGCAATTCATCAGGATCCACATAATTCTTTTCCATGTGTCATTGGTTTCTCTGCACAAGCTATCAAGCTGACCTGATGTAGCCCAAGGCCATAATTCTTTAATATACTCTCTGTGCTCTCTGGCTATATGGTAATGAGCTTCAAGTTTTGGCATGTTCTGGCTATTCAGGTAAATTTAAACAGTGCCACAGGACACAGCAACAGAAAAAGTTTTTATTTCAGCTGCCAACAGGTTCCCACAGCACCGCTCTGAATCCATGTCTTCCCCCTTCTTCATCACTTATCTTACTCAATATCTTTCTCCCTGATGTTTTGCCATGTGCTGTCCCTTTCTGGAAAGTATTTCATTTTTTTTCCTATTTGTTACATATTTCCTTCTCCCGAAACTTCGTAATGCAAAGTCCTTCTCATCACTCCCCATCATATACTGTATGCAGGTCTAATGCCTGACACTGAGTCGAACGTGACTTGACGAGCAGCAGGTAAATACCAAGAATGTTCCTTGGCCTCCCTCAAGCTCAATCAGCATGGGGACTAGTTTCACCCAAGCCTTTTGTAGAGCTGCTCTTTACAGGGACCTTGTTAAGTTTATGGTGACTCTAATGTCAGTAAAACTGTTCCAGAGTATTCCTGAATTTTTTTTTAAATTACAATTCGTAATTAATTTTATCAGGGTCTCTGACTGTAACCCATGCTCCATTCAGGCTTGATAAGGAGTGATGTTGAAGATACCTTCATTGATAAAGGCTTGCCCTCCTTGATGCTAGTTAATAAGCCTATCAGTGGGGGGAAGTAAGAGCCAATAAAGTCATTTCAGGGAGGTTATCAGGGCAGCACACATTTCCATTTTAACTAACCAGACTGCATAAAACAGGGCTGTAACCTTTAAATGTGTGTGATGGGTAGGGGAGGCAAAGCAAAGAAATAAAACAATTCCCAATTCCCCCATTAAAGAACACGGTAGCTGTCTCTCTAAAATGATAGGCCTGTATCTTTATGCATGGCACAGAAATTTGAGTGAGTGTCCCTCAGTAACGAACATGAACATGGCTTTCAGAAAGACTGCATTGTAGGTCCTCTACAACTACATCCATGTAAAGAAAAATTTTAGATTTGAATTCAATTTAACACCAAATAAAACCTTCATTGAGAAGGAAAAGAATAGCATGCCTGAACTTCCACAGTGTGTCCCTCTGTTCGTCTCCAGTGGCTGAGCTGTAAAGAGGATGATGAATATGCACTGCCTTTAAGCTAAGACACATGGGTCTCAGCTCAGGCAGAGGCAGCTTTTGCTATTCAGCAGAGAGACCTGTGGCACTTCTGAAGACCAACAAATTTATTTATCATGTAAGCTTTCATGGGTGTAATCCCACTTCATCAGATGCATAAAATGGAAACTGTATCATGTATGTGAATAACTAAATATAGAGAAGGAGAAGGGTATTTGTTCTCATGTTTGTTTCTTACTGTTAGAATCAGTTTCTATATTCAGTCCTTGCTCCTGAAAGCCCATCTTGGTGCATCATGTCAATCCTGAGGAAAGGTACCACCAGATTGACATTTCTGGAGAAAAAAGGCTTCTGTTGGCCCACAAAACAAGCATTTACCAAGCCCTTTCATTCAGTACTGCACAGCCAATGTTTCCCTGGATATTGCATTGCCAAGGTGCTTGGGTTTGTAGCTGGATGGGTCATCTCCCAGGATAAGAGAGTTCAGCATCAATGGCTCATTCAGGCCAACTCAGAATAGCTTCCCTGTTCAGGAAAGCATATGCTGAGCTCAGTACATAAGAATTTGGTTATATGCTTTCCTGAATATGGATGGATTTAAAATAAAGCATGTGCTAAAGGGTTTGGGTTGGGTTGGGGGTTTTTTTGTTTGTTTTGTTTTGTGTTTTGTCTCAGGACCTTATCTCCCAGCTACTTAGGTGCCAAAAAGGAGTCAGCGTATTGCCAGCTGTGGAGATGTCCCGTAGGAACCAGAATGAGACAGAATATTCTATTCTCATAAGAAACTCAGCAGCCACCAGCATGTAATAACTTCCAGTTACAACCAACCGAGGCAGAATTTGAACTGTGACCTTAAAGAGGGAGGCTGTGTATTTGCATTACCAATCTCCTTGAACCATAGAGTCCTCCAAATAAAACATCTAAAACAAAGGAACAGAGTGGAATATGAAGTTGGGTGTTGGCTATTTTTGAGGAACAGGAACAGGAGATGGGAAAATAAGTGAATTTGCTGTATGAAATTGAACGAACTGTCTCTGCCCTTGTTGTATTTCTCCTCTGGCTTAATAAAAAAAAAATTACTCTCCAGGGCTGCTGTCAGCAATTAAAGGGGACACACACACACACACACACTCTGCCTGTCTGTCTGTCTGTCTCTCTCTCTCATATGCACAAACACACACAGGCAGCCTCACTGAGTAAATTTGCTTTTAAAAAAAAAAAAATCAGAACTCCAGAAGCTACTGTAGTTGTTTTCCTGGCTATAACCACTCTTCAGTGGAAGTTAAATACACAATATGGATGGAAGAAAGGCAGGCAGGCAGGCAAGCATTTTAAAAACGTAAATGGTATTTGCAAAAGATTTAATGTATGTAAAAAAAAACACATCTGAGAGAGTATAATACAGAGCAGCGTCTTCTGACAACACAGATTAAAAATCTATTGCCATGGCAATGTTTGCTTAGACTATTAAAAAGGAAGAAATATTCACTAAGAAGAGTGACATTTTCTGAAGACATGGGGCAAAGTTCTGCTCTGTAGTGAGCTGACTAAAGTGCATATGTTAACCACAGATTTACGCCACTGCAGCTTGGAGCAGAATGTATCCCTTCACCTGAAATAAGTTGGTTTCTTTAACATGAGTTGTCATCTAGATAATTCCAAATCATCAAGTGAAAAGATAATTTTAAAAAAGTCCATAGCTTCTTAGAGTCAAAAGTCTAATCGTGCAAGGCAATTGCTCATGAATTTGCCATTAGTTTGAGATAAAAACTAGTGGGGGACCTGACTGGCTCTGGGGATTGCTAATGGGGTGCATAGCCTTTCTCCTTTAGGGCATTGTTTTTCAAATCAGTTCTTGTAAGCAGTTACCATCTGATGTTTATTCATTGGTAGAATGGAAAAAAATAGTTTATTGAATTTTAGTCTAGTTTCTAGTGACCTCACCACTAGAATTACTATAGTAATGCCAAAGGTTCCTACTGTGATTGGAGGCCCATTCTACTTGGCTCTGTACAAACCCATACTAAGAGATTGTCCCTGTCCAAAAGAGTTTGCAGAATAAATAGACCAGGCAATCAAAGGGTGGGAGGGGGACTGAGGCACTGAAAGGGAACTAATATACTCAGGGTGGCAGAGGAACTCAGAGACAGACCGTGAAATATGCTGAGGTTTCCTTGCATTTAGTCCCATGCCGCCTAATTAACATTGATTGGCTCTGTCAACTGAAAGTTAACTAGAGACAACACTTTTTCCCCCCATTACAACAGGTAATTTTGCTTTCCTTTTTCTCTCACCTCCCACCTATATGCTTTTCTCCACTGTTTGAATCTAAACCAGTGCATTGATTTGCTGTTAAGAATCTGACCTGATCCTATGATTTACTCTTCCCTGCATTTATTTTCCTCCCATTCATCTGTACTTCTCCATCTTCAAAGCATCTGACCAAGTGGGATTTTCTCCCATGAAAACTCATGTGATAAACAAACATGCTAGTCTTTAAAAGTGCCACAGGACTCCTTGCTTGTTTGGTTGCTTTGTAGGCAGTCTCAGCAAGGAAGCCCCAAGCAACATAAATGGTCAGGGCATGCATTGTGAGTGGACCATACTCTTGCAATTGGTTATACTTATAGTGTTTCCCTGTTAGCCTTGAGGATCAGGGGAAGGAGGCAGCAGGGAGGAAGCTTTCATTGCTGCTTTTGTGCTTACACTTGATTTGTGGATATAGAATGATAAAAGTGAACACAGGAATTAGGAGGTAAGGATGAGGATGCTATAATCAAGAAGTGATTTCTGCAGCGCTCTGTGAACAGATGGAGTCATGCTTTTCAGAAATCTTATTCTACCCTACATTAAATCTGTTTTCCTACCCTCTTTACCCTGTTATTTGTCTGCTTGTATTCTCTTTATCTCATTTGATGGAACTTGGCAAATAATTTCCTTGTTGCCTTTGACTCCTTCTTCCCATACTGAGGATTGCTAAATGTTCATTCAGTGTTTGTGTGCACGTGCACGTACCTCTGAATTTGAGACTTTCTTCTCCTACAATGGAAATCGTAATATGATATAGAAGATATTCTAATAACTATGCCTAATGAAAGCAATATATTTGCATCATTTGTGGTGATTGACAGAATGATAGAGCAACACTTTTTAAAACGTGACACAGATTTCTAAAAATTATGGTAGAAAACTAATCATTTCTTTAAGAGACCTTAGAGGTGTTTGGAAAATAAAGATTGGAAAAAAGTCTGTGAAATTATCTTGGGAATTCTCACCCTGACAGGCTAATGTGAAAGAGAAATCTCATTAAGAAAGCCAGAGCCTGCCATTGTGTTTTCTAAACTCCTCCTCTCCGTCGTAATTTATCAATAATTCTATTGCTCAAAAATTTTGAACACATGCTGCAAAGCTTTATCACAAGCAAAAAGAAGGGCTTAGATTGGAGGATTAGGTGTTAATATGACTATAGTAGCCTCTGCATTTACATCAGCTCGGAGAACAATTATATCGAACTGTTAATCTCCATACTTGAAACCATAAACCAGTCACCAGACCTGGTCAGATTATTTGTTGTGAACAAATTGCATCTGATGAGGTGGGTTGCAGCCCACAAAAGCTTATGTCTGAAGAAATCTATTCGTCTTTAAGGTGCCACAGGGCTGTCATTTTTGCCATGTACAGACTATCACAGCTACCCCTATGGAACTTGTTGTGAATGGTTTTTCTGAAGAATTTTGCACTTCTCTTATGTTCTCTAAATGTTTATTAATTTACTAGTTCACAATCGTTTGACAGTTGCTTCCCCAGTTTACAGTGGGTAGTTGGGCAATTATTCCCTCTCCAGGATTTACTTTCTTAAGTTTGTTGGAAGAAGGCTAGCTCGTAGTCAGGCACTGGCATGGGAGCTAGAAGATCTGAGTTCAGTCCTTAGCTCCAGCATGGACTCCCTATGTGACCTTGGACAGCTCCCTGTGAACACTGTATGGCTTGATTCCTCATCTGTAAAATGGCGATAATGCCTTCTTTGTCCTTCTTAGAAATTTTGATTATAAGCTCTTTGGGGCAGTGTTTATCTATCGCACATACTCCCATTACCATGGTATGTGGGCACAGTAGTTTGTAAATGTTAGCCTTGCAATGCCCCTGCGAGGGAGGGCAGCACTATTATCCTCATTTTATTGATGGGGAACTGTGACACAGAGAGGCTACAGTCACACAAAAAACCTGTGGCAGACCAGGGGATATGCGCAGCAGTGATCCAGTGGATACAGTGTACTTAGATTTTCAGAAAGCCTTTGACAAGGTCCCTTACCAAAAATTCTTAAGGAAAGTAAGCGGTCATGGGATAAGAGGGAAGACTGTCTCCTGGATCAGTAACAAGTTAAAAGATGGGAAGCAGAGGATAAGAATATATTGTCGGGTCTTGAAACGGAAGGAAGCAAACTCCACCCAGAATGTGTATTGGAACTAGTACTATTGAACATGTTCATAAATGATGAGGAAAAGGGGTAAAGAGTGAGGTGGCAAAATATGCAGATGATACAAAATTATTCCAGATGGTTAAGACTGTGAAGAGTTACAACAGTATCACTCAAAACTGGGTGACTGGGCAATGAAATGGCAGATTAAACTTAATGTTGATGAGTGAAAAGTGATGCACATTGGAAAACAACATCTCAGTTGTATATATAAAATGGTGTCTGAATTACCTGTTACCACTCAAGAAAGAGATCTTGGAATCATTGTGGATAATTCTCTGTAAACATCCACTCAGTGTGTGGTGACAGTCTAAAAAGCTAACAAGGTTAGGAATCATTAGGAAAATGATAGATAATAAGACAGAGCAATATTGTATTGCCTTTTGTAAATCCATGGCACACTCACATGTGGAATATTGCATGCAGATCTCTTTGTCCCATCTCAAAAAAATGAGTTGGAATTGTAAAAGATACAGGAGGGGCAATTAAAATGATCAGGGGATGTGGAAAACATCTACAGAAGGAGAGATTAAAAGAATGGGTCTTGTCAGCTTGGAAAAGAGACTAAGGTGGAATATGATAGCAGCCTATAAAATCACAACTGGTGTGAAGAAAGTAGACGAGAAAGAGCTATTTGCTGCTCATAACACAAGAACTGGAGGTCACCAAATGAAGGTAATAGGCAACGAGTTTAAAACAAACTAAAGGCAGTATTTCTTCCCACAAGGCATTGTCAATCTGTGGGTCTCTTTGCCAAAGGATGTTCTAAGGCAAAGACTGTAATGTAGTTATATGGAACTAGGTATGTTCATAGAGAATTGGTGCATCAGTGGCTATTAATTAACATAATCAGAAAATCTTCGTTGCCAGAGGCTGGGAGTGGACGACGGGAGGATCACTTGATGATTGCCTCTTCTATTCATTCCCTTTGAAGCGCCTGGCATTGGCCACTGTTGGAAGACAGGATCCTGGGCTAGATGGACTGTTGGCCAGAAGCAGTGTGACCATTATGCCCTTATGAATTGAACCCAAGTTTCTCATGCCTAAATTAGTGCCCTAGTCTGTGCTGACTGTGTGTGTTAGTAATGGCCTAACTGCCTAGGGGGCTCCCTCATTTCAGTTAGGACCTCTAATGTAGTGCATGTAATTAAGGAAACAACTCATATGACATTGTTCATCTTACTTGATCGTATGTCTGATGCATTGCCCATTGAAGGCAAGGGAAGGATGCCCATGTACATAGTCTTAGTTCTTTCCCTGGATGACCAAACCTTGGTACTGCTGCCACCCAAATTTTGTTCAATAAATGGAGGCCTGAAACCCACTGCTGAGGAACATTCATGCCAGCCAAATGATGATCATGAGCAAAAATGGTCAAGAGCAATGAATAACAAAGTGGTGCCAGACTGAAAGTGACAAATGTTTAAATCAAAAGATTTTTTTATTCCTGATTCTTCACAATGCTTGTTGTGATGAAATACGCCCAGATGCAAAGGACTTAAGTGGCGCGTAGGGTACTCAACTTGTACTCTGTGCTGTGGCAAGTTTCCCCAACTATGAATTTTTCAGCTGGCATGGCACCAACTCCTGCTTTTGCATCTCTTAACTAGAGTGATCTGTCAGATGACCTCTTGTTGCTCCATCCATGCAGACCTGATGGCTTTTTGTAAGGGGTGTGTGTATATGTTGCATATTTGGTTTTGATTTCCCAGCAGTTCAATAAGAATATACACTCTTCAGAACACTTTCTAACTTGCTGACACATGAAAGATTGAAGCAGAAGGGGGAAGATCAATACAAATTAAATGCAAATTAAAAAATGTACAGAGGGCCAAAGTACGCATTTGAAAATCCATTAGCTTCTAATTTATAGTTTTGTGACCCGTGATTGTTTGCTATGTAATAGAAGGGATCACAAAAACTATTAGCTTCTTTGGTCTGTTTGGAGATACCTGCATCACTGTGGAAAATCTCTCTCACTTAATTTAAATTAAGTAATTCCATCTGGACTATTACTCACATGTCAATGAAAACTATTTCTTGTTGTCAGTCAAAAGAGAGTCCTGGTGTATGTCTACAGCTGTTAGCATTGGAGCTAGTGACTAGCACCATTGACTTAAGTCTTATTTGGGACCAGATTCACCAAGACCGGTGAAATGATAGTGGTGCGTGGGTGAGTGAAGAAGAGTGAAGGGAGAAACAGAGCTGGGAAATGAGTCAGGTTGTGTAGGTTAAGAAATGAGATTGGGTTAACACCCTATGCAGAAGAAATACTTAAGTTTTCTTTCCAAGTGGGATGTGTTGGACTGAGACAAGGACAGAGGTATTGATTTCCACGCCTTCAGGTCCACCACTGAAAAAGGACAGACACCTGAAGGTGTGATGCAGTTTGGGGGTGGTGGGTGCAGATTCTCAGAAGAGCACAGCACCCTGCAGCTCCCACTGACACAGGAGATGCACCAAAGGATTCAGCCCCCATCATGCACCCACTCATTTGTGCTCTGGAAAGTCTGTCCAGTAGTGCCTGAGTGTACATGCTATTCATCTTACCCAGGACGGCAGCAGAACACCACCAAGGCACAGCTTTCCTGGAGCCACGGCCTTGGGGTGGAGTGCCGGGCGGGCTGGCTTTATTCCAGGTGAAATCCACACTGACTGCCAGACCTAGCCACGGAGACAAGCACCTTTTGATGCCAAGTCACAAAGAGCTGGATTTTGCCTTCATCCTCTGCATGGTTTGCAATGTAGGGATGACTCCCAATGATCTACTCTCCCTTAGTAAGAGCATTTTAACCCTTGCACATCCCAAAGTCCGTATAGCCTGTGACAGGGGGCTGCCACATTCCCTAGCAGGAAATAGTTGGCTACTTTTAAAGGGCTCGGTTCTGAGGCCCAGAGCACATCCATCCAGATGATAATGGGGTACAAGTAAACCTTTCCTCATCTACACGGGCCACTCACATTGCTGGGGTCTTTTCAGGGAAGATAGCTACAGCCAATGGGCTTGTACTCACCCCTAGGATTTACTTTAACCAGCTACTGCTGGTTAAAGCTACAGTTTGCCTTGTGTACTCTGGGATTTTAACATGTTAAAAATACTCCTTGTTTTTGTCTCGTGTAGGCATGGCTTTTGGGTGTTGAGAGAGCGTGAGAGCAAGAGAGAAAGGGACATACACAGATTATTACTGTGAGGTCGAGATGGTGGGTGAGATTGTGTGATTTTCCACGATAGTCTGCGTGCTCTGCTTCTATTAACTGTACCTAGAGCATCTGCCCCAGCCCACTTGATGACAGAGTGCAACCCAAATACTGGATACACACTTTATGCAAATAGAGCCAAAAATATGCGTCCGCCTAATGAACAAGCAGAACTGTAAGGGAGCTGAAGTTACCCTACAAATCCCTGTAATGCCATTGTTGCCAAACACCGTCTCTGCTTTCTGCTGCTGGAAACGTACTTGTTCGGAGAGAGAAAACAGGACTGGAACCATCATGCTGCATTAGTTTCATCACAGATTATAATCAGCGTGATGTGATTTCCTGCATAGCTAGCACACTGCTGAGAAAGTTTCCAAAGCTGTCAGGGCAAAGGCCAGGGAGAGAAACCCACCAAATACAAGAGAAACAAAAACTTGAAGAACTTCTTTTCTCATCAGTTATTTCCTAATAGATCTTCAGGATTTCATGCTGGATCTCCTTCACTAATCCACAGTTAAACCAAAGTTCCAGTAATGGGTTAGCCAGTCAGGGATCTGGTTTGAAACAGGTTAGGTGAGGACACCAGGAATTACAAGATGTACTATGAATAGTCCAGAAGAAGTCCTCGTGCTTCTGAATGGGAGGCATTTGAGCCATCAGATCAGAAAATTAGGTTCTCTTGCTTATGGAACAGGGGCTGGATCAGTCAGGTGTCGGGGTCTGTACAAACATGAACCTCCACCTGCCCTGAATATGATTCTTCTGAGGATGCTAGTTAAAGTACACAGAATGGGCCTTCATGAGATCTGTGTTCGATTCTTGGCTTTGTTGCAGGCTCACTGGCAAGTCATTTAAAGCAGAATTTCCAAAGGACTGTTCTGTGCTTTCTACCATGCTGCTGCTCACATGGAAGTTGCCCCCCACAGACATTCACAGGGCCTGGTCACTGTAACCTGCAAATCCCTACTTAAAAATCTTCTGTGACATTATGCTGATCAAAAACTCAGCTATGGTTAAACAGCTAGTGTATTGCAGCCAAGCACTTTTCATGCTGGTCAATGTTATCTCATCATTTCCTTGTGCTCACCCTGTCGGGGTATTATATCCACCTGTTGTGTCTTGTCTTATCCTCCTAGACCGTGAACAATATGCGGTAGGAACTGTCTTTTTGTTCTGTTTGTGTAGCACGTAGCGCAATGGAGATCTGGTTCATGACTCAGGTGCCTAGGTGCTACCATCATAATAATAATTAGTAACACAGCTCAGCGCTTTGCATGCATATTAGGTGCTGGCCCATCTGGCCCTTAGATAGTCCATGCCTCAGTTTTCTCTTCTCTAATGTGGTGAGAGTAACACTTTTGTATCTCATGGACTGTTGTGAATTTGCATTAAGGAATGTTTTTGAGATGTAAGAATCTAAGTAGATAAATATTTATTTCAAATGTACTTTTCCTACACATCCCCCAAGCAAACCTTTGTTTGATGCACTTATAAGAGCCCATGTTTTTGCCATGGTTGGCTGCATTAGTCTTTGATGAATAACATTGTATTAAAAAGAGAGTCCTATGGCACCTTTAATGCATCTGATAAATTGGGTCGGAGCCCACAAAAGCTTATGCCCAAAGAAATTTGTTAGTCATTAAGGTGCCATAGGGCTCTTGTTTTTGCTGTATACAGACTAACACAGGTACCCCTCTGGAAATATTTAAAAAAAAAAACCAAACACATTCTATTTGCAAAATTGCACAACTGACAGTTTTCCTACCACGTTTGTGTAGACTCTCAAAATATTACAGAGAAGCAGTGTATGTGCGTGTGAGACTTTATAGGAAGACCTTGTCTGCTGTGCTAGGCAAATATGCACCAGGATGATGAAGTGCTACCTCTTGTCTTGGCAACACTTTAAATGACTTAACCCAGTCACTATGAATTCATTTGGTGTTTATGGGACTATCATATGTACTTCCATTGACATTCCCTGACCATTATAAAGCAGTTAGCGGAGATAATGCTGTTCTAGTGCAATGTCTTATCACTGTTTTAACATCCTGACATACAATCACCTCATATTATCTCTTCAATGAATCCATTAAGCAACTGAAGGCTTCCAGGAGCCAGATGCATGAGCAATGAAGGGGCAAACCTTTGCCACTGATAATGGAGGAAATGTTGTTCTTATAAAGAGCTCCAGATTCAACAAGCAGGAGTAATACATCAGGGGCTATTCCCAATGCACAGATGACATGGGACCTGGCACAAATATAGGAAAGGGGTCACTCCAAGGCAAGGCATCCAGAAAAATTCTGTTAAAGAGGCTTGTGACAGGAAGGGATCTACGAGTGATGTCTTTTCTACACTGGGTTTTGTTTTTGTTTTTTTTTTAAATCATGCCACTCCAAGACCATAGTTTAGAGGCACTGAAACTGGAGTAGGTTTCCACTGATGCAAATCACTCGATGCCTTTTCACCCAGTCTCTGCTAGGGCTTTTCACTCCTGCAGTTTATAACAGTGCAAGAACCTCAGTGTGGACAAGGCCTAAGACTTAGCAAGAGCTGCCTGGAAATATGGGCTTTAAACTCCTGATGAGTTTGCAATTCAGTATGGCAGCAAGACACCAGTGGGCTAGACTGTGTAACCCTTGTTCTGATTCAACTGAGCATTCATACATGGTAATTAGTTCCAGTGTTGTCACTAAGGGGGGAAATAAACCGGGAGTGGAGTTTGTTGCTTTTGGGAAATCTTTTGACACCTCAGCATTTGGAACATGAGGCAGCCACCCACGATACCACATACTCAATGGTTAACAAGAAGACAAATGATCTTTCCACTGCTCCACAACCCGCCACCATCACATAAATTGAAACCGACAGAATTACCATTGATACAAATTAAAAACAAATAAAAAGGGTACACAGAACTGATTCCCAGAGTTCAAACTCCATTACCAACTGATTTACTGTGCAGTGACCTGTGATTGTTTTCACTGAGAAAGTACGGCACTCGGATCCTATCAGCCTCATGGCCACATCTCACACCAGTCAATAAGCTATTTAATTTAATGGGAAATGGTATTGACGGGACTTGCAATGCAGCTCAAAAAAAAAAAAAAAGATGCAGCTGCAAAGAGCAGATAAAGTCTTCAACTCGGAGGGTTCACTCTTTGGGTGTTTCCCTTTTGTTATCTCATTAATTAAAGTCCAGAGAAGACGCTGCTGGATTTGGGAGTGTCAGAGCATTACAGTAAAAGTGCTGAAGGGATGATTAGGCCAGGAGATCCATGGGGGAGCAAGGAAAGCAGTGATGAGATATTGCAAAGTACTGTGTAATGCCCTGACCTTTCAGGGGAGACAAGTTCACACAGATGCGAAGATGTTCTAAGGGGAAATATGTCAGACCAATCAAAGGAGTGGATGGTTGAGTTTATAGAGAAATTCCCTTGTTACACCAGTTATGCTGGTGCAATCCAACTGCCTCCCCTTTTAGAGAAGGATTTGACACTGTGGACCATATCCTGACTGCAGGAAAGTGGCACAGCTTTCCCACGCTCTCCTATGCTAAAGTATCCCTTTTCTAATATTCAGTAACACATTACAGGAAAAGGCAACGTGTCTAGCATCTAAAGCTGGACATTGGAAATGAGGTCTTCTGGGTTCTGTCCCTGGTTCCAGGCGGGAAGTGCGGTACAGTTGCATTAGGCAAGAAGTCCCAAAGGGGCAGCTATGTTAATCTAGTTCATTAAAACAAACAAGGAATCCTGTGGCACTTTTAAAGACCAACAAATGTATTTATTGCATGAGCTTTTATGGGAGAAAAGCCCACTTCTTAGATTCTACATCTGGTTCTGATGAAGCTTAACTGTGCGTCCTCTAGGGTTTTGGTATAGCTCACCCCTAAAACAAGAACGACAATATCTACCTGTCTCCCAGAGCTGTTCTGAGGCTTCACTAATTAGTATTTCTAAACTCAGGCAAAGGCTGCTATAGTAATGAAGAGGATTATTATTCTAAACACTCATTTCGCTCCTTAGACATGCTCTTTCAGACTTGGCCTCCTGTACCAGCAAAAACTCTGAATTTCCTCGTGTGTGTGTGTGTGTGTGTGTGTGTGTGTGTGTGTGTGTGTGTGTG